>OW240924.1:46828979-47092389 GCA_933207985.1 Pelobates cultripes | reverse complement strand
GGGGGTGCAGTATTCAGTATATTAATATAGCAGTTGGGCTCCCAGTGGCCCATTATCTGTTTTTTAGTATAGAAGCAGTACATGTCCTATAATAGAGCAGGGAGGCCCATTATCTGTATTTTAGTATAGAAGCAGTACATGTCCTGTAGTAGAGCAGGGAATTTTGCTCCCAGGGGCCATTATCTGTATTTTAGTATAGAATCAGTACATGTCCTGTAATAGAGCAGGGAGTTGGGCTCCCAGGGGCCCATTATCTGTATTTTAGTATAGAATCAGTACATGTCCTGTAATAGAGCAGGGAGTTGGGCTCCCAGGGGCCCATTATCTGTATTTTAGTATAGAATCAGTACATGTCCTATAATAGAGCTGGGAGTAGGGCTCGCAGGGGCCCATTATCTGTATTTTAGTATAGAAGCAGTATATATCCTGTAATAGTGCAGGGAGTTGGGCTCCCAGGGGCCCATTATCTGTATTTTAGTATAGAAGCAGTAAATGTCCTGTAATAGAGCAGGGCTCCCAGGGGCCCATTATCTGTATCACAGTGAAGCAGTGTATGTCATGTAGTAGAGCAGGGAGTTGGGCTCCCAGGGGCCCATTATCTGTATTTTACTATAGAAGCAGTATATGTCCTGTAATTGAGCAGGGCTCCCAGGGGCCCATTATCTGTATCACAGTGAAGCAGTGTATGTCATGTAGTAGAGCAGGAAGTTGGGCTCCCAGGAGCCCATTATCTGTATCACAGTGAAGCAGTATATGTCATGTAATAGAGCAGGGAGTTGGGCTCCCAGGGGCCCATTATTGTATCACAGTGAAGCAGTGTATGTCATGTAGTAGAGCAGGGAGTTGGGCTCCCAGGGGCCCATTATTGTATCACAGTGAAGCAGTATATGTCATGTAATAGAACAGGAAGTTGGGCTCCCAGGGGCCCATTATCTGTATCACAGTGAAGCAGTGTATGTCATGTAATAGAGCAGGAAGTTGGGGTGCCCATGTTTTGGGGTCCCTCACCTTATACACATCGCCGTACGTGCCGCTGCCCACCCTCTGGATGAGCTCGAAGTCCTGCTGGGGGTTTCGGCGGAGGATGTCGGCGCTGGGCCGGGGATCCATGCTGCTCTAGGGCCGGGTGAGGACTCACTGATCCCGGGGCTCGGAGCTGCTGGAGGCCGCGTTGGGCTCCGGGCCCATGTCCTGCATACAGTGAGAGAGAGAGGGAGGGAGACACAGGGAGAGCGGCCCGGACACAGGAGGGAGGAGGCCGGTGTGTCTAGCTCCACCTCCACCCCAGGGCCCACCTACCTGACCGCCTACATACCCTCCCTCACACTGCTCCCAGCTCCCAGCACCCAGAGCAAGCACTCACACTGTACCCAGAGCAAGCACTCACACTGCACCCAGCACCCAGAGCAAGCACTCACACTGCACCCAGCACCCAGTACCCAGTACCCAGAGCAAGCACTCACACTGTACCCACAGCAAGCACTCACACTGTACCCACAGCAAGCACTCACACTGTACCCACAGCAAACACTCACACTGCACCCACAGCCAGCACTTACCCTGCACCCAGCACCCACAGCAAGCACTCACACTGCACCCAGCAAGCACTCACACTGTACCCACAGCGTACCCACAGCAAGCACTCACACTGCACCCAGCAAGCACTCACACTGTACCCACAGCGTACCCACAGCAAGCACTCACACTGTACCCACAGCGTACCCACAGCAAGCACTCACACTGCACCCAGCACCCACAGCCAGCACTTACCCTGCACCCACAGCAAGCACTCACACTGTACCCACAGCAAGCACTCACACTGCACACAGCACCCAGAGCAAGCACTCACACAGCACCCAGAGCAAGCACCCAGCACCCACAGCAAGCACTCACACTGTACCCACAGCAAGCACTCACACTGCACCCAGCACCCACAGTCAGCACTTACCCTGCACCCAGAGCAAGCACTCACCCTGCACCCACAGCAAGCACTCACACTGCACCCAGCACCCACAGCAAGCACTCACACTGCACCCAGCACCCACAGTCAGCACTTACCCTGCACCCACAGCAAGCACTCACCCAGCACCCACAGTCAGCACTCACCCTGCACCCACAGTCAGCACTCACCCTGCACCCACAGAAAGCACTCACCCTGCACCCACAGCAAGCACTCACACAGCACCCACAGTCAGCACTCACCCTGCACCCACAGTCAACACTCACCCTGCACCCACAGCCAGCACTCACCCTGCACCCACAGCAAGCACTCACCCTGCACCCACAGTCAGCACTCACACTGCACCCACAGTCAGCACTCACACTGCACCCACAGAAAGCACTCACCCAGCACCCACAGTCAGCACTCACCCTGCACCCACAGTCAGCACTCACACTGCACCCACAGTCAGCACTCACACTGCACCCACAGTCAGCACTCACACTGCACCCACAGAAAGCACTCCACCCAGCACCCACAGTCAGCACTCACACTGCACCCACAGTCAGCACTCACACTGCAGCCACAGCAAGCACGCACCCAGCACCCACAGCAACCACTCACCCAGCACCCACAGTCAGCACTCACACTGCACCCACAGCAAGCACGCACTCTGCACCCACAGTAAGCACGCACCCTGCACCCACAGCCCGCACTCACCCTGCATCCACAGCCAGCACTCACCCTGCACCCACAGCCAGCACTCACCCAGCACCCACAGTCAGCACTCACCCAGCACCCACAGCAAGCACGCACCCACAGCAAGCACGCACACAGCACCCACGGTCAGCACTCACACTGCACCCAACACCAACAGCAAGCACTCACATTGTATCCAGCACCCACAGCAAACACTCACACTGCACCCACATTGCACCTACAGCAAGCACTCACACTGCACTCACACTGCACCAAGCACCCACAGCAAGCATTCACATTGCACTCACACTGCATCCAGCACCCACAGCAAACACTCACACTGCACCCAGCACCCACATCAATCGCTCACTGCACCCACAGCAAGCACTCACACTGCACCCAGCACCCACATCAATCGCTCACTGCACCCAGCACCCACAGCAAGCACTCACACTGCACCCAGCACCCACATCAATCGCTCACTGCACCCAGCACCCACAGCAAGCACTCACACTGTACCCAGCAACCACAGCAAGCATGCACACCACCCAGCACCCACACCATGCATCCTGCCACAGAATCAGCTCCCACAGCAAGCACACACACCGTACAACCAGTTTCACGCAAGACATCCTGCCTTACAGTCAGTGCCCATACAAAGCACCCACAATGTGTACCCTGCCACAGAACCAGCATCCATACTGTACATCTTGCCTTACAGCCAGAAACCATTCCAAGCACCAACACCGTACACCCTGTCTGACAGCCAGCACCTATACCAAGCACCCTGCCTGACAGCCAGCACCTATACCAAGCACCCTGCCTGACAGCCAGAACCTATACCAAGCACCCTGCCTGACAGCAAGCACCTATACCAAGCACCCTGCCTGACAGTCAGCACCTATACCAAGCACCCTGCCTGACAGCAAGCACCTATACCAAGCACCCTGCCTGACAGTCAGCACCTATACCAAGCACCCTGCCTGACAGCCAGCATTTTTACCAAGCACCCTGCCTGACAGCCAGCATCTATACCAAGCACCCTGCCTGTCAGTCAGCCTCTGCATGTCCCCATGCTGTGCATCTGTCTGGCATTGCTAATCTTGTCGCATTCACCCCCACCAGCCATACCACACTTACCCTCCCTCGCTCTGCCACTCCAACACTAGCACATTAATCTGCCCTAATCACATATCTTATTTTACACTGTCACACTCACCCCAAGGTCTATCTTATCTCTAACTTTATTATTTGGAAAATTGTAATTTTTTTTACATTTTATACCTAATCAAAAATATCATTTTTATTTGCAGTAACCCCTTCACACTTATGTAACACTACTGCCAGGCTACGCAACCATACTCCACACCCTGCAGTCGTTTATAAACGATTAGCATAATTGCAGAATACATTTGTTTATTGCAAATTAATTTAGTTTGCAAATTAAGCCATAACTACAGTCAGAGAGCTCACAACGCAGCGACACTGCAAGCTTCTCAACAATGAATACAGAGAATAGCTCTCTGTATCCAGCGACTCAAGCCTGCTCTTCAATATAACTACAGTCCCTTTACACACACAATGCAACCATTATTTATTTTTTCACTATGGGTGTTACTGGGGGCCTGATGTTTGAGTTCTGTCTAAGGCCTCACAAACAGAATCGTGGGCTGCTTGCTGTGTGTGCATGTTTTTTTGTGTATGTGTGTATTTAGCAGTGTGTGTGTCTGAATTAGTCAGTGTGTGTGTGAATGAGACAGTCAGTGTGTGTATAAGTACTAAGCATTGTGTCTGTTTTAGGCAGTGTGTGTGTTTGTGAATGAGACAGTGTGTGTCTATGTACTAAGCATTGTGTCTGTTTTAGGCAGCGTGTGTGTTTGTGAATGAGAGCTTGTATGTATGTATTAGGTATTTTTTGTGTATTTGCATTAGGCAGTCGTGGGTGTATTAAGCAGTCTGTGTGTGTAATTTGTGCATGTATTAGGCAGTGTCTGTGTGTGTGTGTGTATATATTAGAAGGTATGTGTATGTATTAGGCAATGTCTGTGTATGGGACAAATGCATATCAGCAGCACCTTGTGGCAAGTGTCTGCACTGCCAAAATGCTTAAGAACAGACACCTCAGGATCACTCTGCATTGCTTGCACAGCTTCTGCACGCACCCTGTACTGATTTTAGGAGGTGGGATGTGATGTCATCCCAGCTACAGCATCAACATGGACAAGCAGGGAGCTGTGCATTTTGTGCACAATAAGATCCCACTTGTTATAGTGCATAACAAAGTCATACAAATCAGTTATACTTGTGCAAAGACAACAAACTTTCACAAAGGGCAAATCCAAAGAGACGCAGAAGTAGCTTCACTGATGAAGCTTCTTCTTCCATCGTTTGAATTTGTCTTTTTGTTGTCAAGTTTGTTGTTGTTGCAACAGCTGAGATTTTAGCTGTTTGCAAGCACCAGCGTCCTTTGAATAAGCCCCATAGTACCGTTTTTACTCTGATTTGTAACCTATAGATATGGCATGCCACCTTTGAATATGTGTATATTTTTATATATATTTATTTCGGGTTTTTTGGTGGTGGAAATTACTAGTGGCCCCTCCAATTTTGACTCTGGTATGTTATGTGCCCCCCTAGATATTGTCCCTAGGGTAATCGCTGACCCCCTACTTTTCCTGAGTGTGTTAGTGTGTCTTTATTTTTCTGAAATCTGGGGCCGTTGTGGTTCAGACGGCAGCGAGCCTGGCGTAGCAGTCACACGGGTGCTGCTCGGAAGCCGCTCTCTCACAGGTCTGACAACAGATGGGGACCCCCGGTACAGTCCCAGAGCAGCCTGAGTCGCAGATAACAGCAGGGGTTACAGGAAGTGCCCGGTGAGAGAACTGAACAGCTTCCTGTAAGTCCAGGTAGAGGAAACAGAAACTCCTCTGCTTGGCCATGCTACATGTAGGGAGGTAGGTAGGCATGCAAGGGGGGAAGAGAGATGGGCACACAAAAAGCGCCAGAGAAAGTGAACAATGACACAGAGGGGCTGGAGAAGGGGACAATGTCACAAACAGAGAGGCTGGGGGAAGAAATACACCAAAAGAGGATAAGATCCACAAGAAGGGATAAGATATTTAAAAGATGGGATAATAAAGTGTTTTGCCAGGCCTGCCGTGACAGAGTGCACCCAGCTGAGCAGTGCCATGACAGTGCCTGTTAATAATGGAGGGGGTGGTCTCTGTATAGGTATGGCATCCTGCCAGGGTCTGACAGTCACATAATTCAATAATGACCGGCAGCTGTGACAGTATTAGCTCCTATATTCATGTGGGATGACAGTGTATATTATTATTATCTGCTGTATCTTCTCCCCTCCCTGTTATTTCGCTGATGTCCTCTTAAAACTCAATTTGAAAGTAAAAATTGCCTGTAATATTTATAATGTGAATAAGGGGATAAGAGGAATCAAACATGAAGAAAGCCTTTGTTAAGCCAGGGTGGCCAAATATTATCGAACTACAACCCCTTGATGCTTTGCCAACATAAGACTGGCAAAGCATCATGGGATTTGCAGTTCATCCATACTACCGTTTGGCCACCCATGGCTCTAAAACGTTCCATCCCCTAACAGCAAATAAATGCCTGAATTGTGTCTGTGAGATAGCAAGTGCAGTTTCCATTTGGAAGTATTATGACAGCACTTGCCAGCCACATAAAGTGAATAAGCTCATTATCAGGTTTATTTTTAGCTTTAACTATCATGATATAACACAGGTCTGCGTGGGATTTTATGTGGCCTGCCTGCCTGCCAATGCCCTGCTGTGGCTGAATCAAAGATCTCCTTCACCGGCCCAAAGGCACTTTTCTGCAGCTGAGCAAAGTGAGGGGACAGAAAGAGCTGGGAGTGAATGTTCCTCCCACAAGCTCGGTATTCAGAGTGTTGCCACGGGTTACCATGGCAACTCTCGGAGGAGCTTGTGAGAGGACTGAAAGTTACTGAATGCCACCGGACCACCATGGCCTTCAGTGTTCCCCCTCCCTGAGAAAAACGTTAAAAAAAAATTACAATCTATGCATATTGGCTTCCAATCATCCCAAAGAATATATAGGCCCTATAAAATCCAACAGTCATCCACTGCATCTCTGACACACATATTGCACCCCTGACAAACATATTGTATTACACACACTGCACCACTCACACACTACACCACTCACACACATCCTGAACCCCTCACACACATACACTCTGCACCTCTGTTATGGGCAAATGCAAATTTTACAAGTTTTAGAATGAAATGTTGTATTTCTTAAACTGTTTACTTTGTCTTTAACCCCCTTAAGGACACATGACAGACATATTCCGTCACGATTCCCTTTTATTTCAGAAGCAATGTCCCTAAGAGGTTAAGAGATATTGCAAATTGACAAGGTGTTAGAAATGGAACATATTGTTTTTCATAGATGTTCCTTTAAGCAATAACCTCAGTGCATAATATATTTGCGCCATTTTGTCCCAGACGAATTACAATAAACAATAATGCATAAACAAGCTTCAAGGCTATGCTACGACTCTTTCAGTACGTAATATACTGTGGTAACCTTAGTAGATAAGGATGTTCAGACTTTAAGATGCCATCTTGAACTAAGTCAGGAAAATTTCCATGACGTATACACCCTTTACTTATGGCCTTGTATTTTTGCCAAGGTAAGGGAGGTCCTAAAATGGAAAACGTTAAAAAGTTACTTTTTCATATATGAACTACGGTAACCCTAAAATGGAGACACCTAAGGTATAAATAGGTGTACTTTTAAATGTTAAGAAACAGAGGAGAGACTTGGAGACAGGCGCTGCTCCATCTTAAAATAACAGAGAGGCTGACGTGATGACATGTTCAGAAGGATATGTTAACCTATTAATGATATTTGCAAGCATTTAGTTTAATCTTATCTGCTACGTGGATTTTATATGTCTATATTTATATTTTTATAAAATAAATATCAAAAAGACAAAACGTGGGGGGCGTGTCCTGAACGCGGACCGGAGCAGACGCATGTAATCAGAGCTCCGTGCCGCGACAGCTAAAAAGGAGAAATTAAAGCCCGAAAACTATACTTGGGACCAGCCCGGACCCATAATGTCTCACCCCAAAGGCAAACGAGCAGGAGACAAGGGAGAAAAATCTAATTTCTTTGCCTCCAGGACGGGACAGGGGAAAACTCCACAGCAGTCTGAGCAGGCCCAAGATGGCGCAGGTGAGGAGCATGATGCAGACTCCCAGCAAGGGGAAAATGACAACCCGCTGACACACAGCTCCCTAAGGAAACTGCTAGACGAAATGTCTGATAAAATAGTGGGAAAAATGGACAGTGCTATGACAGCCCTAAGAAAAAAACTCCAAGATATAGGCCAGCGCACAGCGCGGACGGAGGAACAAATCACAGAAATGGCGGAAGCCCACAACGCACTTGCAGAAACCGTTGACGGCCTGGCCGCACGACTAAATGACCAAGATCTTAAGATAGCAGATATGGAAGATAGGGCACGCCGCAACAACCTCTGCATAAGGGGGATACCAGAAACGGTTAAAAATGAAGACCTCAACGCCCATGTCATGGGCCTACTAAAAGCACTTGCTCCAGATTTACCAATTGACCTGCTCCTGCTAGACAGGATTCACAGGACTGCCAGACCGAAATTCTTACCCCCAGATACGCCGAGAGATACCTTACTCAGAATGCACTATTTCCACGCTAAAGAAGTTATCTTGAATGCAAACAGAAAACGGAAGGAAATGCCTGCACAATATAGAGGTACAACCATTTACTCAGACATATCCTCATACACCTTAAAGAGACGGCGCGACTTCAGGGATATAACCATTCTGCTCCGAGACAACCATCTCCCATACCGATGGGGATTCCCCACAAAGCTCCTGGTGATGCGGGACGGGAGGACCACAACGATAGGATCCCCGGAGGAAGGCCACCGTATCCTAAGGGACTGGAACATTGCACCCACACAGATGGCTGAGCAAGAAAGAAGCGGCAACAGAGCCTCACCGGACTGGAAGAAGGCAAAGCGGAGATGAAACTTATAAGACTGTGTGCAGGCCTTACGGCACCACAGGGTGATGGACTATCAACCCAGGGGCAGGGTAACGTACAATGATACACCAACTACACTGAGCAATTGCAATGCTCACGATAGGGCATAGTAATAGGTGGGGGGCCTCGCTTTATTATACGAGCTTGGGTCCCTCAACAACACTACCCACATACTATCTATACAAAAAAAAAAAAACCCCGCCATCACTTACATAGAAGCGAGTATTTCCAGCCAGACTCACCCACCCAAAGACATATAGATTGCCGGTGGGGCAGCCACATGTCAACCTTCACCCACACCTAGCTTAAAGAAAAAAAAAAATAAAAAAATATACAAGTAGATAGCTCACCACCACACAAGCATAGACAGTACTGCAGCTCGAGCAGCAGGGCTAAGAATACTAGTTGGGACATCCCAACATTCACATAAGTAATAGCTGTAAAGGGAGAAAGCTCCCAAAGGACGTGAGGCCTTTCGCCTCTACCCCCAAGGCACGACAACGCAGTGCCACGCCAAATTTATGGCACATATATTCCTTAGGAATACCCTTGTAAATACTTTTGTTGATGTTAATGTTCTGTTATATGTTGTTCTATGTATTGCATGTACCTCACCAGTCCAATGCTTTACCCAAGAGGCGGGGAAAGGGTTAGTGGGTGACTCGACCCCAGCCACCAAAGACATATCCCAATTACCTAATGACAACCGGTACTCAGACTGTTCCGCAGGCCACGCTGGCACAATAATGAACATACAGAGGGACTCACTGCTCCGCTCGATAGAGCTGGGGAGGGCAGCGACCCCCACATACATTGACCAATTCCATAGGTATGAGAGACACCAACCTCACAGACCACCGTGAAGCTCTGTACCTTTAATGTTAGGGGCCTCAATGCTCCGGTAAAACGCCACCTTCTAATTAGAGAGGTTAGACATATGGGGATAGATATATTATGTCTCCAGGAAACCCATTTCAGGCACAACGACTACCCAGCAATATTAACCAAAGACTTTCCACACCAGTATCACGCCACGGCACCCACTAAAGCTAGGGGAGTATCCATCCTCATCAGCAAAACGGTCTCTTTCACACTGCAGACTGTAGACATAGATCCGACTGGTAGATATATCATACTCGTGGGATTGTTTAACGATATGCTATACACCATAGTGAACATGTACTCCCCAAATACTAATCAAAGGAATTTCTTGCACAAAATTCTAACTCAGACAGCCAAAACCCAAAAGGGCATCACGATCATAGGAGGGGACTTCAACCACATTTTTGACCCGCTTACGGACACCACCCTACATGCACGTAGCAAGCATCACCGCCCCCTGAAGAGACAATGTAGAGCCATAGCAAAAATACTCCACGCCCAACATTTCTATGACGCCTGGAGAGTCATGCACCCTACAGAAAGGGCGTATACCCACTTTTCAGCAGTGCACAACTCTTACTCCAAAATAGATGGGTTTCTTTTAGCGGGATCGGCCCTAGACCAACTAGTTGATAGCGACATACAGCAGATTACGTGGTCAGACCACGCACCAGTAACTATAGAACTAAAAAATATCTACGACTTTAAACACCGCAGCCCGTGGAAAATAAACAGTTCACTGTTAAGGGACGAGGGATTCGCACAAACTCTAAAGGAAGACCTCCAAACATACTTCGATAATAATGACACGGGGGATGTCTCAGACTCCACCTTATGGCTAGCACACAAGTCAGTGACAAGAGGCCTTTTGATCAGAAGGGCAGCCTATGTGAAAAAGACACAACAGACACAACTCAGAAATTGGCAGGCAGAGCTGTATGACTTAAACAGACTTAACCAACACACCCCAACACCAGAGACGAGACACAAAATAACCCAGCTCACACGCCTTATGCACCAACACGCACTCGAAACACTCAGCGCACACATGCAGAAGCTCAAGATAAACCACTACGTGCAAGGGAATAAGGCAAGCAAATTACTGGCACAAAGAATAAAATCTAGACAGGCACACCAAAAAATATCCTACGTCACGGACCAAGCAGGAACACAAATACGCACCCCAAAAGGCATAAGTGAGGTATTCGCTGCATACTACTCAATACTCTATAATATTCAACAAGACACAAAGGTCAGCCATCCGACGACCACAAGCATAAGAGAGTACCTAGATGGAGTGAGTATACCCAAGATCACGCCACAACAACAGCTAGACCTTACAAAACCAATAACAGTTTTAGAGGTTGAGGAGCTAATTAAAAGCCTCCCGACAGGGAAATCCCCAGGACCAGACGGATTTGACAATCAATACTACAAGAAATTTAACACCACACTCGCACCATACTTAGCCAGATTATTCACAGAGGCAACTCAAAAGGGGGAACTCCCTAAAGAAACACTGACGGCTCACATAGTTACGCTCCCAAAACCCAACAAAACCCCAACAATCCCACAGAATTTCCGACCAATTTCCCTCCTTAACACGGACGCAAAACTGTACGCCAAATTATATGCCAACAGACTGAGTGTAATCCTCCCGACCATAATATATGATGACCAGGTGGGCTTCATAAAGGGGAGACAGGGGTCGGACAACACCAGGAAAGTTATTAACATCCTCCACTACCTACAGGGCCGGCACCGGGGGGGACTTCTTGTCTCCCTCGACGCCGAAAAAGCCTTCGATCGTCTACACTGGGGGTTCCTTCGGGAGGTATTGGGTAGGTTTGACATCCCTTGTGGCTTTGTGGCAGCCGTCAGTGCTCTATATAGCCAACCCGCAGCACGAGTATTGAACGCGGGGTTCCTGTCGGAGCCGTTCCGACTCACAAACGGCACGAGACAGGGATGCCCTCTGTCCCCGCTGCTTTATGTGTTAGCGCTAGAGCCGTTAGCGATCAAAATTAGAGAAAACCCCACAATACACGGCCTGGAGATAGGGAAGAGGGAATACAAGGCAAACCTCTTCGCGGACGACATCCTGTTGACACTAACACAACCACATCTGTCGCTCCCAAACCTGTTGAGGGAAATAGAAATCTACGGGGAACAATCATACTACAAACTTAATGTAACCAAAACACAAGCAATGGGAATCGGGATAGCACGCAACACCATAGCAAATTTAAAAAACTCATTCCCACTAGACTGGAGAGAGGACTACCTTACCTTCTTAGGTCTGAAGATCTCAAAAGACCCCGAGAGACTCTTTCACCTAAACTATGGGAGGTTATTAGATGAATTTAATGCCACCTTAAAGAATTGGGATAGCAAGTTCATGTCCTGGGTGGGGAGATTGGCGGCGGTGAAGATGATGCTGTTGCCGAAATTCCTATACCTAACTAGAACGCTACAGATCCACATCCCCAACACATACTTGAAACGCCTACAACGATCTCTCACTGGTTTCGTGTGGGCATACAAGAAAGTTAGAGTGGCCACCCGCATACTTTCCAAACCCCTGACACAGGGAGGGCTAGGCCTACCCGAGGTGACAACATACTATAGGGCTGCATTGTTGACCACCGCACTACAGGCGCACACAGCCCAAAACCCACCACAGTGGGTGGAGATGGAATCAACGTGGGCTTGCCCCAAGGGTCTTAGCCACTTATTCTGGGTCCCTCACGAACACCGACTTATAGCCCCAGATACACCCGCCACCACAAGAACCTTACTACGTAACTGGGATACGATCAAACCCCAATTAGGTTACACAAAGAAATGGGCGCTGACAACTCCAATATACTGCATACACTTGGCAAACCCCACATTTGACCATCGCATATGGGCTGAGCGAGGGTGCACGCTAGTTAGACACCTCTATAATCAAGGGACAATGAGACAATTCCCAGACTTACAACACAGTTACGACCTGCCACAAAGAGCAATATTTTCCTATCTGCAACTAAAAGGAATACTAACGGACTCCACTGCCCTGACAGCCCAGACATATGCGCAACACATAGAGAAAGCGTGCGAGTCTAGGACAATGCCCAAGAAACCGCTCTCCCTGGTGTATGCAACACTAAATAACCCAACTCAACAGACACCACCACAGCTAGACAAATTCATAGAGGCATGGCATAGGGACCTAAATACAACTTTCTCAAAGGAACAATGGAATCAGGCTTTTACAGCCCATAAAGGCAGATCCAGATGCGCATCCCACCTAGAGCTAATGCGCAAGATCCAGTATAGGTGGTATTTAGTGCCAACCAGACTGGCAAACATATACCCCAACACCTCACGGCTATGCTGGAGATGTTTACAAGATGAGGGCACGATGTTCCACATTTGGTGGACCTGCGCGACCATCAGGGGATACTGGAGGACAGTTGAAGGGATGCTAAAGGGGGCACTGAACTCAGGAAACAATCTGAAACCAGAAACTGCTCTACTCTTCATATCCCTAGACCCACTCCCAAAAGCACATGCTGGCCTAACATACCACATACTGATAGCTGCCAACCTATTAATAGCCAGAGGGTGGAAACAACCAAAGCCACCGGAGAGATCTAGCCTTATCCAACAGATCTCCCTAAACCTAACATATGAAATGAAGACTAGCCAGCTGATGCGCCCATCACACCACTTAAGGGACGCCAGGCGAATATGGGAGGCATACCTGAAGAAGGTTGAGGAGGGGGAGGGGCTCGAACACTAACGAGAGTAAAGGGGAAGAAAGAGGAGGGAAAAAAAAAAAAAAAGGTACCACGAATACTACCTAACCACTCAGGTGCAGAGAGGCCACAAACCCTATCACCAAGGTTCGAAAACAGGCATTGTGATAAACCCAGCTGAAGACAAATAATTCATTAGGCAAATGCGGAACAACCACCCACACTGTACATAGTTACCCAGGGGACAAGAGGCAGGAACCAAACAAAGTATGACAACCAAGGAGGAGACATGGAGTGATACGGTGCTCTTGCAGCCCGCTCCCCCATCTCTTCTCCCAATACCCGAACCCCTGTTTCCCCCATCCCCCCTTACCCAACCCCACATTCAACGCAAGGTTATGAGGGTCAGACAAGTCGGACAGGGTACATGATCATGGTCAAAAAAGTGGGGGAGGTACTCCCACAAAGTTGAATACCTGGCCTGGTTCCCGAATGTATAAAATGTATCTTGAAGCATTGTACCTCAACTGCATACCCTCCCCTTTTTCCTTTCTGTACCCCAACATGTTCTCTGATAAAATAAAAATTGTCAAATTGAAAAAAAAAAAAGACAAAACGTTATTGCTTCCAAGACAATCCTTATTTTATATTGTATTCTCAATTATTTATATATGTTAAATAGAGGATCTCTTACACTAACTATATAAAATTATGGCTAAGATATCTGTATGGTTAGCCCTACTAAGTTCTATGCTTTAAGACATTATAGTGGTAAATAAGGGAACCAGCCGCGGTTATACCCCGCACGCACATTGCACCCCTCACACACATGTCCCACAACGTATAACACAAGGAAACTGGCATATCCTGCTGGATATCGTGCTATACTCTTCGTAGTTCCTACCTGTACCGACTCGAACCTGCCAAATGTCATAGATACATATACTATATAAGTTTTATTGTTAATTTCTTTAACTCTTGTTTTGCATCTAAGTCTTCTTTCTGTTTGCATGATATTTTGACCTGTGAGTCGATGGCATCTGCGTGTACTGATATGTTACCCGATTGCTTGCTGTGTGTTAGCATTTTATTTAACAGAAATTTACAACAACAAAAAAACTAGTTATATGTCATTACATTTAAATACTATCTGTGTTTTTCACTGGTACCTTTAATTATAGCAATCCCCGGTCGGGACACCAATAAACTGATTATAGTTTATATATATGATTGAAAGATGTCATATTTTTGTCAGTTTAAAAGGAGATGAGTACCTAGGTTACTTAGCACTCAGGGCAAAACTGACCTTCTGGAATTGTATTTTTTTTCTTTGAATGAATGATGCGTCGCATTCGCTTTGACCTCCTTATTATTATTATTATTTTATTTATATAACGCCATCAGATTCCGTAGCGCTGTACAAAGGGTATTACGTGTATCCCTTGATCCTAATTGTGTGTCTCTCCAAAGGCCGATATAAAGTCAATTCACATGCAGTTAGAAATGTAAATCCCTATAAATGAGCTATTTCTGACTTATTTTATTATCAGATAACAGATTCAAATACATTTCAGATTTGGCATTGCTACCATACTATATTTAGAGAGGCAAAAATGGGCAAGGGGGGCTAAATGGTGGTTTTAACACTATAGGGTCAAGAATACATGTTTGTGTTCCTGACACTAAATGTTCCTTTAATTATTACAATCCAATGTAAGGATACCAAAGTAATGAGCTATCAAGACCTGGAAGGTGAAAATTAAGATTTAAAAAGCCCTGTTCTTAATATTGCTGTTTTAGTTGCTTAGGAGATATAGAAAAGTACTATTAGTGATTAGTACTAGATATGAAGTCTCTAATTTGGTACCTTTAATTATAGCAATCCCCGGTAGGGACACCAATAAACTGACTATAGTTTATATATATGATTGAAAGATGTCATATTTTTGTCAGTTTAAAAGGAGATGAGTACCTAGGTTACTTAGCACTCAGGGCAAAACTGACTTTCTGGAATTGTATTTTTTTCTTTGAATTAATGATGCGTCGCATTTGCCTTGACCTCCTTATTATTATTATTATTATTATTTTATTATTTATATAGCGCCATCAGATTCCGTAGCGCTGTACAAAGGGTATTATGTGTATCCCTTGATCCTAATTGTGTGTCTCTCCAAAGGCCAATAGAAAGTAAATTCAAATGCAGTTAGAAATGTAAATCCCTATAAATGAGCTATTTCTGACTTATTTGATTATCAGATAACAGATTCAAACACATTTCAGATTTGGCATTTCAGATTTAACAGATGCGTGCAATAAATAAAATATTGCCCCCTCACACTGATCTACCTCTTATCATAAATAGCTTGTGAAATTTTACTTTTCAGTAAGTATAATTGTAATAACTTACCCAGTAATCTTCAGCCCTAACCTCCTCTTTGTCTTCTCCAGGTGACGTTGGCATCAGGTAACGTCACTATGCAGAGTGTGGCAGTGAAAATTCTTAAATAGATAATGCTGTTAGATGAGGACATGGAGAACACTCTACTAGAACGCCAAGTACTGGAAGTAGCAAGTGGATGGCGCTTCCTTACCAATGCATATGCCACTTTTCAAACGGAGGTCTTTAATTACAAAAAAGATACAACACACGTGATTTTATGAAGACTCTTCTTTTAACTGGTTTTATCTCTGTTTGCAAACAGAAATGTCTCTTCTATGTCATGGAATACGTGAATGGAGGAGACCTGGAACAATTCCTGGATAGGCATGGGAAACTGGACAGAGACGCAATGAGGTAATGCCTGGAAAAATAAGAAAGAAGTAATGTTATGAATACAGCTCATGCAGGTTCCTTGTTACCCAACTCTACAATTAAAGGGTTACTCCAAAGTCCATGACCACTTCAGGTTTTTGAAGTTGTTATGGAGGAAGAAATCTGGTTGTGCGGTGTTTCAGCTTGAAACACTGCACATCTAGAAATATTTGCACGTTTGTGCCGGGGCTATTTACACCCTCGACACACATATGACTTTTGCAGCCTGGATTCTGTGCATATTTTACATCTGCCAACTGATGGCAACAGATGTAATCTTATTCTCCCCTTGCAGGCAGAGTGTGACAAATCTAGCCACATACTGAGTATAATTGTATATTTTCTGCTATTTCCCATATTGTTTGTTTCCCCAATTAAAAGATCCATGTATGAAGCATTCGGGTGTTACAGCACCCGAATACCGCTAGTATTCAGCTTGGTTATCCACGAACAGTGAATCGCCGCACTGTTCGTGGAACAAGCAAAGTACAGAATGGGAGACCACCCCCAGCAGGTCGTGTGTCTCCAATAAGATACTTTTCAACAGTGTATCCGTGCCCAATTAATGTATTTAGCGGGTGGCCGCCGTTCGTGTACCGAACACGTGGCGGCGGCCATCTTTGTTCTCGGAGAACCAGCAGGGTTTTGTCGTCGAGTGCCTGGAACTAAATTCAGCTACTCAGCAACACAAGCCCCACTGGACTTCAAAGCCATTCGGGAGTTTTATTCTTTTGGGAATCCCATTCCCTCAGTTAACACAACCGTTTTAAAACAAGTGGTCCTGATCCTGTAAAATGAACGGCGTTCGGTTATTTGTGCTGGGATCTGAGCGCAAGTTCCCTCAATAGTGCGCTCAGTTCCCAGCTATGTAATAAGGGGTTTATTAGCTGCATAGCAGGAATATTATGTCAGTTATAGATTTTAATGTAAAAACTGTATTTTTCTGTACCAAGAAATAATCCCATTAACAATGCATTCTGGGGTAATTATCTCCTTGGTACAGCAGTGTATGATGGGTAATCTGCCTGTAAGCTCAGTCCCCCATGTAGTCCACTACTGGACAAACCCTGTAATGTGACTTGGGAAACCCCTTACATTTGTAATCGCATAAATACTGTGACCTGTGATTAAAACCTCAGTTGACCTCCAAGCTATGTGTCGTCTAGTTCTTGGGAGAAAGGGATTGTAACTACGCTACCTGGATTTGCCTACTTTGTACCTGCTTTATTCTGTCTGCCAGCGGAGATACCGTGGATAATACTACTACTCCGCTACACAGAGCAATCTGGTTCTCCCTGTAGACCTCTCGCCTCCCTATTCCCAACATTTAGTTTTTTTTGTTTTGTTTTTTTAAGGCTCCCTCCCCACTCTTCATCCTTTTCTCCTTCTGCTAGTCACCTTGCTGGCTCGGAGCTTGCGCATGAGCTCTGAGCCAGCTAAACTGTCTAATCGACCATGCGACTGCAAGCGTGATGTCAGGAGGGGGTGTGGAGAACAGCTCTGGGGGGCAATAGGGCATAATTCATAAAAAAGAAAAAAGTTATAAGGGTTGGAGTAACCCTTTAACTATAAATTCATTCACCTTAACATCACTGTTCACTCCAGTGTGTGCTGTGCGAGTGCTGTGCAGTAACTGTGTGCTGGTTAGTATTTCTTAAATTTAAACACAATAACGTTACAGTAGTAAATCCACCAAGGACCAACCCATTCTGCAGCACACCAATTTCTGATGAATTAAGTTTTGTTAGTTTCCACAATACACAATCATTCATATCCCAAATTTGTTGTAGAATAACAAATCTTTCCCAATCCACCATCAGTACTAGTGCCATGGCCTCTGAGAGTCGTGACACCTCTTCCTTAGAGATGAGGGCTGCTGGCACCTCCGCTACTTCTTCCCCCCCACTAACACTACCACCACCCCCACTATTAGTAGTATGCTGCCTCATGATAGTGGGATCATTACATCCAGGTGTTTTTTCCAGCCTTTTCATGCTGAAATAACGTGTGCTGCCGCTTTCACTGGACCTGCAGCTTCTTCACAACAGCTAGTTCTGGCATCACAGCTTGTGTGTTTTATAGTGCTTGGAGAAAAGGATTGTTAAAACAAGTGGATTTGTTGCCATTGTCTATTACTGGTGAACCCCTGCCCGTCCCAGCAATTAAGGGATAATTTAGCAGAGATTATTTGGCACCATCATAGTCAACCTTTACTGAAGAAGTAGAATAGAGTACCCAAGTAGTATCCCCAATGTCTGGTCTTGGTCGTGATGGTGAGTTGTCTGATATTGCTCTTTTCCCCACCACTCAAAACATTTCTTAAGGTCAGTCCCAGAAGGAAATAGACTATGATACAGAGGAATAACAAGTGGGGAGTCTGGATACGAGAGGCAGCACTCCACTATATTCTGTGCCTACTGTGCACTCACCACTTTGTCTAAGCTCAAGCTGAATTGCTTGATATTACTGGGTCCCATTATTGTACCATTCCAGCATGCTACTATTGAAGGAGAATCTCACTAAGGCTATATGTCAGTGGGTGCACTTTGTCATAGATTTATAGAATGGCCAGCGTGCTTTCCTCTCCTTAACAGCACACAGGTGGCAGCCCACAGTGCCTGTGCATGGTGGTGGTAGTGGAGTAGGCTGGGAGTGGATCTATATTGCTGGGAGTAGATCTATAGGACAGCAGGGCTATAAATTCATCCGAGAATTTATTTATTTTTTACCGCCATGCACAAGTCTAATGATAACATTATTTAAGGGATCCTAATAAGAGAAACCAGAAATGTCTGAAACATTACCGTAGGAGGGAAAATGAGATAGCAGAGCAATGTTAAATTCAGAAAGTATATTTCAACATAGCATACTTTGAATTTATAAAATGTGGCTAATAAATGATTCATTTTTCTTTCTATCAGGTTTATTGCTACTGACCTTGTGTGCGGGCTGCAATACCTACACAGGAATGTACTAATCCTTGGGTAATCTGTAGTATTTATGCAATATATATTACATTTTCTCTGTAGTCTGGACTGTGACATTTTCACATTTATATTTAATGTTTGTGTAATTATTTATAAATCTTGAAACTTCATCACTCATTTGTAAGGTCTGCCTTCTTTACATTAGGCATAGGGATGTTTTATTATACAGATCAAGTCACCTGAAAATAGCTGATTTTGGTCGGTCAGAAAATGTGTTTGACTACACAGATGCACACGATGCCGGCACACGAGGATACATGGCTCCAGAGGTAAGAGATAAACTGTAAGAGATCTTATTGTTATCTCCCACACAGTATCCTTCCCTACAATATGACTGAGAAAGGTTTTCTGCTTTGTGTCTTGTTTGTCAATTATTCTTTTCTAAATATTTTCTGACAGATGCTGAGGTCCAAAAGGTACAATGCTGGTGCTGACCGGTGGTCCTTTGGAGTCATCTTGTAGAAGATGATTACAGGGCATGATGTCTTTGACTGCGGTAAATCAGATAAAAATTTTAATTCATCAATCCTGGAAGACAAGTTATCCAGCAGATCTCAGCCCTGAGGAACGAGATATCTTAGACTGAGTGGGTTTGATTTTACGTTGTGGGAGAATATCATGAAAAAGTTATTCAATTTATTATATCTTTTTTTTTAAATTATATTATTACAACCTTTACTTTATAAAGTGCCCCCAAAAATAAACCAAGTGCTTTGGGTCAACAGAAATGGAATGATAATCTACAATTTTACCAAAGTGTTATTGAAGGTATAATTCATCAAAAAATACTCTTTATTTTCAGTGATTCATAACTTTAACTGCTATTATGGCAATTATTTATGTGTTGTATATGTCTAAGAGCATAAATGATTTCACAGTATTTTGTTTTCTTTACAGCTTTTGTGGAAATTACCATCTGAATGCCTTGGAAAAAACGGCAATATTCAAGACTATCCCTTTTTCCAGTCAATTGACTGGAAGGAATCAGAAGCCGGAAGAGTTACTCCCCCTTCCAATCTCTGCACAGGGAGTACATGAATACAATTCTGAACCTTTATTCAGAACTGTCACTTATGGGTTCCCACATTTTTTTAAAAGACCTCCCTCGGTAACATATCTGCTTGAATGGTGGTATATGGAGAGAACGTTGAGCTTCCCAGTTGTGTTAAGGTAGGGTTAGTGGGGGCATGGCAAAGTTTTATCTAACATTTATAAACATCATTATGTATATATTTTCCATGTAGACAACATCAAATAGTTTTAAAGAAACTGGGAGCATGGAGCTCGAAGTATCATCTGAAGAATCTTCAGAGTAATCTCTAGATTCAGAAGAACAAGGGCTATTTGATGGGTTCAGTTATATCAATCCAAAATGGAAATATTTTAGCCAAGTCTCCTGCAGTCCAGTTTACAGAAACATCAACAGTAGAAGGATCATCTGCTGGACCTACACCTTCTCCCCTGAAATTGGAGACAACAACTACAGGAATATCATCTGCAGTGAGAGCAAAGAAAAGGAAGACAGAGAGCCAGAGTGAGTCAGAATTCACTCCAAAGAAAATCAGAACTGGCTGAGCCAACTGCAGGTCCTTCTCAGTAGACATCTGGCATAGGAACAACATCCAATATTGCCATTCACTTATGAAAATATGATGTTAATTAGCACTGACTCAATAAATTTAAATCCTGGGCACTTTAATATGAATAATTATATTTTAAAACTTAACCCTGAAACCCTGGACATGTGTCCTAATATGTAACCAGGATAGTGTCCAATAAAGACCCAAATGACCATGTAATCAGGATAGTGTCCAATAAAGACCCAAATGACCAATCTGAAATTGACTTTATTTATTGTGAATAATTCACAGCAAAACTCATCCCCTTCTCCCCTGCAACAGGAGGCAACAATCCCTGCAGTAAGAGCCGATAGAAGGAAGAGAAAGCAGGAAGAGTACCAGAGTGAGTTGGAATTTGCTCCAAAAATGAAAAGAAAATGTGAACTAGCACAGCCCGACAGCAGGGCTTTCTCATGAGACATCTGGTGTAGAAAGAATTTCTAATATTGCCATGCAAAAGGTACAAATTTCACCTGTTATTAGCATTGACTCAATAATTGTAACCCCGTGCTAATATGAATACCTAAAAATATGTTAAAACTTGCCCCTGAAATCTTCGACGTTTGTCCTAATGTGTAATCAGAATACTGTCCAATATTATGATATAAATTGACAGTTTTGGGGTTTTTTTTGTGGATGTTTGCCGCAAAACCTATCCCCTTTTCCCCTGCAACAGGAGACAACAATTTCAGGAGTGTCATGAGCAGTGAAAGCCAATAAAAGGAGACAACGCAAATAGAGAGCCAGAGTGAATCAGAATTAACTCCAAAAAAGATAAGGAAAATCTGAAATGGCCGAGCAGGTCCTTTTCAGGAGACATCAGGCATAGAAATATCATCCATCATTTCTATTCGGATGACACGCAAATTTATCTGTCCTCCCCTGATTTCTCACCACCCCTCTTGACTCGTGTTTCTGACTGCCTCTCTGCTATTTCAAACTGGATGGCTGCTCATTTCCTTAAATTCAACCTGTCCAAAACAGAACTTCTAGTCTTCCCTCACTCAAGTGTTGCTACTGCCTTGTCTGTGTCCCTCCAAGTCAATGGCACTACCATCCGCTCTACCTCTAAGGCTCGCTGCCTAGGTGTTCTCTTTGACACCGATCTCTCCTTCACCCCTCATGTCCAATCAATCGCAAAATCCTGCCGCTTCCATCTCAAAAACATTGCGCGCATCCGACCCTATTTAACACCTGATACGGCAAAGGTGCTTGTTTATGCTGCTGACCTCTCTCGCCTTTACTACTGTAAGTCGCTTCTCAGTGGTCTTACATGTTCCCAACTTACCCCGTTTCAGTGTATAATAAATGGGGCAGCGAGGCTCATCTTCCTGTCCGCCCGCACCTCCTAACCCTTCCCCCTTTGTCATTGGCTTCCAATAAGATATAGAGCTCAATTTAAGATTCTGACACTTGCTCACAAATCTCTACATAATGCTGCTCTCACCCACTTATCCTCACTAATATACAAATATATCCCATCTAGGCCCCTACGCTCTGCCGGAGACCTACGTCTAACCTCTGTTTGTACTCCAACCTCTGATGCTCACCTTAAAGACTTCTCTAGGACTGATACGTTCCTTTGGAATGCCCTTCCCCTTTCTGTTAGACTCTCACCCAGTCTCCACTCCTTGAAAAAATCTTTGAAAGCGTACTTCTTTAGGAAAGCATATCAATTAAACTGTGAACAGCTTTCCCTTCCCGCACCCTGATTCCTCTCCTGAAACTGTCATTGGCGCTATATAAATAATAATAATATTGCCACGCAAAAGGTACAAGAATAAGGTGTTATTAGCATTGCTTCAATAAATGAGAATATTGGGCATTCTAATATTAATTTAAAATATCTGAGTAACAGGCTTCCAGTGCATATAGTTGAATCATATAGGAGCAGCTCAAACACCCAAACCAAAGTCTCTCCATTCCAGTCCAATAGAAGATACGTATTATGAGAAGGGAGTAGAGCCTTGGTATATTCTCTGACGTAGATACGTTCTCTGTCGTAGCTGCATATGTGAAAACAGAAGAGTACAAAAAATTAAGTGTAATATATCCTGCACAGGAAGATATATAATATACAGTTGCTAGAAAAAGTATGTGAACCCTTTGGAATGATATGGATTTCTGCACAAATTGGTCATAAAATGTGATCTGATCATCATCTAAGTCACAACAATAGACAATCACAGTCTGCTTAAACTAATAATACACAAAGAATGAAATGTTGCCATGTTTTTATTGAACACACCATGTAAACATTCACAGTGCAGGTGGGAAAAGTATGTGAACCCTTGTATTTAATAACTGGTTGAACCTCCTTTGGCAGCAATAACTTCAACCAAACGTTTGCTGTAGTTGCAGATCAGACGTGCACAACGGTCAGGAGTAATTCTTGACCATTCCTCTTTACAGAACTGTTTCAGTTCAGCAATATTCTTGGGATGTCTGATCGCTTTCTTGAGGTACAGTCTTAGGACCACTATAGTGCCAGGAAAACATACTCGTTTTCCTGGCACTATAATATGCCCTGAGTGCCCCACCCTCAGGGCCCCCCTCTCTGGAAGGGAAAGGGGTTAAAACTTACCTTTTTCCAGCTGGGAGGAGAGCTCTCCTCCTCGATCCTCCTTCTCTCCTCCCGTCGGCTGAATCGCCTTGTTAAGAGCTGTCTTGGTAGCGGCAAACTCTTGTAGCGCATTCAGCCGGTCACATAGAAAGCATTCATAATGCTTTCCTATGGACGCTGGCGTGCTCTCACTGTGAAAATCACATGAGAAGCACGCAAGCGCCTCTAGTGGCTGTCAATGAGACAGCCACTAGAGATTAGGGGGAAGGCTTAACCCATTCATAAACATAGCAGTTTCTCTGAAACTGCTATGTTTATGAAAAAATGGGTTAACCCTAGCTGGACCAGGCACCCAGACCACTTCATTAAGCTGAGGTGGTCTGGGTGCCTAGAGTGGTCCTTTAATGGTTTTGTCTAGAATGGAGTTGTTTGACAAAAACAAGACTCTTCCCAGTATCTAAATCTTCCCCGTCTGCAGTTGTATTGGGAATAGAGAAAATACACTTCTGCCTTATAAAGTGATAGTTTGTCCATCCTTGAGTTTTAATGAGAATCTGAGAGAGCCGGAGCACTGGCATTGGGTAGAACATAAGGTGGTAGTGGGCTGGTAGAAAATTATTTTCACTCCTGATTTTATTATCGGTAATTATATTGATTCAAGAAATTGTGATGATAAATAGTGTGTAATGTCAGTTATTAAACTTTTTAGTGATGGTAAGTTCTGGTGACTAAACGTTAGGGAATCTAGTAGACCATGCTTTAAAAGATCATACATAGCTATTATATCTGCTGTGTAATACATAGTTAAAGATGACATTAAATCATTCATTTATATAAATTGTCTTTCAGGAGAAGATACAAAATATACAACTTCTCTCATTTTAGAATCTTGTTAAAGCACATTTGTGGTGTCCGTGTCTTTATTGCTAACAATGATTCTCCATTAATATTGATTATGGTGACCGGAGAATCGAGAAGAGTTGAGTCCAGAACAGCATTAACCCTTTCAATGATGGTGTCCTTTCTGCCCATTGTCCATTTCTGGTGACACCGGAGAAATGTTTTCATAAAGTGCCATTCCTACCTCAGTTGTACGCCTTGCTGAGAAGCCTGTCACCTTAGCGTTTGTACGTACAGTAAATCAGGACAGAAATGAGCCGCAACACGGGTATGGCTGCCCAAAAAGGGGGCGTATCAGCCTGGAGTGCAGACTGACAATAATGCTCTCTGTGCATAGTTCTAGTGCTCTTAGTGCAGCACATCTAGTGATGAGCTTGAACTATGCTTTCTGGATGCATTTCTTTCTTGTCCCCAAAAGCAGGACACCAAGGAACAAACCGTGGGACAGCATAACATGAACACGTAATTCAAGGCTATGTCATCCACTAGTGATAGTATAAAAGCCACTAGATGTACTTCTGCTGCACTGACAGAGTAAAACTCAGTCATGTGAAACACAAGCCTGATAGGAAAACATTGATACAATGCTTTCCTACGAAAACATTTAAATGTGCGCGCACCACTAGTACTTTTTTATTTGGAGCATCAGATTGGCCCGTTCCTTCTCAATGACGCCATAGGAGGAGTATAGGTAAACAGGGCAAAGAGAGAGTCTCAAAACTGGAAAAAAGTAAGTAAGTCAAGTGGGAAGGGTGTGGGGGAGAGACCTATTTAGAGATAGGATGAGGGACACTATAGCGTTAGGAATACTAGTTTGTTATATATTCGAATGGACAATTATAGTGTTAAGAATACATAATTCTATTCCCACCACTATAGTGCTCTCTGCCCTCCTCTCCCCCATGGTAAATAAAGGGTTAAAAAAAAACACCTTTTTACACTTACCCAATTCCAGCACCGATGTCCTTCGGCGCTGGGTCAAGTTCCTCCTGCGCCAACGTCAGCCAATGAATGAGACCTAATGCAGGGGTGAATTTAGCGTGAGGCTGACAAGGCATTGCCTTGGGCGGCACTTCTGGGGAGTGGCAAAAATAGCCACCACCCCCTTCGCCCAGGGGCAAATGCCTTGCCAGCCTCTTGTCCTGGGGGGGGCAGGAGCTGGCCGGCTGCCCACCTCAGGGCCCACCGGGGCTGGCAGCAGCGGCACTTTCCTGGCGGGTGGGGAGGGAGCACAGATCCTCCTGTTCAGCTCCATCACACGCACCTCAGTGATGCTGGAGCCGGAATATGACGTCATTCCGGCCCCGGCATCACTACGCGGCGCGCAAGGGAGCTGAACAGGAGGATCAGTGCTCCCTCGTCGACTGCATTGACTGGCCGGCCGCCCAGCAGCCCCACTGGACCCCAGGGAAAGCGAGAATCCACCCCAGCACTCCCAAAGGTAGGGAGGCTGGGGGGGATTGAATTAAAAAAAAATTAAACTATGTGTGTGTCTGTTAGGGAGTGTGTGTCAGGGAGTGTGTTACTATGTGTGTCTGTTAGTGAATGTTAGTGTGTGTGTCTGTTAGAGAGTGTGTTAATGTGTGTGTCTGTTAGTGAGTGTGTTAGTGTGTGTGTGTGTGTCAGAGAGTGTGTATGCATGTCTGTTAGTGTATGCGTGTCTGTTTGTGACTGTGTGCCTGTAAGTGAGTGTGTGTGTGTCTGTAAGTGAGTGTTCTAGTATGTGTGTGTCTGTTAGTGAGTGTGTTAGTGTGTGTGTGTCTGTTAGTGAGTGTGTGTGTCTGTTAGTGAGTGTGTATGTTGTCTGTTAGTGAGTGTGTATGTGTGTCTGTTAGCTAGTGTATGTGTGTCTGTCAGTGAATGTGTGTGTCTGACACTGAGTGTATATGTGTATTTAGAAGGCGGAGGGTTGGGGGAGTGCCTGGTTTTGTCATGCCTAGGGCGGACAAAACCAGGATACACCACTGACATAATGCACATTGCATTACATTGCCTCTAAAACAGATTGTGAGCATGTCCAGCATCCAAACTGCGTTAAACTGCAGGAAGTGGCTTTGTGGTTCTCTGAAACTGCAATGTTTTAGATTGCAGGGTTAAGGTAGCGGGGCTATTGCACCTAGACCACTTCAATTAAATGATTTGTGTGCCTATAGTGTCCCTTTAAGTAAAAAAATATATATATTTTTAAAAATCTACAATGCTGTACCTCTTCTAATCTAGCTATTTTAGCCTAGATCCTGCACTCTGCCTTTCTGGCTATTTAGTGCATAAACCCCCCTGATACAGTAGTTGCATAAAACAATTTCACAGACTAGAAGAATAACAAAACAAAAAGAAACAAAGGGCAAAGCTTAATTTGCCAATACTAACTATGGCGGATTCAGGGCGATGACGACGCAGCCACACCCCTAATCTCAAGGCACGTGAAACCCCTTCACATCACGAGACACCGTCGGAATATCGCCTCCATCTGTCAGTCACTCGTTACGCAATCAAAAGAGGCGGGATTTAACAGTGACCTATTAGTCACTTGTATTGGTAAGTAGGCGGAGCTTTTTCTTGGTTGACGGCTGCGTACTGAGTTGCTGGTTGCTAAGGTGACGAATGGAGCGCTTAGGAAGTTTGGAGCGCCACCTGCAGCATTTTCTTAGAATGCGATCTGTTGTTCACCCATATGGGCCAATGGTCTGCTCCGTTTCAATGCAAGCTTTACCTGTGACTGTTCTGTACCATATGTTGCCACAGGGGGTTCTGTATAATTAATTGTTACGGTTCGCTGCGCCACCTAGTGTCTTACTTTATAACTCTTAGGTATGCCTTATAGAGACCCGAGAAATAAAAAAATAAAAAAAATGATTTTCATTTATTTATCCAGTCACAATATTTAATCTTTTCACATACCACACAGATAGTTTATTTAGACATTTCTTGTTGATTTTTCTTTAATACAATGGAAAATGTCTAAATTGTGTCAGGTTGTAGCAGGTTTGTGCTTACTTGCAATATTTGCAGTATCTAAGAAAGTGAAACATGTTGCTACAGGTTGCCAATATGCTAGGATATTGTTAAATCTGTTATATTTATAGTAATATATATCAGACATCTGAAGAGAAAATAAAAATAACAGTAATACTTATATAGGATACAATGTGAACTATCACTTTTCTGGCAATTGAACAATTAAAGGGACACTCAGGCACCAAGAGCCACTTAATCTCAGCGTAGTTTTCAGTGTTAAACTGTTTTCAATCATAACACTGAATGAAGGCGCCCACATGCCCTCTGCTCAGTCCCTATCTGCTGCTAGGGCTAATACTTATGTATAAGGCAGAGCAGCGATAGGCAGCGATAATAGGCTGAGAGCGTCAGCTAAATTGCCAATCGCTGGTATAACTTCTAACTTGTAGAATATCGTGCCAATTAGCCATACCCTTCAGTAGGGCCGGCCTTAGGCCCTGCCCTTCAGTAGACAAGGGAGCCACGGGTGTGTATTCGTACCCAATGGCGTCTCTAGACTTTGCAGGGTCTTAGGTGAAACACAAACAAGAGGCCCCCACTAACACCCAAAGTAAAAAAAATACGGGTTGCATTGTGTGTGTGTGAGGTGCTGTATATTGAAGAGTGGGCTTACAGCACTGGAGAGCACAGAGAGCTAGTCTCTGTATTCAGTTTTCAGAGGCTTGCAGTGTAGTAGCTCCCTGTATCGCTCCATTGTGAGCCTTATGATGGTAATTATGGCATAATTTGCAAACAAAATTATTATAAGCTAATCGCTTATACATAATTGGAATTGATGGCTGCATAGTCTGGCAATCATGTATACATAAGTGCTGGTGTCAACAGGTTATTGGAAAAAAACCTGAAAATTTTGATTTGGGCAAATAAGCTTTTATTATATATATATTTACTATATATGTGTTGTATATGTATGTATATATATTTAGTGTCATATGTTGCAGCAATGGCCGCACGGTAGAACCACTGGGGACGCACGTTAGAGAGCCCATCAGATGGCCCATGTTGTTAGGGCCACCCGATGGCAATGAATATCCAGGGGGCCCTGTCAGCGCTGCTGCGCTTTAACAGCGCAGCAGGGTCCCCTGTGATTAGGTCAGAGCGCAGAGAGGAAGTAACTGCCCAGTCACTTCCTCCCAGCAACCTCCGGGAGCCGCTCGGGAGGAAGAGAGGAGGGAGTCAGAGTGGGAACTGTAACTCCCATCAGGCTGAGCCACCACTGGGCCCCAGGGAAGTCACATTTTGCATGTGTATGTGTGTCTGCATGCATGTCTTTGTATGTGTGTGTGTGTCTGTCTGTATGTCTGTGTGTGTCTGTATGTATGTGTGTCTGTGTGTTTGCATGTATGTGTGTCTGTGTGTATGTATGTATGTGTGTCTGTATATATGGGTCTCTGTGTGTGTCTGTATGTGTGTGTGTATGTGTGTTTCTACATGTGTATATCTACATGACAGTGTGTGTTTCATGTGTGTGACTATTTGTGTGTCTGCATGTGTGTGAGGGGTTTTGGGTGGCGGGACGTGTGGGGGGTCGGGAACGTATGGGGTGGGAGGTGGACGTATGGGGGGGCCCCAGGGCAATTTTCACACCAGGGCCCCATGGTTTCCAGTTACGCTTCTGGCCTGAGAGTGTGTGTCTGACAGAGTATTCTTGTGTGTGTGAATGTATGTCTCTGTGAGCATGTGTATGTTTGTGTCTGGGACTGTTTGTGTGTGGGGTAGCTGCTTGAGGTGTGTTGTGTGTATGGGGGCCTTTTTACATTGTGTTTATGGCAAAGCTATGTTTCATGAATATGTGTGTATAATGAATGTCTTCAGCAGATGGCAGGATGAGTGACTGGGCGAGGGGGGTAAATGAGACAATGTTCAGAGGTGAGTGTGACATAGTTGGAGGAGATAATGTGACATGGTGAGTGGAGTTAAGTGTGATAGGACTAGGGGGTTAGTAACATAGAAACATAGAATGTGACGGCAGATAAGAACCATTCGGCCCATCTAGTCTGCCCAATTTTCTAAATACTTTCATTAGTCCCTAGTCTTATCTTATAGTTAGGATAGCCTTATGCCTATCCCACGCATGCTTAAACTCCTTTACTGTGTTAACCTCTACCACTTCAGCTGGAAGGCTATTCCATGCATCCACTACCCTCTCAGTAAAGTAATACTTCCTGATATTATTTTTAAACCTTTGTCCCTCTAATTTAAGACTATGTCCTCTTGTTGTGGTAGTTTTTCTTCTTTTAAATATAGTCTCCTCCTTTACTGTGTTGATTCCCTTTATATATTTAAATGTTTCTATCATATCCCCCCTGTCTCGTCTTTCCTCCAAGCTATACATGTTAAGATCCTTTAACCTTTCCTGGTAAGTTTTATCCCGCAATCCATGAACCAGTTTAGTAGCCCTTCTCTGAACCCTCTCTAAGGTATCAATATCCTTCTGAAGATACGGTCTCCAGTACTGTGTACAATACTCCAAGTGAGGTCTCACCAGTGTTCTGTACAATGGCATGAGCACTTCCCTCTTTCTACTGCTAATACCTCTCCCTATACAACCAAGCATTCTGCTAGCATTTCCTGCTGCTCTATTACATTGTCTGCCTACCTTTAAGTCATCAGAAATAATCACCCCTAAATCCCTTTCCTCATATGTTGAGGTTAGGACTCTATCAAATATTCTGTACTCTGCTCTTGGGTTTTTACGTCCAAGATGCATTATCTTGCACTTATCCACATTAAATGTCAGTTGCCACAAATCTGACCATTTTTCTAGTTTACCTAAATCATTTGCCATTTGGCTTATCCCTCCTGGAACATCAACCCTGTTACATATCTTAGTATCATCAGCAAAAAGACATACCTTACCATCAAGACCTTCTGCAATATCACTAATAAAAATATTAAAGAGAATGGGTCCAAGTACAGATCCCTGAGGTACCCCACTGGTGACAAGTCAAGCTTCGAATATATTCCATTAACCACAACCCTCTGTTGCCTGTCACTGCCTTAGCCATTCAACAATATTGGAATCCAAACTTAAAAATTGCAGTTTATTGATAAGCCTTCTATGTGCAACAGTGTCAAAAGCCTTACTGAAATCTAGGTAAGCAATGTCTACAGCACCACCCTGATCTATAATTTTAGTTACCCAATCAAAAAAATCAATAAGATTAGTTTGGCATGATCTCCCTAAATCCATGTTGTCTCTGATCTTGAAATCCATGTGTTTTAGATGTTCAACAATCCTATCCTTTAACATGGTTTCCATCACTTTCCCCACTACTGAAGTAAGGCTTACTGGCCTATAGTTGCCCGACTCCTCCCTATTACCTTTCTTGTAAATGGGCACAACATTCGCTAACTTTCAATCTTCTGGGACTACTCCTGTTAACAATGATTGGTTAAATAAATCTGTAAATGGTTTTGCTAGTACACCACTAAGCTCTTTTAATAGCTTTGGGTGTATTCCATCAGGTCCCATTGACTTATTTGTCTTTACTTTTGACAGTTGAAATAGAACCTCTTCCTCTGTAAACTCGTGTAATAAATGACTCATTTATCCTTTTTCTCAACTGAGGTCCCTTTCCTTAATTTTCTTCTGTAAATACAGAACAAAAATATTCATTGAGGCAGTCAGCCTGACCTTTATCCTCTTCTACATACCTTCCTTCTTTTGTTTTTAATCTAACTAATCCTTGTTTTACTTTTCTTTTCTCATTTATGTATCTAAAAATGTTTTATCCCCCTTTTTTACTGACTGTGCTATTTTCTCTTCTGTGTGTGTGATTTGGAAGCTCTTATAACTTGCTTTGCCTCTTTCTGCCTAATCTTATAGATCATTTTGTCTTCCTCACTCTGGGTTTTTTTATAATTCCTAAATGCTAACTTTTTGTTTTTAACTATTTTGGCCACATCTGCAGAGTACCACAGTGGTTTCTTGAATTTTTTGCTTTTACTGACAAACCTAATGCAATTTTCTGTTGCCTTCAATAGTGCAACTTTTAAATAATCCCATTTTTCTTGGACTCCATTTAAATTGCTCCAGTCTGATAATGACTCCTCTACCCATATTCTAATTTTTAGAAAAGTCTGTTTTTCTAAAGTCTAAAACTTTTGTTTTTGTGTGGTGTGACTCAGTCACTGTTCTTATATTAAACCACACTGACTGATGATCACTGGATCCTAAACTTTCACATACAGTAACATCTGATACCAAATCTCCATTTGTTAACACTAAATCTAGTATGGCCTCTTTATGAGTTGGCTCCTCAACAACTTGTTTTAGAGACAATCCCAGTAAGGAGTTTAGAATATGTGTGCTCCTTGCACAAGTAGCTAATTTTGTTTTCCAATTTACACCAGGAAGATTAAAGTCACCCATGATGATAACTTCCCCCTTCATTGTCATTTTAGCTATTTCCTCAACTAGTAGATTATCTAACTCTTCAATTTGTCCTGGGGGCCTATAAATCACACCTACACGAGTTACTGTGTGATTACCAAATTCTAACGTAGCCCAAGCGGACTCTATGTTTGCCTCACTAACTTTTATTAGGCTAGATTTTATGCTATCCTTCACATACAAGGCCACCCCTCCCCCTTTCTTGCCTTCCCTATCTTTCCTATATAAAGAGTACCCTGGTATTGTTATGTCCCAGTCATTTTTCTCATTGTACCATGTCTCATTAACAGCGACTAAATCTACACTATCAGTTGCCATTATTGCCACAAGTTCATGGATCTTATTCCCTAAACTGCGAGCATTTGTAGACATGACTCTAAGCTTATCATTTTTTAACACACTTGCTACAGGCACCTTCTGTCCTTCTTGTTTGTGTTACAGAGTAAGTGTTGGGGATGAGTGTGACAGGATTGGATGGGACAAGGTGGGTGTGCATCGTTGAGGGGTGTTTTACAGGGTTGGGGTGAATGTGGCATGGTTGGATGAAGGAGTGTGACAATAACTGGTGAGTGTGACAGAATTAAGGTGGGGTCAATGTGACAGGGTGAATGTGGCATGGTTGAGGAAGGTGAGTATCATAGGGCTGGGGTGAGTGAGACAGGATTAAGAGGGGTTAGTGGGGCTGAGTGTGACAGGATTAGAGGCATTAATGTGACAGAGTGTGGCATGGTTGGGAGGCGAGTGTGACAGGGTTGGGGGTGAGTGAGTGTGGCATGTTTGGTTTAAATGTTTTTTTTTTATTTCGTACATAAGAAAGGCAGAAAGATAGCAAAATTGCTAAAGCAGTTTCACGTGTGCCTGCGCAGAGACTAATGAAATCAACAGAAAGCAATGTTATACATTCAAGTAAAAATAGATAAGTATGCATAACTAAACTGGATTTTTTCTAATAATCATTTGCTGCATTAGGCAGGCCTTGTATTCAGGTTCAGAGGGTCAAAGAAACATTTTGGTTGAACTGAAATGGTGTATGGCCTAAGTAGGCGATAAGTGAAAATGTATAGTAATAAGTAGCTTATATTTAAAGGAAGAGCACGTTATGTAAGCAACAATGTTTATGCCTAACAGAAGAAAGTCAAACAACAATGTAACGCATTCTGACTGTATTCCAATGCGGGGGTCTAAATAAGCATATTGGTTGCCGCATATTAAGAGTGAGTCAAAGGGGGTGATATGTGGGAAAGTATATCATTCGGTGATATTTGTGGGGTGTGGCATGTTTGTAGGACGGGATTGGAGGGGTTGTGAAGTGGTCTGGGTGACTATAGTGTCCCTTTAAATGTGAAAAGGTGAGTGTGGCAGAACGAGGGTAGATGAGTTTGGTTGGAGGGCAGATGAGTAACAGGATTAGGAGGATCAAGAGTGAGGGTAGTGGGGAATACAGTGTGTGAGAGGGGATCACAGCATGAGAGGGAATGACAGTGCATGAGAGGGTCTGACATTGGATCAGAGGGGGGGACAGTGTGTGGAGGGTGACAGTTGGTCAGGTGGGTGACAGCAGTAGGGGGTGTGATAGTAAGTGGGGTCGGTTACTGTGCTTCAGTGACCAGCCTCCCCACACTGAATGGCTTCAAATACTCTTTTGGTGATGAATTCCCTGGTGGTCCGGTGGGCTAGCTCCCTCTGATGGTCTGGTGTACAAGCGGTGGAATAGCAATCTGGTCTGCAGCTCCGCCGTGTGCAGTACTGCAGACCATGTGGTAAGTGTCTCGTGAGTTCCAGTCACAGCGTTGCCTTAGTAACCCGCAGCAACACTCTAACTGGCTGAGATCGTGAGATACAACCTTAACAGTCTGCAACTCTGCACCCCGCGGAGCTGCAGACTGGAGGTGCTGGCTCTCTCTCAGGGCAAACTGAGCGGATGGGCCTCGCACGCGGCGGCACATAGGGCAAGCTGCCGGGCCACCTCCTGGTGTTGGGCCCTCGGTCATGGACCGAGGACCCGACAGGTCAACTTGTCCTAAGGCAATTTTGGCAGCCGCAAGGCCCCAGACAGTGCAAGGCCTTAGGTGGCTGTGTAGGGGGTTTGAAAACTAATCTCTCTGTTTCATTAACTCCTTAAGGACGGGTGACAGACGAGGTCCGTCACAGAGGGGAGACCCTTAATGACGAGTGACGGACCTCGTCCGTCATGCGGTAAAATTAACCCCGGATCACCGGCGATCGTGGGGTTAATGGTGCTCCGGTATGCCTCTGCATTAGAGGCATACCAGGAGCACCCGGTCAGGCTGCCCAGCAGATGTGCTCACTCTGACCGCAAGTCAGAGCGAGCACATGTGCTCTGTATACTTACCTTCCGCCTCCCTGCACTTCCTGGTTCTGTGTGAAGTGCAGGGAGCCGGAACAGGGATCCTTCCCCCTGCTGTAAAAAAAAATAAAGTTTAATTAAAGTCCCACCCCCCCCTTTACCCATTTTAATAAAAAATTAACCCCTTCCCTGCCAATTGATCACTGACAACAGTGATCAATTGGCAGGGATTACATTTTACTATGATCTGATTTTTTTTTTTTTAAGGGGTTCAATTTATTTAATTAATTAATTTAAATATTTTATAACTATATATTTTGCTAGCTGGGGTGGGTGTGAGTTATGGGAAAATTGGGAATTTACTGTTAGTGCTGCTTACTGCTAGTTAGGGGTTAACGGTAAAAAAAAAAAAGCTTAGAAAAATGACAAATCTGTAAAAAAGTTTTAAGAAAGTTTAGGAAAGTTTAAAAAAAATTAATAAGCAAACGCTCATTACCACTACACCTGGAACAAACTAGAGAAAAAATTATCCCACGCCAATGTTCAAAATATGCCTTTTGAATTACCCCAGGGTGTATTCTTTAATAAATAGTATGTGTTTGTGGGGAAGTTTCAATAACCAACCGTCTAAAACTACTCCAAATTGGAACATGGACACAGCGTAAAACTTCAAAGTTAGAAAAAAACTGAATGGCTGCGTCTCAAATGCGCCCCTTCAACATCCACATATACCTGGCAAAGGTACATACGGGGGTATTGCTGTACTCAGCTGACATAGCTGAGCAACATATGAAGTATTATACAGTCGTAGCACACATAAGGTTTGCAAAATATACTGTGCAAACTCACTTTGTATGTCAAAAAGGCAGAAAAAAACGCTTATTACCACTACATCTGGTACAAGCTAGCGGAAAAATGATCCCACGCTAAGGTTCAAAATATACCTTTTGAAACACCCTGGGGTGTCTACTTTAAGAAATGGTAGGCCTTTGTGGGGTAGTTTGAATTTAAAACCTGCGAAGATGCTTGGAAATTGCACATAGGCCCAGCGTCAAAATTAAAAGTTTGGTAAAAACGGATATGGCTTGGTCTCCTATATGGCACTGTAGCTTCACGAAATAGTGCCAAAGACATTCATTGGGGGTGTCTTTTTACTCAGAAGACTTAGCTGAGCATAATTTGGGAGGTTTGAACTTAGTGGCACATATGAAATATACAAAACGCAGAGCGAAAATGCAATCCGTATGTAAAACATGCACAAAATTATTTTTTACCACATACTTTGGCATATATTGGTGAAAAAAATGGGGGCATGTTAAGGCACAATATGCACCTTATGAGATACCCTGGAGTGTCTACTTTTACAAATGGTAGGCCTTTGTGGGGGTTTTTGAACAGTCAAACTGTTATAATACCCCAAATTGAAAATAAGGCTCATTAAATCCATCTCTCAAAATTCTACTGTGAATACTGAAAAGGACAGGTATCCTGTATGGCACTGTAGCTTCACGAAATAGTGTCAAAGACATACAATGAGGGTGTCATTTTACTCAGCAGATGTAACTGAACACAAAATAAATCTTTGTACAGGAATAGCACACAACAACTTTACAAAATATACATGAGAATTTCTTTGTTATAAGTTTGTGTGCCAAAAACCAAAAAAAACCCTCAATTTTACTCCAATATTTAGCAGAGATTGGCGGTGAAATGGCTACGTAGAAAGTGTCAAAACAACCTTAGGTAAATAGCCTGTGATGTCTACTTTATATAAATATATACTTTTGTGTGGCAATTTTGTTTTCTTTTATGGCTATTAAGCTTACAAGACAAACATACCAAATTCTAAAATCGCTATTTTACTCCTTGTACTTTGTGACCTGTAACTACCAAAAAAAAACTTAAAATCCCAGACACGTTATATATTCTGTAAATCAGAACAACTAAATGAATTTATTTTTAATTACTTTTCTTAACCTGCACTAATTATGCACACATTATTATTGCAAAAACTGTAAAAAAAAAAACCACAAAATTTTCATTTTTGTAAAATGTTTCTGTATTTTTTTACAATAAATAAGCATTTATATATATGTGTGTTACATCAAATTAAAGCCCCTTTTGTCCTTTAAAAAACGATGTATAATATGTGTTGGTAAAACAAATTAGTAAAATGCAAATTGCAGTTGAACGCAAACAGCAAAAAATGAAAAAAATGCTGTTGTCATTAAGTGAAAGACAAGCTTTTGAAGCTCTGTCCTTAAGGGGTTAAGGATTTTACCTTTTCATGAAAGTAGGAAGGTGTATTGTTAGTGTAGCCTTGAAGTGGCAGGTGAGCTTACATTTAACGGCCATTGGAGTGACCCTAAAAAAGAGTTAATGTGCATAGGGATTTGGGATAGTGCACAGGTAATTTTGTTGTTGTTTATTTTGCTTTTGTTCTATATATGTGTGTGTGCTCTTCATGCTTTTATTGTGTGTTTTTTTTTTTATCAGTATAACTTGTCTCCTGCGAACCAACCCTGACATTATGTGCAGGGATGTATATGTACCTGTGTGTATATATGTGTCTATGTCAGGGATGCTGTCCTCATACTGCTGGCCCACCCTTGGTGCTGTGTACAAGATGCTATGTGTGTAACTACAGATGCATATGTTATGATGTCTCCTCCTCCTGCCAGCCCACCCCTGGTGCTGTGTATCATTGCACTGAGCTGTCCTCCTCCTGGTCACATGACTCCTCCTCCTCCTCCAGCATCCCTCATCCTGCAGGACCAAGCAAATTCTCCATCACTAAACCCTCACCCTGAGCATGGCCCGGAACCGCAAGGAGAGGAACAGCTGGGGTGAGTAGGGGGTGAGCAGCACCCATTGAGCTGCACTCACTGCTATAGATCTGAAGGAGAACAGGCAGAAGGCACGGTAGACAGCAGCTCCAGTTCAGGGTGTGTTCCTTACAATGAATTGTGTGATCAGATCTTCTTGCAGTGCTAGCAGGCAGGATTTACTAAATTCAGGGACAGCAACTTGACTAGGTTTGGAGGCTATTGTATTAGAATATATATAATAGATATATATTTATATATAGATACATAGACAGATATAAATATATATAATCTGTCTATGTATCTATCTATCTATATATATATATATATATATATATATATATACACACACACACACACACTATATATAGTGGAGATGCATAATAACTAGGATTGGCCAAATGTTGAGCTAGAATGTAGGAGCTGCTGTAGAACCTCTTTGTCACTGTATCTGAGTCATTGCTGTGCACTAGAAAGACATGACTCACTATAGGGTGCAGCATTGTGAAACACAAGTGTAATTGGCAGATTCATGTTCCAAGATGTTCAGCAGCAGCCATGGTAGTACACAATATAGTGTGTTCCCCACCTTGCCCACCCAACTGTTGAAGAACTACTACAATTCCTGTGATGCTTTGTCAGCTAAGGATTCATTGGGCCTCCGATGGACCTGCCAAGGATGCAAACATCACAGAAGCCATATACACCCCTTTACAAGGCAGACCCCTCAATGCAGATTTTTATTGGATTGTAAGGTGTGAATCTTACAATCTTCCTAAAACTCTGCGACTTACCATGGACAGCACCTGATCATGGTAAATTAGAGGGGGACACATGGGGACACACCTCATGTCGCTGTCCATTTTGTCAGCGGGCAATTTTTCCCTCTCCCTTCTAAGTCAGGGAATAAGAGTGGATAGATTAGAGAGACTATTTAATGTGGTGGTAATTAACCTTTATCACTCCAGCTGTGCACAAATGCATTTTCCATCCATTTTCATCCATAACCAGACAGCATTAAAAAGCATTTCAGCAATCCATTTTTAGTTCACGCTCACCACAAAGGGCCATCTTAGATTTGCCACACCCAGGGGTAGGTAACGCCAGCAGCTGCAATTCTTATAGTTTTCACAAGGTCTCCCGCACACACATTTTAAAATGTTGTCTGGCTGAGGCTCATGGGAGTGACAGTCTGCAGCAGTTGGAAGTTTAGAGGTCCACTGCCACACCTGTTTAAAAAATCTCTTTGTCTGTAGTAGTCTCTGGGAAGTGTGAGGGCTTCTCATTGGTGCTTATAACCAGATTGAATCTTTCATCAGTATATGGTATAACAAAATATTTTTCATATTCTTCAATGTGCACAAGTTTTCAAGTGTTCTGCTACTGGGCATTATAAGAGATGATATATTTCAAATAAAAACAATACGTGAACAATTACATATTCACATTTTCTGCGCATTCCCATGTTTTGCCACTTCTGCAGTGAGCTCCAATATGATTCTCATATTTCTATAGCACAGCTGAGCTTACCCCATAAACGTACCCCTTTATTGGTGTAGTAACTGGTCCTGGGAGTTGTAGTTCTACTGTTAGCTTTCTAATGTAGAATGCAAACTGCTGGACTTCAATTGCAAGAATTTTGAATTATGATTAGACATCATGTTTTTCAAAGACCCCAGAAGGTGTCATCCCCTCTCTATGTGCAATGGCCCAGGAGCAAAAGTGAAGGAAAATATAAATTTCTGAAGCTCGCAGATCCACCATCTTCCTTCTTCAGCTCCTGTGCTCCAGAGAAGTTCAGAGAAGAGCTACTAAACTGGTTCATGGATTGCAGGATAAAACTTACCAGGAAAGGTTAAAGGATCTTAACATGTATAGCTTGGAGGAAAGACGAGACAGGGGGGATATGATAGAAACATTTAAATACCTAAAGGGAATCAACACAGTAAAGTAGGAGACTATATTTAAAATAATAAAAACTACCACAACAAGACGACATAGTCTTAGATTAGAGAGGCAAATGTTTAAAAATAATATCAGGAAGTATTACTTTAATGAGAGGTTAGTGGATGCATGGAATAGCCTTCCAGCTGAAGTGGTAGAGGTTAACACAGTGAAGGAGTTTAAGTATGCGTGGGATAGGCATAAGGCTATCCTAGCTATAAGATAAGGCCAGGGAAAGTATTTTTGAAAATTGAGCAGACTAGATGGGCCAAATAGTTTTTATCTCATAGTTGCCAACTGTCCTGTTTTTGCCGGGACAGTCCTGGCAAGCTGGAGTCTGTCCCGGGCAATTTACTCTTCCGGGACAGTTCAGGCAACTTGCTGGCCCTCTGTTTTTTTTTATGTATTTACAGTCCGAGGGAATTCAGGAGAGAGGTACACACTGCTGGGAGATGCTATAGAGAGGTGCTGGGGGCCGGAGGGAGCACTGACAGTCTCCCTTCCGATTTCCAAGCAGCTTCCCCTGCACAAAGGTCGAGGTGGAGCAGGCTCTGCTCCCACGATGCAAACTCCATCCACGCATGCAAGCCCTGCCTATTGCCCCCAAGCTCCGCCCCACCATTAAACAGCAGACCTTGCTGCAGTTGGAAGAGGCCAGAAAATGACTATCTGACCTCCCAGCAAAAACTTCCAGTCAGTGCAAGGTAAGCTTGATATACTCAGGTGTCTGTGTGTGTGTGTGTGTCAGTGAGCTTGTCTGTAGTGAGAGTGTGTGTGTATGTGTGTTAGCAAGCTTATCTGTCGTGAGCTTGTGTGTGTGTGTGTCAGGGAGCTTGTGTGTGTGTGTCAGTGCCCAGGCTGACAGAGGAGACCTGCTTTCTTGCTGTGGGCCCTCTTGGGCTGGTGAGATCAAAGATCTCCCTCACTGGTCCAAAGGCCCTTCGTTAGTGACAGGGAGGGCTGGAGGACCTGGGAGGCAGAGCGCTCCTCCCGCGAGCATGCTGTGCGGAGTGTTACCGCGTGTTACCATGGCAATGCTCCGACACAGCATTCTTCACGTGGGAGGAGTGAAGACAGCCTGCAGCCAGAGGAGCTACAGGCTATAGAAAATTCACCACCACTGAACCACCATGGCACAGCCCCCCTCACACAAACAGCACCTCTGACACACATACACAGCACCCCTCACACACATTCAGCACCCCTCACACACTGCACCCTTAACGCTCACACACTGCACCTGTCACACACAGCACCCCTAACACACACACAGCACTCCTGACACAAAGCACCCCTCACACACACACAGCACCCCTCACACATACACAGCACCCCTCACACACACAGCACCTCTTACACACATACACAGCACCCCTCACATACACACATCCCCCCCTTACACACACTCCGTACCCTTCACACATACACACAGCACCCCTGACACACCCACAGCACCTCTGACACACCCACAGCACCCCTGACACACAGCGCCCCTACACACACACATCACCCCTCACACACACTCAGCACCCCTCACACACACTCAGCACCCCTCACACAATGCACCCTTCACACACACACACATCACCCCTCACACACACAGATCACCCCTCACACTCACACACATCACCCCTCACACACACTCAGCACCCCTCACACAAAGCACCCCTCACACACATAGCACACATCACTCAATGCACCTATCACACACACACACACACTGCACCCCTCACACACACTCTGCACCCCTCACACAAACACATACACTGCACCCCTCACTGCAGTCTGTGTGTATTCAGCAGTCTCTGTGTGTGTATTCAGCAGTCTGTATGTATTCAGCAGTCTGTGTGTGTATATAGCAGTCTGTGTGTATAAAGCAGCCTGTGTGTATTCAATCTGTGTGCATTCAGCAGTTTCTCTGTGTGTATTCAGCAGTCTATGTGTGTGTGTGTTCAGCAATCTGCTTGTGTGTATTCAGCATTCTGTATGTATTCAGCAGTCTCTGTGTGTGTGTGTGTGTGTGAGGGGTGCTTTGCCTGTGTGCATTCAGCAGTATGTATATATTCAACATTCTGTGTGTATTCAGCAGTCTGTGTGTGTGTTTTCAGCTGTCTCTGTGTGTATCTTGTGTGTATTCATTGTACTGTGTGTACTCCGCAGTCTGTTTGTATGTACTTAGCAGTCTCTGTATGTGTATTCAGCAGTCTGTGTGTGTGTGTATTCAGCAGTCTCTGTGTGTGTTTGTTGTGTGTGTGTATTCAGTGTACTGTGTGTATGTACTCTGCAGTCTGCCTGTGTGTACACAGCAGTCTGTCTGTGTGTACTCAGCAGTGTGTGTGTGTTTTCAGCAGTCTCTCTGTGTGTATTAGGCAGTCTCTCTGTGTATTTAGCACTCTCTCTCTCTCTGTGTATTCAGCTGTCTGTGTGTGTGTTTTTTGTGTGAGTATTCAGTGTATTGTGTGTATGTACTCAGCAGTTTGTCTGTGTGTACTCAGCAGTCTGTGTGTGTACTTAGCAGTCTGTGTGCGTGTATTCAGCAGCCGGTGTGTGTGTTCAGCAGTCTGTGTGAATGTATTGTATATATGTATTGCATTTGTTGAAGGTACCAATAAACATAAGCTTAATTTTTATCGATAATTTAAATTTGTATTCTTGTGAGTTGTTGTGTAGCAAGGGCCCCAGTACACTGCTTTGCCCAAGGGCCCATAATTCTGTTAAGATGGCACTGCTTGTGTATGTCAGTGGACTTGTCTGTAGTGAGCTTGTGTGTGTCAGTAAGCTTGTCTGTAGCAAGCCTTGTGTGTCAGTGAGCTTGTAGTTAGTGAGCTATTGTGTGTCAGTGAGCTTCTATTTAGTCAGCCTGTGTGTGTCAGTGAGCTTGTCTGTGGTAAGCTTGTGTGTGTCTCTGAGCTTGTCTGTATTGAGCCTTGTGTGTCTATACAAATGAGTTTTCCTGTAGTAAGCTTGTGTGTGAGTCAGAGTTTTGCCTGTCATTGAGCTTATTTGTGTGTATCAGTGAGTTTGTGTTTTGTGTCAGTGAACTTGTCTGTCTTTGAGCCTGTGTACTAGTGAGCTTGTGTGCTTACCATATACCTGTATACTGTATCAGTAAAGGGAGGATTGCAGGGAATTGAGATGGGAATTTCAAACTTTAGGACGAAATAGTGTAGCTGAATGGGAGAATTCTTCCAACTCGGCTACTTTGGCCTTAAGGTTAAAATTACCATCTCAATTCCTTGTAATTCTCTCTTTATTGAGTAGACAGTGTAATCTGCACTAGGAATTATGTGGGTTGGACATAGTGGGCGGAGGTTTGAGGCAGTGGGTGTGGTACATTTTCAAGGTACGATAGTAATTGATAGCTGGCTGCAAAGTGTCCCTGGAAATGTTGGCAACTATGTAAATATCTGCCGTCAAATTCTATGTTTCTATGTTTCATCTGCAAGTTGCCCGCATTACTGATCTACCATATGGGGTATTACAGCATGGAGGACTATGGGTGGTCACACAAGGCCACGAACATATTCATTTGCCACCTCCCTTGACCAACCAGAAGATTCCTGTTTCTCATAGCCATTGCAAGTAACTGCCTTTGGAATTGGCAAAACTTAAAGACGGAAGCTCTACCATTTGTCAGGTTTTGTCAACTTCGGGTTTGACCATAGGACAAAGTCATCTCTGCTTCGTCTTGTAATGTTTTTTGCTTGCCTAATGTCAATGAAATCCTAATGCAGTAAATATAAGTATTTCATAGAGACTTTATCATTGTGAAGTACTCATAAATGATATTGCCCAGATAGAGCCACTAGAAAAACAGCGATATCTTTGGAACAAAGAGGAAAAATACTGCATATTGAGAGGGTTAAGGACACTGTAACAAGCACTTTTTGCAAACTGAATTACTTGCATACATGTTTGACCTTCCTGGTATAAAACAATTCCATTAAGTGCAGGTAGGCACACAATGCATGTAGTTATGTAGTTTTATAGCGTCTGTTCTCTGCTGCCATATATAGAATATGTTCTTCCTGTTCAAAAAATAAATGAAAGCCAAAGCAATAACACAAATTGCTGGTGCTGAATGTGCCAGGTAACATAGAGCATCACGTTAAAAAATTGGTAGGTGATTTTCAATCGTAGCGCTTCCCCTTTAAATATATTATTTCATTCTTTTAACATTCTGTCTGAAATGTATCTGTAATAGGTTCCATTGGCTCTGCTTGATTACAGGTGGATTTTCAGACAGAGCATATGATTGGAGCTCTGAAGAGGAGGATTATGAGAAGAAAGCCCAGCCGGTACAAATCCTTGTGGTTAAAGATGACCATTCCTTTGAGCTGGATGAAGCGGCGTTAAACCGTATTTTACTATGTGAAGCTGTCAGGGATAAAGAGGTTGTTGCTGTATCTGTCGCTGGTGCATTTCGAAAGGGGAAGTCATTCCTGATGGATTTCATGCTGAGATACATGTACAAAACGGTACATCTTTGGCTATATGCATCTTTTCTTTCCTAAAATCAGAAAAGCAAAGTGAATCAACAATGGTGGTAATTGAATCAGGACCTAGAGATATGTTAATGTAAAAAATAACCTATAAAAATGTTCGACAAATATATGTTTGTTTAAACAATAGTGATGTAGAAAAATGGACGGTATAAATGAAAATAGAAAAATATATACAAAGTAGAGTGCAAAAACATGTTATATTGCAACTGTAGGCACTCACATTTTAAAGGAGCACTATAGGGTCAGGAACACAAACATGTATTCCTGATCATATAGGGTTAAAACCACCATCTAGCCCCCCTGCACCCCTCATGCCTCCATAAATATAGCAAAATCTTACTGTATTCAAGTCTGTAGCTGCTTACTTTGTCCCTGTTTCCTTTAGACCTGCCCACTGCCTGCTGACATCAGAAGAAGTGGTAGCCTGATCCAATCACAATGCTTCCCCATAGGATTGACTGAGACTGACAAAGAGGCAGGTCAGGGGCAGAGCCAGCATGTTTCAAACACAGCCCTGGCCAATCACCATCTCCTCATAGAGATGAATTGAATCAATGAATCTCTAAGAGGAAAGTTCAGTGTCTGCATGCAGAGGGAGGAGACACTGAATGTTTGGATGCATTTTAGGCAGCCATGACCCAGGAAGGAACTCTAACAGCCATCTAAGGAGTGGCCAGTGAAGGTATCACTAGGCTGTAATGTAAACACTGCATTTTCTCTGAAAACACAGTGTTTACAGCAAAAAGCCTGAAGGTATTGATTCTACTCACCAGAACAAATTCAATAAGCTGTAGTTGTTCTGGTGACTATAGTGTCCCTGTAAATAATTTTTAAATATCTCACTTTGGTGCCAGATATAGGATGGCAAATAGCACCTTATTTACAGAAGATAAGTTGATACAGTATGGTCGAGAACCATGATGACAGAACCAAAGTAAGAAGAGGGCCATACTCAAGCAGTCCTACAATTTTGGAGATAAATTACCCACGAAGCAGAGGGAATCATTGGCAGATTTAAGCAAATTATCATGGTTTTGGTATTTTTCCTTCTTGATCTACAGTTTTAGATATCATTAGATTGCTCATTGGGAAGAGTCGTTGTTTTCCGCGCATGAGCCTTTATTCTGGACTCTAAGTCAGTATACAGCAGATCCAGTATAGCCAAAGGTTCCTGCATGCTTTGCCTTTCACATAAGTCACCTTGCTGTTTATACAGCACAGACTCAGACTGCTCCTTTGTATGAGACTGCACAAAAGATGATGAATTAGGTAGGATCCACCCTTACCATTTAAAGGTCTCATGAAAACACACACCTTGCACACCCGCTGTCATTCACACAAACAAATTTTAATTTTCACGTTAGCCACCCAAAAGTCTTGTTTTGTGCTGGCTAATGACACCCCTTAATTTTGATCTTTCCACTGTTTAGTAGAAAACTCCCCTATTTGCTATCTTTATGTGGGATTGCCATTTTTAAAAGGACACTCCACTGCCCAAATACAAAAATAAATAAATTCATGACATATTGGTAGATGTGCATCTTTTCATCAGAGCTAAATCTAAAAACGGCCTGCAAAAACTGCAGTCCTCTTGTCTGTAACCTTTTGCAAGCCCTCCCCTTTTAACCCCGCCCAGACTTTCTGTGGCTGTCCAATCATAGACTCCCAATTCAGCTCACTAAGAAGTCTTTGGAATGCAGGTGCTCTGAGCAATTGCTGGGGTGTAACAAGTTTATTTTATAAAAGTGTAAATTTCAATTAAAATTAAAATTTTGTAAAATGAAAAAGACACAATCTTCACACATAAAGCACTACAGGAACCTAAAGTACTTTAGGGGTCTGGAGTGTCACTTAAAGGATACAAAATAAGGAGGCTATCTTACCTAATTTGGTATCCTTAACTATGTAAATCTCATGTAAGGACACCAATTTATGGAGTTATCTACTACAAAGCTGAAGGATCCAATTTAAGAAAAGCTTTTTTCTTAATTTTTATTTTTCAGTTGTTTAGTGGATATCCCCCTTATTTGCTATCCTTATGTGGAATTGCCATTGTAAAGGAAACCAAATTAGGGAGCTATCTACTAAGCACATACATGTTTTCATGCACACATACAAAAACCAAAATCCCATGGAGAGACACAATTATATTTAAATAAACTATATAAACACTCCCTTAAATGTTAAATATCCAAATATCTATATAATATGGAATGCACATTATAACAACTTCAAACACAAAATATAAACCGACTTAATTATGTAAAAAAACTCTTAGTAACAAAAAAATAAAAATAGACAAAATAACGAAGTAGAGGCAGACAATAATACAATGGTACAATACCAAGAAATCTTACAAGTCACCAAACCCCCCAATGTTTCGGCACCAACTGGTTGCCTTTATCAAGGGTACCCCCAACGTTTCAGCACCAACTGGTTGCCTTTATAAAGGGTATCCTTGATAAAGGCAACCAGTTGGTGCAGAAACGTTGGGGGGTTTGGTGACTTGTGTTTCCGCCTCGTGACTTGTAAGATTTCTTGGTATTGTACCATTGTATTATTTTCTGTCTCTACTTCTATTTTGCCTATTTTGGTTTTTGTTTGTTATTACATAAAAAGTCAGATTATATTTACTGTTTGAAGTTGTTATAGTGTGCGTTCTATATTATATAGATTCATGCACACATACACACACACATAATCACAGACATACACACAAACATCATCACACAAAAAACTCACACACACACAATCTCAGACCCACACACATACAGTCACAGACTTATAAACACACACATCATAGGCACATTCATACACACACATACCACTTAGTAATCCTACCTGACTTTGGGAGTGCTGGAATTGATGCACTCCCTAATCCAGTGGGTTGTGCTGGGATTACTTTGCTCTCCCTACATAGGTCCAATGTGTGCCCTCTTGTGATCCTGATGCCGGGATGACATGATATTCTGACTGCCGGCACACTGCAGGGCGTGCGACGGTGCTGTGCAGGGAGAGCACAGTAAGTACACAGCTCTCTAACCGCCTGTACTTTGTACTTCATCCCACCAACCTCCAATTTTGGCATAGTAGGTGCCTGCTGTGTGGTTAGGCATGAGCCTACTCTGCAAAGTACAGCAAGCAAAGATCCTCCCCACCCCCCCAGCACTGGCATTCTAAGTGGGGGGAGTGGGTGGAATAATCTAGTGACACCATAGGTTGCTTATCTTTTTAACCCTCAACTTAATAATACCAACCATAATAATACCAATAAAACCCAAATGTTTCCTATTGTTAATGCCTCCTCATAGTATACCTAGACTCTTACTGAAATTATCTTTAAATATAATAATCACTCCCAACACCCCGACTGAAAGGCATTGGACTTCCCAGACTGTCCTCCAGGTGTTGGTGCAACAAATCTTTCTTGGTTGCTATGACAAACAAATATTAACTCCATCGAGTATTGGAAATGTATTGGACTTTTTCCTTTTCCCCTCCTTAGGAGGCTCAATTTAAATGGCTTAATCCTGCGGTTTAGATGTAAAGGGGACATTACAGACAACATTGCATCTATTAAGCATCACTCTTTGGACTGCTCAGTTGACACTAGGTCAGAACAAATACTTCCAAGAATGAAATTGTAATTCCATTCCTTATTTAAATTATTAATGTTACCCAAGCCACTGTTTATTTCTTTTGTTTCATTTTATTCTCCTAAATTATATTTATTGGTTTTATATTATACATGTGAAAACTGTAACAAAAATTCAAAAGAAAAAAGATGAGGATGCCTGAGATGGTGTCATTAATTGTGTGGTATTTAATATCTTTAAATGTTTAGTGGGAATATAGGCTTAGTCTTGGATTATTATGATAGGTGCCCATCTTAAAAGTGCAAAATATTTAATAATTTAGTTATGCCCACTGGCACAAAAGCCAACACCACTTGCTTTAAACAAAATACATTTTGCAGCTCCCATAGACAACACTAAATTCACCAGTGCATAACCAGATATTATGGGGCACAATGCATTGCAAACATGAAATCTAATGCGCACCTTTATTGGCAAAATAAAGTCTTTGCAAAGTCTGCGCATTAGATTTGAGTACGATTTTCAGTACTAACAAAAAGGAAAGGATGGTGTAATAAAAACTAACCGTGCATGCGTACTACTCTTTCTTGCTTACCTATTTACTCCTCACTTTACAACCTACTCAGAAAATGACTGCTTGGAGATACAACGGTCATATGACGCCAATTCGCCGGGACAAATTCATTTAGCTGAAATTTGCATTCGCCTTGCTGCGACAGGGATGCGACACTTGGCTTCTGTTTACATTAAAGCTGTACCTTGTACTTCAAAGCAATAGTATCTTCTTGTACAAATGTGCATTACATTCGCCAGCGAAAACATTTTTCAGCTTCCATATTTAAAAATCTGAATGCGCATTAGATTGTATGGTGCATTAGATCCAAATAAATATGATAATACTGTAAATCAGTCAATAGAAGTCACTGATTGGAGGTGAAAATCAATGACATATGGAATCACTGGCATGGGGTGGGTCAGTGATGCATTTCCACGATGAAGCCTGCCTGGAAAAGGGATGGATCCATATTAAAAGGGTGTGTAGGGGGCGGAGTCTGGTAGGCACGCTGAGAGGTCGCACATCACAAGAGCTCCGTGATAATCTGCCCTTATCCAACTGAAATTGCAGTAAATAGCCCCAAACACTGCCTGATCACGAACCCCAGAGACCGATGGCTACCACTGGGGCAACAAGCACCAAAAACATCGACCAAAATCGACGACGGGGATAGACTTGAGGCTTACAAGAGGCCTACTCAGTCGGCACAAGGGAGGCAGCCGATCCTTTGGCTAACTGCAGCCTAACCATCTGGGCCATAGCATTAATTGGTGGCTTATTTGGACTGCCTCCCATCCAATTTACTGTAGTTCTTACTTTCTCACTTTACATTTAAGAAAATAAAATGCTAAGACATACAAATAGCTCGTTTTTTTTACTGGTCTTTGAGTGGAGGTGAGTTAATTTTTTTTGCTGCTGCTGATTTTCTGAAAAAATAAAATAAAAATCAACCTTACATAATCCGTGGTTTTATTCTTTTTAAGATCGACATAGTTATCAAATATTTGGGAATATGCTTCACTGCAATGGTGTCATCTCTATCTCTCCAATTGAATGATACATGTGAATTTGCAGTTCTAATGCAGTCTAAATCCACATACACAAAATTGCTTTTAACAGCTTATTTTTAACAGCTTGTCATGTTTGTAAACAGTAATCAGTGTTAAACCCTTAAGGCCTGAGGTAATTGTCCAACTTCTGAGCCAACATGTAACCTGGAATTCGTGTTATGTGTTTGTTCCAATGTAATTTAAGGCTTTCTCTTTAAGAGCACCTATACACATTACACATTCTGTGCACTCTGGTGGATGTGCGGGGACAGCTCAACCTTCTGCTCTGTTCCAGATGGTTTTTCAGGAGGTTCAAAAGACTAATCAAAAGTACTTTGAGAAAGAAAATAAACCAGATACCGTGCTGACATGGAAATTGCGTCAACAAACCAGAGAATACATGGTTCAATTACTACAGGCATGAGGGGGAGAGGCAATCCACAATCCTAGGGAAATCTCCTCCATCTTTATTGGCCTGTAATAGCTTCCTGCAAGGACACAAGCGACCTTCTCAGGCAATGCTAGAGACACACAAAGTAGTTCTCCCAAAGGGGGTGAGACCATACACCTGTTCACTTATAAATATTGATGCAAAAGTTTTGCAAGTATTTTAATCATGTGATTGAACCTCATCCTGTCCAACTTAGTACATCCAGACCACGTGCTATGTATCCCAGGGAGGGAATCTCTAGGCTTTATTGTTGTCTTCAGATGTGGATAAGGCCTTCTACCAGGTGTACTGGAGCTACTTATATACAACGCTAGATGGCTTTGGCTTTAGTGGGGACTTCTTTAAGGGAGTCAGGGCTCTTGTGCTCCTGCCCAGAAACCAAGGTGGGCAGAGGGGGCTGCTCTCCATATCATTCACCATTCGTAATGGGACTAGGGAATGGTGCCTCTTGTCCCCCCTTTTTGTTTGCACTAGCCATCAAGCACCTGGATATCACTTCCACTTGAAGTCTGTTTTATTTATCTACTAACAGTGATATAGAAAGCTTACTGGATACATGGAACAACCTTCAACTGGAAACAATAAAGGCTAATGGGGATATATTATGCAGCAAGGGATTCATCAGACCAGACAACCTTCTTCCATTTCTCCATGGTCCAGTTCCTACATTGACGTGCCACTGAAGGCGCTTTTGGCGGTAAACAGTGGTCATCATGGGCACTCTGACTGGTCTGCAGCTACGCAACAAACTGTGATGCACTTTGTGTTCTGACACCTTTCTATCAACATTACGTTATTCAGCAATTTGAGCTACAGTAGCCATTCTGTGTGATCAGACCAGATGGGGCGAGCCCGTGCTCCCTACGTGCACTCAGTGAGCCTTGGGCATACATGACCCTGATATCGGTTCACTGGTTGTCCTTCCTTGCACCACTTTTGATATGTATGTACCAACCACTGCATACTGGGAACACCCCACAAGACTTGCTGTTTTGGAGATGCTCTGACCCAATCATCTTGCCATCCCTATTTGGCCCTTGTCAAGGTCAGTCAGATTTTTTTGCTTGCCAATTTTTCCTGCTTCCAATATCTGATATTCAAGAACTGACTGTTCTTGCTATTATCAGATATGAAGTCCCTAATGTGGTACCCTTAATTATGGCAATCTCACTAAGGATGCCAAATTAGGGAGCAATCTGCTAAACAGCTGAAAGGTGAAAATTAGGACAAAGAGCACTTTTCTTAATTTTACTACTTCAGTTGCTTAGCATATAAGCCTCTAATTTGGTGGCCTCATTTATGGAAATACCACATAATAAAAACAAATTAGGACGATATCAATTAAACAGTGGGAGGAGCAAAAATAAAATATGGGGGGAAAAAGCAATTTTCTTAATTTTGCTCTTTCAATTGTTTAGTAGTTAAGTCCCAGATTTGTTTTCCTCATGAAAACAAATTTTGTATATAGCTCTTTTGAATTTTTTAATTTTCAGTTTGTTTCGGAACAAAACACTTTCAAGTTGTTTAACGCTAAATAAGGGTCCCTGGCTACCCAGAGCCCATCCCCTACTGGAGGTATGGCTAAGGCAGAGATTACACACTTCCTTCTAGCCATACAAATTCATACCAGCAATGGGTGCTGTGACAGGCTGGAAGCTGTCACCTGACTCTCTCAGCCAATCAATGCCACCCACTGCTACTCAAGCTAATGCTTCCTCATTAGAGGGGATGGGCTGCTTTTTTAGCACTAAAACATTAAAAACTATTTAACGCTGAAAGGTAGGATAGCACCAGGGAACTTCAGACACTATAACCACTTCAGTTACATGAAGCTGTTACAGTGCCTACAATGTTCCTTAATTGTTGTAAACCTATTGAACCATGCAAAATTAATTGTTAATATCCTCTTATTTTCTGATTTTACAGGAACCTGTTGATTGGCTTGGAGATTATAATGAACCCTTATCAGGCTTCTCGTGGAGAGGTGGCTCAGAAAGAGAAACCACAGGAATTCAGATCTGGAGTGAAATCTTTTTGGTGGAGAAACCCGATGGGGGTCAGGTACTGTCCATTCCTCTATTTCTTTAAGGATACCGTATTATGATATTGAATACATAATATAAACGTGGATAATGTAGAAAATATCTAAGAGATGATCCTGTAATCCTTTTAATTCAGTTCAAGTGCAGTATTAGCTCTTCTCAATATAATTTCTGGCAAGTCTTATGTAAACACATATGTAGTGCTAAAATAATTACACTATTCATACCCTAATAATAAAGCCATGTAAAACTTATTATTGCACTCAATCCACATAAATCACTTAAACTATTCGTTACTGAATGATAAGTCACAGCACAATGAACTCACAGAATTTTTATGTCCATTAATATCCTATGTGGTGAAGCAACTCTGGGATTTAAATTTCTGTAGTAAAATAAAACCACTCTGTATAGTATTAAACTCATAATGAAATCGAGGGTTGAGCGTTCCTGTCTGGTATGTCAGATCCTAAAAAAACAAACACACACTAATGCTGGGACCGGGATCAGTTACCCAGAACCTGTACACCAGTCAGGCTTCCCCAAACGCCGGCCCTCCAGATGTTGCTGAACTACAACTCCCATGATTCTCAGCCTATCTATTTCATTCACAGAATCATGGGAGTTGTAGTTCAGCAACATCTGGAGGGCCGTAGTTTGGGGAAGCCTGATTACACACTCCAGGGGTGTCTCAGGGCCTCAAGTTAATTATAAATTTAAAAAAAGGCACTTTTCCTTGTCAGGAGAATAGGTGCAACCTGGAATTATTGAAAGTATCCTATGTTGTGTGGAACGGAGTAAAGATTCATATAAAAATCAGACTGGAGAGGATCTCCATCAGAATAAATCAAATTCCAAATAATATTACTTACTGTGAGACCTGCCTTATAAGGCTAACCACCAACCTAACCACCAATTTAACCATTCAATGCTGTTGATATACTCCAAAATATATTGCTTACAAAGTCTAGTATTCACTCACCATTGAGAAGGCTAAACAAATCTCTATAAATTAAGTGTTACAATGTTCCTATCCTTATTCCTGTTTGACATTAAAAGTATCAATTTGCCCTTGTGAAAGGATTATGCAATCACATACAAAGGTTATGCAGGCAGTTCCGTCATACCTAATATGTTCCAAAATTCATTATAAAGTGATAGGAGGTTTAGGATAGGCATATGAAGAAGAAGCCTCTCTCCATGTTAATCTAGCTAAATAGGTTAAGGAGGTATACTTCCTAAATGGATAAATTGATGGTTAGGTTGGTGGTTAGCCTTGTAAGGCTAGTCTCACAGTAAGTAATATTAATATGAATTTGATTTATTCTGATGGAGATTCTCTCCAGTCTGATTTATGTATGAATCTTTGCTACGTTTCACACAGCATAGGATACTTTTGATAATTCCAGGTTGCACCTATACTTGTGACATCTTTCTGATGTCAGATCCTAGTTGCGGTACAGTAAAATGAAAGTTCGTACACCGACAAATAACCAGTAAGTCTTTCACTATTAACGGTATTCCCAGTCCAAAATAGGGGTATATGGCACTTTAAGAGGCTTCTTGTCACTTCTCTTCACTTCTTAGGGCAGTGATGACTACCTAAGGCACTGATTTACAAGCAATCACATACCTTCATGAGAAACGTAATCAAAATGCAGTCCATACGTCCATTGCTTGGTGATGTGTATGGTTCTCATATCAGACGGTTTTCAGTTTTTGAAAAGGAACAGAGTTGAAAAATACATAGTAGAGGTGGCTTCTTTAACTAAAATAAAACTTTGATATATATATTGTGTATATTTACAGGAGACCAATTTTCATTCTACTGTGTTTTTTGTCCCCCCATAAACTGGCAATTGTGGAGAGTTTTTGGGTAAACTAACCAAGTTGAAAAAATTGTTGAAGAATTATATTTTAAAATTTGCAGTTCCTTCCTTGTCAGACCTCTACAATTTCTAGTTTATAGAAGAGACCTCACTAAGTGTAAAAGCAGCACTATTCACTACCTGGAGACTTTGCAGAATTTACAAAGACCCCCGACGGTGACATCGCACTGGAGGTCCGGTGACCAAGGGGGCAGGCAAAGGTAAGTTCTACTTACCTGAATCTGTGCCTTGCGGGCTCTGCCATCTCCTTCTGGTAGGTCCTCTTCAATGCCAGGAGCTGACGTCAGTGCTCGCACACATTGCTGTACTCTCGCGCAAGTACAGCATTGAGGTCAGTGGAGGATCCTGCGAGTCACTGGTGGTGGCTGGGGGTATTGAAGCTTCTAAATGGCTGTAGCTCTGCCCAGTGTCTAGAAGTATCAAGCGTAGGAAATATACAGAGACAAAGTAGTCCCTACTTTGTATTAGTATATCTCTTGACTGGGTTAAAATTCCAGCACAGTCAATATAAGTATTTCATAAAGACTCTGTCTTTATGAAATACTCATTTTAAAGGGGGTGACAGAACTGCTTTAAATATTTGATACAATTTTAAATGCCTCCGTCAATTGCAACATTTTTCATGTAACGAAATTCTATGCATTTTTCTATCTGACCTGCAGGTGGCAGTCTTACTAATGGACACCCAGGGGACATTTGATAGTCAATCAACTCTAAGAGACTCGGCTACAGTTTTTGCACTCAGTACTATGATCAGTTCCATACAGGTAGGAGCTCTATACAAAAAGACATCTGTCATTCACTTCCTCACTGATTGCTTGGCTCCATGTAGTTCACATAAAAAGCAAACTGGACAGCAGTTGTGTATCCAATGTCTAGCATATCACCTGCTATGATTCAAGGTTTTACTGGCAATGGTTTTTCATGGTCATTTGTTTTTCTGTCTATTCTATAATAAAGGTATACAATCTGTCCCAGAATGTCCAGGAAGATGACCTGCAGCACTTACAGGTAATTCATGACTTCTTATGAAGAAAAGGATATTTTTTTAGAGATGTAGTAATGCCCAGTGCAGGGTGTGAATGAGGAATACACAAAAAAAAAAAAAGGACTACACACAAAAAACAATAAAATAAAAAATAGAGCTTTAACGGCAGAATAGAGGAGACAACGCTTACTAGAATATACTGCAGGTCAGACAGACCTGACCCTGGCACTGCAGATTTTTAAGGACTGCTTTTTAAAATATGCCTAGGTAGTCTGAACTCTAACAGAACATCATGGAAAAAAAAGTCTACAAATATCTACCATATGAAGGTTAACCAACTTTTTGTAAGATTGCCCATAGCCTCTCCATGCCAGGATTTGACAAATATTTATATTCTTTCCTAGCCAAAAGTATAGTTAGAAAGCTATTTGCTGTTTATAGAACACAGGGAAATTTTAGGTGCCAGTATGATTGATTTAATACGCCTTAACGGCTGTATTTGTCATGCCTGAATCTCGGAGAGTTGGACTCATTTCCACATCTGTCTCCATTAAAGGGCCTGAAGAGGGCTTTCAACTTGCAGCCTGGGGGCAAGTACAAATGAATGGCCTGTTTTGCATGCATAACTCACAGATCCAGATTCCAAAAAATACCTCAGTGGGACAGTTGAGGCCTGGAGAGCTTTGAGATCTTGGACCACATACCCCATACAGTGCTGAGCTAGCAACGGCCCTGTACAATTGATGCCTGTGGCCTCAGTCCTTCAGTATTCTGCTGACAGACATCCCAAAACATTTCTATTTGCTTCTAATCGGAATATGAATGGTTCTGTGAGGCTGCAGCCCACAGCCCATGTATGATAGGAACTTCGGAAGGCAATCTCTCCCCCTGCCAGGCCTTTCCTATAGTTAACCCCTATCACTGCCTGATTGTTTAGAACTAAGTTGGCCAAAAGGTAGGTAAACTGCTGCTATAGAAATACAACCCTTATTATGCTTTGCTAGCAAAACATCTAGCAAAGCATTATGGGATGAGTAGTTCAACAGCATCGTGTGGATTAATCTTTTGGCCATCCCTGATTTAGAATGACCATGAATGCAAGGTTTGTGGGAATTGCAGTCAATATGACTGTCGGGTTGCTCTACCAACGAAGTCACATATGCATATTCCCAGTGTATTGTCTAAAACAAATCATTTTCTTCTTCCATGATATAGCTTTTCACAGAATACGGCAGGCTGGCAATGGAGGAGACCTTCCTTAAACCCTTCCAGGTAATTATTTAATCCTCACACTGCCACATCATTGTTTAATATTCAGCATTGCCTTTAGCAAATTACAACAGGAGAGCAGAATAGGGTAATATTAATGTGATACATTTTAGCCCAAAAAAGATAATTAGATTAAAAAGAAAACGAGTGGAGAAATATAGTCCTTTTTTCTATATGTTTTGTATGATCTGTTTTGACCTAAAATTAGCAATTTCCTTGTCATTCTATCCACTGGATGTTCAAGCTACCTTTCCTGAATGTGTTCTGTATTCATGATGAATGCAGTTTAACATATTAGGATCTGTACATACCAATGATAACCATTAGATGGCAGTATATTCTGTATTTTGTGCTAATTACTAGTTATACGACATTGTTGGGTCACTGGAAAGATGCTCTTGTGCATGTGTGTAGCTGGTACAATTACAATTATTTATGTAGCACCAACATATTCTGCAGCGCTGTACAATAGTTAGACAAAACAAACAATAAATTCTAACTAAACATGTTTTACATATAGGAACAGAAGATAAAGTGGGCTCTGCCCAAACAAGCTTACAGTCTAAGAGTACTATTACTGTTAATTTTTTTTTATTTTTGCAGTGCATATAGATGATACAAGCAGGCGTGAGGTGCCCCGAAAGCAGTCTTCATGCAATCTCCTCGCTAAACATGCGGGACATGGGGATTAATAGGCACATTTTATATTATAGTCAGGCTTAAATAGTCAGCTATTTCAAGAGTAAGTGTTACCGCTATTAAGCTTAATCACTGCACAACTTAGTCTTTTGACGACACAAGAAATGTATGCATGCATGTAAATAGGCTTTGCTAGTTAGGTCGGTAATGCATCAACAGTGATATGTCAGTAAGGTTGCAACGATAGTTATGATGATTACCTAATGCAAACAAACTGGGTTGGTTCTGTCAATTTAGCAGTTACGTTATACATTTCAAGCGGTTAATAGCTTGTTCTGTCAGGCTGTCAAAGTATCCAGTAGCTACAGCTGCAGGAATGTGCCATATAATACATTAGTACAATACTGTATACTGTATAGTCCCCTGGGGTCCCGCAGGATGAAGTCCGTCTCTGGACAGGTCGGCAGGATGATGCTCGTATTTCCGGTATCTTGTCATGGTGTGGTGTGCCGTGTCAGGTTTCCCGATCAGAGTGTGAGGGGTGCGCTGAGTTTTTGTCGAGTCATTCGATGCCTCGTTGGAATGGAGGGGGTTCTAGGTGTAACAGCTCTTGGTTTCGGTGGCATTCTTTTTTTCGCCGTTCTGTGCCGGTAGGATGTTAGTTTGGCTCTCCGCCGCCCTCCCGCCTTTCTGAGCTGCTTCAGGGCTGTTGGTCGCTGCTGTGGGTCGGGCGGCGGGCGGAGGGGTGTGCAGCTTGAGGCAGGTCTCGTTGGTGTCCTCTTCCGCAGCCTGAGCTCCACTCTGAGCCAGAAGTCCGTGAAGATTTGTTCCAGGCTGATCAGTGAGCCCTGCCGTGTTGCATGGCAGCCGTCCGGCCGCGTGGTCTCCGCCATCTTTGGCGGGTCTCTCGGCCCTCCGCTTGATTTCCCCTTTGTTGCTGCCCTGTCTGGGAGGACTCCCAGGGGTGGACCGGGATCTGTTGCGGGAAACCCACTTGTAGCAGTCAGTCCCTGGTTTGCCCCAGACTGGGAGCTCGGCTGCCGCTTCCGTTCAGTGCGCTCCAGGTCTCATGCCCTCGCGGGTATTGCCTACCGTCTGTCGTCCACCCACGGTCCGCCAGTAAGTCATTTGGGGTCATTTGCTGCCGCTTATAGTAGATTGAGGGTGCCTTTAGATCCATTTTTGCACAAATCTGTAGGGAGCTTCAGTCAGGCACATCTTCCCTCCATGACAGTCAGGCCCCGCCCCCATTACTATTAAAGGGACACTATAGTCACCTGAACAACTTTAGCTTAATGAAGCAGTTTTGGTGTATAGAACATGCCCCTGCAGCCTCACTGCTCAATCCTCTGCCATTTAGGAGTTAAATCCCTTTGTTTATGAACCCTAGTCACACCTCCCTGCATGTGACTTGCACAGCCTTCCATAAACACTTCCTGTAAAGAGAGCCCTATTTAGGCTTTCTTTATTGCAAGTTCTGTTTAATTAAGATTTTCTTATCCCCTGCTATGTTAATAGCTTGCTAGACCCTGCAAGAGCCTCCTGTATGTGATTAAAGTTCAATTTAGAGATTGAGATACAATTATTTAAGGTAAATTACATCTGTTTGAAAGTGAAACCAGTTTTTTTTTCATGCAGGCTCTGTCAATCATAGCCAGGGGAGGTGTGGCTAGGGCTGCATAAACAGAAACAAAGTGATTTAACTCCTAAATGGCAGTGAATTGAGCAGTGAAATTGCAGGGGAATGATCTATACACTAAAACGGCTTTATTTAGTTAAAGTAATTTAGGTGACTATAGTGTTCCTTTAATTTTAATAAAATGTGCATTCATTTTTTTTTCTGGTTGTACTAATCCATTCTCAGCAATCATTTTTGGAACGTGATGGGTGGAGGAGCTGGTTCACAGTGTATTACCAAAAATAAGTTAAAAAGTGTCCAGGGAGCATACAGTCACTAAAGACCCTGTGATGCAATTTTTCCTGGTGGTTTAGCAGGCGGAAAGGAATAGGAGAGTATAGTCCTGAATAAACGTATTGTAATGATATTAATACGGCACTATCACACCCTCCCCCACCAACTCCCCTCGACAGTGCCACACGAAAATTGAGTATTTTATAAAAATAGAATGTTTATGAAATACTAATTTTGACTGTGTTGAAATCTCACTGAAATGCCAATCCAGTCAAGAGATATACTGAGACAAAGTAGGGACTCTGTATATTTCCTCCCCTTGACTTTCTACAGTGTCAAGCCCGATAGCTGTCACCAGTGACGGCTGCAGGGAATCAGCTCTGTCTATGGAGAATCCCACAGTCTCATGGCATCCTCCATAGACCTCATTGCTGTACTCTCGTGCATGTGTGAGAAGCGGAAGAGGACCCGTCAGAGGAAGATGGCGGCACACGCGAGGGACAGGTTCAGGTAAGGTGATGTCATTGTCGCTTATTTCCCAGTATTCCTTAAGAAAAAAAGAAGAAAAAGGAGCAGGATGCATTCTCGTCTAATTTAAGCAGGGAATGAATGATAAATCTTCTAATCTTTAATAAAAGCCGTGGAACAAATTTTGTAGTGCTAACCTTCATTCTAACTCTCTTCTGCCATTTCTTTTCTACTCTGTGTTATTTATAAAGTTGATTAGTAGTGGAATTTTTATATAAGCATATGCAGGAATATTGCAGGTTCCAGAAACACATGGGACTTAAGCCCAAATGAAAACCTAATAGCTGTGGGGATGCTGTCCTTTACCTTATCCTTCTCTCTTTTATTCACTGGCTGTGCCGGTGGCAGTTCCTCCGCTGGCTCTACTTATGAACAGCATGCTACCAATGCTCTCTGTACCTGGCTATACCATAAGACAGAGCTCATGATCTCAGCCACCCTCACGAAAGGAGCTGCCCAGTTGAGATGCTCTCAATAGTGTTCATGTCCACTATTGGTACAGTACAATTGTTGCCGTGCCTCTTCCCCTTGAGTGTAGAAATGGGAATCGCTAAACACCTGTGTGTTGTTGTTCCTCCTTTACTGTGTGCCCATTCTTGGTTACCCTAACTACAGTATGCAGATTACAACCAGGACAGAGCCAATTATGTCATCCTTTCTCTACCAAAGCACAGCGCTCACAATTTTAGCCGGCCCGTATCACATTGAGATTTTGGATCTGAGAAAAAATACATATTTCCTTGATTTTGTATTGAATCCGCTTTGTATTGAGTGTCTCGATTAATAGAAATTAGTATTTGTAATGAAAATGATGTTCCATATTCAGGAGCTTCATCTTCTATCTGCATAACCCTACCCAGACATATAGATTTATATTTAATGCGCAATCGCCTATTGTAAAGATTCCTGAGACATCGAAGGGATGTGTGGGGGAAGAGTATGATTTCCACATCCGATAAACTATACATAAAAAACTGAGCTGTCTTTAACACATGCTGAGCTAACCTTTATCGTACCTGGCTTCCTTCCCCTGCTTGGAATGAAAGGGTTAAAGGGTTCTGTTATAGTGTCTACGCAGTGAAGATTGCACGCCATTATAGCAAACCCATACTCTGCATATTTAACTTGCAGACCGGACCCAGAGATAAACAGTTTGAAGATTATTTCACTGTACTGACTCAATTCTCTCAGTAAGAATGATTGTGAAATAGTTGTTCCATAGCCAGGTTTCTGTCACAGATAGAGGAGAGAGGATCCAGCTGTATTGCTCTATCGTTTGCCAAGCACAACAACACTTTATTAACCCCTTAAGGACCAAAATTCTGGAATAAAAGGGAATCATGACATGTCACACATGTCATGTGTCCTTAAGGGCTTAAAGTGGATCTGTTTTTTTCCTTTTTCTTCTTTCTTCCGTTTTATTAATAAAATCGGTCTATTTTTTATTAGTATAAGCTCAATTTGTATCCAGTTTCTTAGGTATCATTTTGTAAATGTAAGGAGGTTTTGACCGTATGGGCTCTACTTCCTGATGACCAATACAAACAGTTACATTCATGGGATTAAGAAAGTACGCCCTCTTTGAATTCTGCGGTTTTACATATCAGGACATAACAATCATGTGCTCCTTAGCAGGTCTTAAAATTAGGTAAATACAACCTCACATGAACAACAACACATGACATATTACACAGTGTCATGATTTATTTAACAAAAATAATGCCATAAATAAGCACAAGTTAGGATTCAATTGCTTGTAGAACCACCTTTAGCAGAAATATCGTGAAGTAATCCTTTTCTGTATGATTTTATCAATCTCTCACATTGTTGTGGAGGACTTTTGGCCCACTCTTCTTTACAACGTTGCTTCAGTTCATTGAGGTTTGCTGGTATTTTATGGCCCACCACAGCATGTCAATCAGGTTGAGGTATGTACTTTGACTGGGTCATTGCAACACGTTGATTCTTTTCTTTTTCAGCCTGTTAAAAATTTGCTGGTGTGCTTGGGATCATTGTCCTGTTGCGTGACCCAATTTCGGCCAAACTTTAGCTGTTGGACAGATGGCCTCACATTTGACTCTAGAATACTTTGATATACAGAATTCCTCTGCCGAAGGTCCATATATACTGCACTGAAACGCGCGTCAGGCTCTTTCCTATGGGTCAATTTTAACTTGCACACACATGGGCTAACCTAACTATAAGATAAGGCTAGGGACTAATGAAAGAATTTAGAAAATTGGGCAGCCTAGATGGGCCGAATGGTTATCTGCCGTCACATTCTATGTTCTATGTTTCCATGGGCACTTCACTGCACTGTGTGATACACATTTTTGTTATGATTTAAATTTTTCCTTTCAATTTTTTTCTTCTATGCCTATTTAGCAAGTTTAACAGGGAGAGAGGCTTTCTTTATTTTACCTTATCCGTCTGTCTACTTTTGATTATTAGGGCTGCCAATCTTTTAGACAGTGACCTTTTTCCCTTTGGCACTTTTTCTGGTGCTTAGCTACTAAGGGGAGATTTACTAACACCCTACGCATTAAAGGGCCAGGACTAATAAAGCCTATATGTATATTGCAGAATTAGGTGTTTAGTAACTTTATCTCCTCACTTATTTAGGCATGGGAGTAGCCTTATAAGGCCAGTTCGGTATTTAATATTATTTTGATTCAGTTTATTTTTGTGTTGATACTTTTTGTTACTTCAGATATTTAGTGGTCTCCCTCTGGTTACATTGTCCCATACCACTGGATGCTTTGGTGCCTACGTCTGTATCTCCAGTCAGCATTATATTCAATTTGTGAATTTTTGCTTATTTCTTTCTGTTGCTAGTATCTAGGGTTAAGCCCTTGGGCATTGCTGAAGTGCCCTCCTGGTGCATGGGATCATTGTGGAGGTGGTGTTTATTCCCTTTTACACTCATTTTCACACTGATCCCATTTCTTTCTATTTTTTTCTGTCTGTTTTTTATTAGTATAAGCTCAATTTGTATCCAGTTTCTTAGGTATCATTTTGTAAATGTAAGGAGGTTTTAACCGTATGGGCTTTACTCCCTGATGACCAATACAAACAGTTACATTCATGGGATTAAGAAAGTACGCCCTCTTTGAATTCTGTGGTTTTACATATCAGGACATAACAATCATGTGCTCCTTAGCAGGTCTTAAAATTAGGTAAATACAACCTCACATGAACAATAACACATGACATATTACACAGTGTCATGATTTATTTAACAAAAATAATGCCATAAATAAGCACACGTTATGATTCAATTGCTTGTAGAACCACCTTTAGCAGAAATATCGTGAAGTAATCCTTTTCTGTATGATTTTATCAATCTCTCACATTGTTACGGAGGACTTTTGGCCCACTCTGCTTTACAACGTTGCTTCAGTTCATTGAGGTTTGCTGGTATTTTATGGTCCCACCACAGCATTTCAATCAGGTTGAGGTATGTACTTTGACTGGGTCATTGCAACACGTTGATTCTTTTCTTTTTCATCCTGTTCAAAATTTGCTGGTGTGCTTGGGATCATTGTCCTGTTGCGTGACCCAATTTCGGCCAAACTTTAGCTGTTGGACAGATGGCCTCACATTTGACTCTAGAATACTTTGATATACAGAATTCCTCTGCCGAAGGTCCATATATACTGCACTGAAACGCGCGTCAGGCTCTTTCCTATGGGTCAATTTTAACTTGCACACACTTCACTGCACTGTGTGATACACGTTTTTGTTATGATTTCAATTTTTCCTTTCAATTTTTTTCTTCTATGCCTATTTAGCAAGTTTAACAGGGAGAGAGGCTTTCTTTATTTTACCTTATCCGTCTGTCTTCTTTTGATTATCAGGACTGCCAATCTTTTAGACAGTGACCTTTTTCCCTTTGGCACTTTTTCTGGTGATTAGGTACTAAGGGGAGATTTACTAACACCCTGTGCATTAAAGGGCCAGGACTCATAAAGCCTATATGTATATTTCAGAATTAGGTGTTTAGTAACTTTATCTCCTCACTTACTGAGGCATGGGAGTAGCCTTATAAGGCTAGTTCGGTATTTATTATTATTTTGATTCAGTTTATTTTTGTGTTGATACTTTCTGTTACTTCAGATCTTTAGTGGTCTCCCTCTGGTTACATTGTCCCATACCACTGGATGCTTTGGCGCCTACGTCTGTATCTCCAGCCAGCATTATATTCAGTATCTAGGGTTAAGCCCTTGGGCATTGCTGGAGTGCCCTCCTAGTGCATGGGATCATGGCCAAACACCTCCACCTTAAAGGATCACTCTAGGCACCCAGACCACTTCAGCTTAATGAAGCTTAATGAAGTGGTCTGGGTGCCTGGTCCTTCTAGGGTTAACCCATTTTTTAATAAACATAGTAGTTTCAGAGAAACTGCTATGTTTATGAATGGGTTAAGCCTTCCCCTGATTTTCACAGTGAGAGCATGTCAGCGTCCATAGGAAAGCATTATGAATGCTTTCCTATGTGACAGGCTGAATGCGCGCGCAGCTCTTGCCGCGCTTGTGCATTCAGCCGACGGGGCGGAACGGAGGAGGAGAGAAGGAGGAGAGCTCTCTGCCCAGCGCTGGAAAAAGGTAAGTTTAACCCCCTTTCCCCTTTCCAGAGCCGGGCACGTAGGGGGACCCTGAGGGTGGGGGCACTATAGTGGTCCTTTAATGTAGTTGTTCTGGGGAGTATAGTCATTCCCTGCAGGCTTTTTGCTGTGAACACTGCCTTTTAAGAGAAAAGACAGTGTTTACATGACAGCCTAGATGGCTACTAGAGGTTCTAGAATTTTCCCTATAGAGATGCACTGATTCAATACATCTTATGAGGAGAAGCCAGGGCGGAGATTGGCTCTGCCCCCAGCCTCCTTGGCTTAGATCATCAAAATTGACTATCTCACACAATCCAGTACTTTCCTATGTGAAGGCATTGTGATTGGCTGAGATTATCAAATCCAAGAGTTTTAGAACGCTCAGAAAAATCACCAGGTTCATTACATTACAGCAAATCTATCTTCAAGCTATTTAGAGACTATTTTTAATGTCTTACGAATTTTCTTGTGGGCTGACTTTCAGACCTTGTTATGTTGTTCTCTGGTGACAAATCACGGTTATCTTGCTGAGATGTCCCATCAGCACCCGGTATCATTGTGTAAACTAGAACTCTAACTCCTGCTTGTGTGTTTAAATATCTGTCAGCAGTTTGCCTTGTTATCTACTCCCCTGCTAAGACCTCTTGCTTATATCTTAATGTAATGCTTTAGACTTGAGAAAGAGAGGGTCTCCCAAAAGCTTGTCATTCCAAAATTCTGTTAGTTCAATAAAAAAGGTATTCCAAGATACTAATTAAGTCTGTTATTTTACATTCTCCCACTAACAAAGATGCATTTTTTTCATGCAAGAGTGAATTGCACAGTGAGTTGAAAACTGGTTTGGAAATAACTGCCCTGTCAAAATTAAATAAATAAATGCAAAATTTCAGCTCAGCAATTTACGAATATATTCTGCGGATCAGTTGGGAATTTGTTGCAGCTCAATATTTTGTGAATAAACTTAAATGTTTCTGCAAACTCGAGCTCTGTTACTTGAATTTTGTAGAATGTAAAATGTATTTGTGCCACATCCGGAATTTTGGAATCATCTGATTTTAGAATGTTTGAATCGGGGGCGTGGCCTGAGCTCTGACCGGGATGGACGCCTGAGCTGTGAGCTCCGTACCGCCAGCAACCTAAATAGCCTGCTAATCAGCAATTATTAGCTCTTATGGGGCGCCACCGACGCACGGATACCCCCCAGACACCGAGGGGCTCCTAAACGGGTCAGCCCCACGGCCCGATGGACGGATTCCTCCAGTCCCAGACTGACGCAAGCGGGGAGGCAAGTGGATCTAATATGGCGCCGACGGCCCTACCCCCCAGGGAACCGCATGGCGCTGCGTTAGAAAGGATAGGTGAAGAACTCCGTACTATGGCTGCAGCCATGGCCACAAAAACGGACCTCCTAGTCCTCACAACCACCATACAGGATGCACTACGTGCCGAAATGGCGGGAATTCGGGCGGAGGTGACGGCACAGACAGGCCGCATCCAGGACTTGGAACGCTCGCACGAAACCCATGCCGCGAGGCAACAAGCAACGGACACGGTCCTTACACGCCAAGGTGAGCTGATCCTACAAATGAGATGGTCAGTCGAGGACCTAGATAACAGGGGGCGCAGATGCAATATCAGGGTCCGCGGGGTCCCCGAAAGTGAAGGAGAAGCAGTAGATGCTGAGGATACTTTACTTGGCCTATTCCGCCTGATACTTGGAGAGGCCGCACCCCACACTCTTAAATTTGAACGAGCTCATAGAGCCCTTCGCACCCGGTCCCTGGACGATGGCCCACGAGACCTGATATGCTGCCTTCACTCCTTTCGGGATAAGGATGCCATCATGAGAGCAGCCCGCTCCCGCCCAACCTGGGATTACAGAGGTGCTGCGGTATCCCTGTATAATGACCTCTCCCCCATTACACTTGAGGCCAGGAGAGCACTGAAGCCAATCACAGCTGCCCTACAGGAAAGGAACATACCTTATAAATGGGGCTTTCCCTTCGCCCTACTAGCCCGCACTCAGAATGGCTGGACATCGGTCCGCTGGCCCGAGGAGATTCCAAGGTTCCTGGAGGAGCTGGACTTACCTCCAATAACGGTTCAGGACTGGATTTTGAGCCCACTGGGAGGGAGACCACGCCAACAACGGGCACCTCGGAGGCGTGGGGACAACCCACTAAGAGGTCCAGCACCCTGCAGACGTAACAACCCGGAGGCGCCGGAGTAACAGGTAGGCCCTCCACCCTCTACTCTCCACCCATGACCAATCCCCTCAGAGGAGCACTTTGCCCTGCGCGGACACTATACTAGGAACTGCAACCCCTCAAACCCAAACCACGGATTGGAAAGCTGCGTAGATGACCCTCCTGCTTTGCCCCCATTCGGGATCCTTCCAACACCAAGAAGATGTAATGGAGGGGTTCTCATTCCCCCTATCCCCACGGAGTTTTGGGTGGGGGTGCCGGGTGATGTTCCTTCTTTTGGCCGGGTGGGAACTGTGGAAGAGGATTACTTGCCATACAAGCTCATAAGATACATATCACCATGGATTTATGTTGGGGAGGGGAGGTTGATGCGGGGAACTTTTTGCATTGCTTGGGGGGGCCCTGCTTTCGACCTTAAGCTGAGAGCCTTCCATCTGTGGCACCGGGGAACTCACCTGCGCATGGTGGAGCACAGGCCGGCGAGACATTGATGCTGCAAACCCGCACCAACTCTCTTGGAGACCTGTGCACTGGACTCACGGTATTGTGCAGTACCCACAGTATACATTGCCGATCACATATCTCACTCAATGACCTCACCTCCTCTACCACGAATGTCTGCTACACATATTGTATCATACATATAACACGTATTGCATATAGCTGTTATATATATATTGGGCTGGCAACTGTATAACACAACTGCTGGATGTACTGACCCCCCCGGGCATACAGACGGGCTAGTTCACGTGTCCGGAATGTGCACACCGGGACTGGGCGGTCTGATGGCTGGAGGGGTCGGCATATCGCGCAGAGGAGGGGCGGAACTCCTAACACAATCAACATTGAGGGGTAGACACCCGGGAGGAAGTAGGGGAAGGGGGGAGGCCCCATCGGGGCAGATAATCAACAGGTCTTCCCTTACTTGTGGGAGGGCAGGGAGGGAAATGTAAGTTTTCCACGGTTGCCGACCACTTACGGGGGACACGTCGGGGCCGGGAGGTCAGGGGTGGAGGGAGACGGGGAGAGATTGAATGTTGATACCAAACGTATAAATCTCAATGCTGTTTTCGCGCTTGCCTAATTTTGCAATGTTAATCTATTCAAGTTATCCTATACCACCTCTGTCAGGTGGCGCCCTACCTATGGTTCATATGGCACTAGGCTATGGTGCTGGTGGGTGGGACAAATGGATACTGTTCTGACACCACACTTATTTTCCATATCCACACCGGTTCGGAGCGGAGCCATTGACTCCCCTTAAGGGTCATGCATTTTCCTGGACGGCGGAGCCCCCAGAGATCCACATCCCGGTCTGGTTACCGGAGTGGCCTTTGGCGACCCCTGCTGTCGCACGACTTCCACCTCCTTAAACTGAGGTGACATCGAGGTGCATTCTCTTTGCTTTCTCCATCCTCCACTAAGGGACACCTCTATCTGGGGACTATCGTACTCTCTCCATTTTTTTACTTTATTCTTTTCTATCCACTATACTTGACACCACTCATACTTTCCTAGTAGTCCATCCTTGGCTCTAACACAGACGTGCAATATAGCCACAACTCGAGCCCTCCTCACACCGGCACCACACTCCGCCGACTGCACAACCTCACGCACCACACGGGAATACGGGGAAGGTAAGAGGGGTAAAATCTACACACGACGCCCCTACTTTAGTGACTTCTCCCCTTGATTGGGAAGGCTCCTACTGGCCCTCCGCTCCCGCAGCTACACAGACCACTAACACCTAGTGACCACACCAACGGGAGGGAGCTAGCCGGGACTATATAGCCACCCTGGGAGGGGGGATCGGGCGCCGGGTTCTCCGCGTGCCTTGAGCCGGGTGCCGGGATGTCCGCACCTTATCACAGTGCCCCGCTGCATGTCCTAACCCTCAACTGTAGAGGACTGAACGTTCCTGAACGCCGCACCCATCTCCTGCGAGAACTACGGAAATCGCAAGTATCTGTAGCTATGCTTCAAGAAACCCACTTCCTAGAGGGATCCGCACCAAAACTACGGAACCGATACTACCCCAACAATTTCTTTAGCAACCACAACACGGCACGTAGAGCTGGTGTTGCCATCGTCCTGTCCGCTAACCTGGACTTCAGGGAACTGGACAGGATGATTGACACACAGGGGAGGTTTATCTTCCTAAAAGGCACCATTGCTGACAAACTCTACACATTGGTGTCGATCTATCTGCCCAACACAAACCAGGCAAGATTCCTTAGGGGAACATTGAATAAGCTACGAGGATTCTCGGAAGGGGCGCTTATTATAGGAGGCGACTTTAACACCCCACTAGACCCCCAGAAGGATACGTCGACAGGCAGTAGCTGTCTACCACATTCTAGTATTCACTCGATCCGCAAATCAATGAGCGAGATGGGTCTAGTGGACTGCTGGAGAGCGCTCAACCCGGATTCCAAGAATTACACCCACTATTCGGCACTCCATCAACGCTACTCGCGGATTGACTACATACTGCTCCCACAGGAGGGCCTGTCGTGACTTAGGGCAGCTACTATAGGCCCCGCCACCTGGTCAGACCACGGCCCGATGATGGTTGAACTGGAATCACCGCTATTCAAACCAGCCCGCTGGACCTGGCGACTGAATGAGTCCCTACTCCAAGACCCAGAGGTTCTAGGGGAAGTAATGCAAGCTCTGGAACTATATTTCAGAGAAAATGATGTGGAAGGAACGTCGCCTATATCAATCTGGGAAGCACACAAAAGTGTAATCCGTGGAAATCTCATTAGGATAGCTTCCCGCAAGAGGAAGGCGGCGATGCGGGAAATGGCAGAAGTTTATGAGACCATCGCAAAGCTGGAACTCCAACACAAACGGACTCAACACGCTGACACACAAACAGAACTATTGAATGCCCGACGACGACTCCGAGACCTCATCACGCGAAGGTACTACCGCTCCTTACAATATTCGAAGAATTTCTTCTATATACACGCGAACAAAGGCGGCAAATTCCTGGCACGCCTTCTGAAAGGCGACACACCGCGAACAAGGGTACACAAAATCCGCCTCCCCTCTGGGACCTCAACCTCCTTCCCAGACGATATCGCGAACGAATTTCGCCGATACTACCATGCTTTATACAACCTCCCTGCCCTAGATGGGACAACACCGGGACCTGTTGCCCTCACGCCCATCCAGACCTTCCTACGGGATAATGTTTGCAAACGAGTGAACCCAGACGCGACAACCATGCTAGACGAACTGATCAGCACCGAGGAACTAACCGCAGCCCTGAAGGCAACGAAGGTGGGTAAAGCACCGGGCCCGGACGGATTCCCCACAGGGTACTACAAACATTTCTCCGCACTACTTCTGCCCTGGTTGACGAAGGCATTCAACGCCATCACGGAAGGAGGACGATTTGGCATGGAATCACTAGCAGCTTCAATCGTGGTTTTGCTTAAACCTGGGAAGGAACCCGAGCATGGCGGCAACTACCCACCGATTTCCTTACTGAATGTGGACACGAAACTCCTTACGAAAGTGCTGGCGACCAGGCTACAATGCGCGTTAACGAGTATAATTCACGCAGACCAGACGGGATTTATCCCAGGTCGAGAAGCTCGGGACAGTACACTACGACTTTTCTCCATACAACACCGAGCACGAATTTCACGGGAACCCCTCTTACTGCTCTCTACAGACGCCGAAAAGGCCTTTGATCGGGTCAACTGGTCGTACATGATGCACACGCTAAGGGCCATGGGATTGGGATGTAAGATGATGTCGTGGATATCCGCCTTATACGATAAACCCCACGCGGCGGTCAGGGTGAATGGAGCACTGACCACCAACTTTGAAATTAACAACGGGACCAGACAGGGATGCCCCCTATCCCCTCTTTTGTTTGCCATGACCCTGGAACTGCTCCTACAGGCTATAAGACAGAATCCGGACATTCACGGTTTTATTTGGAAGGGGTCAGAACACAAGGTGGCTGCCTACGCGGACGACCTTCTCTTTTTCATTTCTAACCCACGAATCACAATGCCCTGTCTACTCCTAGAATTTGAACGCTTTGGAAGGATCTCGGGATTCAAGCTTAACCTCACGAAATGTGAGGTTCTTAATGTCACCCTCCCACAGAATGAATATGCTACACTGAGCTCTGCTTTTCCATTCCGCTGGTGCGAGGGGAAAATGAAATACCTAGGCATTTGGATCACCACCGATCCGCGAGACGTTTATCGACACAATTTTACCACCATGTTACAACAAATAACATCAGACCTTGATCGCTGGGCATATCCACACATCACCTGGCACGGACGGATCTCGGTCCTCAAGATGAACGTACTACCACGGATCCTGTATCTATTTCAAACCATCCCAATATCGCTACCGGCAACCTTCTTCTCGACTCTGAAAACGGTGGTCATCCGATATGTCTGGAGAGGGGAGAGATCACGACTACGATATGAAACGCTTTGGAAGGATCTCGGGATTCAAGCTTAACCTCACGAAATGTGAGGTTCTTAATGTCACCCTCCCACAGAATGAATATGCTACACTGAGCTCTGCTTTTCCATTCCGCTGGTGCGAGGGGAAAATGAAATACCTAGGCATTTGGATCACCACCGATCCGCGAGACGTTTATCGACACAATTTTACCACCATGTTACAACAAATAACATCAGACCTTGATCGCTGGGCATATCCACACATCACCTGGCACGGACGGATCTCGGTCCTCAAGATGAACGTACTACCACGGATCCTGTATCTATTTCAAACCATCCCAATATCGCTACCGGCAACCTTCTTCTCGACTCTGAAAACGGTGGTCATCCGATATGTCTGGAGAGGGGAGAGATCACGACTACGATATGAAACGCTGTGCTTACCCAGATACAGGGGTGGCCTGTCACTCACGGATTTTAAAAAGTACCACCAAGCTACCACAATGCAACGTATCCTGGAGTGGCACGCAGCCGAAAACCCGAAACAATGGGTAACCCTGGACAGAGGTGACTCGGGGACCAAACTTAAGGCTGATGTGGCGAGAGGGGACGGGTCGTTGTGGGAAAGAAGAGGACGGGAACCCGCTAGCACAGACATTGAAAATGTGGAAGACAACTAGAAGAATGGCACAGGTCTCCCCAACCCCTAGCCCTATGCTCCCATTTACCCATAACCCCGACATTGGAGGAGGACTCCCATATGGGACCTGGGCGTTTCTGGGGGAAAGGGACTATGTCCCGTTCTGCACAATTCTGGAAGGGGGAACCGTACGGCCCCTGAACTCATTGCTGGCTGACAGACCACAGACGCCCCTACTAACCCTACACTACCTCCAATTGACACACTATTACGACTCCTTACCTCAAAAACAGCTGCTACATAGGGACCTTACGTGGTTCGAGGGCCTCTGCCGTCGAGGCACCAAACTTGAAAAGGCAGTATCTCTCCTTTACCAACATTTGTTGATAGGAGCCTCCTCGGATAATAATACCTTTCAAAGACGGTGGGAAGCACAACTAGAGATACAAATCACACCAACACAATGGGGAACAGCTCTGCTATGGCAACATAAAAGTTTCTCAAGTTCCTACTACCAGTAGGTCAACTATAAATTGATCTCCATGTGGTATAGGACCCCAGTCGTATTACAGAAGATTTTCCCGGAGACATCCCCAACCTACTGGAGATGTCAGGAGGCAAGGGGCACCTTGTTACACCTGTGGTGGGAATGTCGGACTTTCTCGCACTACTGGGATCGCATCCACACAGAGATAATGGCAATCCTGGGGGACGACACAGAATGGTCCCGAGAACTGGCCCTATTACATATCACCTCGCAATCCATCCCTGGATACAAGAGATCGATCCTACGCCATTTACTGAATGCGGCCAAATCCTTGATCCCCGTCTATTGGAAGAGATCAGAAGTCCCCACTGCGGAAGAGTGGCTCCAGAGGGTTGGGGATATACAGGCGGCGGAGGCGCTACGGGCATCCCTGGCGGGGCGTTCAACAAGGCACGCGGAGATGTGGCGACCCTGGTTCTCGTATCAAGCGGGTAGATAGTGGGCCTCCATCACGCACATAAGGAGTGGAGGGCTGGTGGGTGGATCCCAGATCCTTCCTATCACTGGCCATGACCCCCCCATGGGACACCTTGCCCCGGTGGGAGACAAAGCACATGGATTCACACACTCCCTTGTTAACGTAGAACTTTTACAGGACACACACGTGCTGAACGAACTTCAGCACGGCATTACATAGCCATACTCAATAACCACACGGACGGTTAACACGTACCTGGAATCCCAACGTAAATTACGGGACACCGCACACCGACGGGCGACCAGGGAACTGACACAACATACTAGATCAGACCCCTGACATGCCTATAACGGGAGACAGTAACCTGACAGCGGTCTAAACTAAATTACCTTACACACTCAGCACGATCCACCACAAAACGACTAGATAATTCCCGAACACCACATACCGACTACTCACCCACTCCGATGCGAGGAGGAAAAGTGGAACCCAAGGACAGACTCTTCTAGACCTACGAAACCTTTCTCCCCCTTTCATTTCTACTTTCTACTACAATTACCTTCCCCCCCATTTAACCGATCCATGGCATAGGAACACGGGATCCACACTGGATGACTAAATGCGGTGTATACAATCACACAGGAGGTCGCGATAAGAACATGAAGTGTAACCAATGGATACATATAGGGTTCCACCCCGAATCTGACCAGTGGGAAAACTCCCTCATACCATCTAATTACATACCGCATATACACTAGTCATGTCTTATGCTTATCTTATTACGCATTACCTTAAAGCCGCAAATGTTACCTATAGCAATAATTTGTTGGATATTATGGACTGCTGTATAATGCATGATATGTTATGCCACAACGTTTTACATGGAGGCCTGCGAGCCTCATTTTCTATGTCTCCTTTTTTTATTGAACTTTCCTCAATAAAATCAGATTTACAAAAAAAAAAAAAAGAATGTTTGAATCCATCATGTGTCAACTGGTCACAAACTGAAATCAGATATTTCAATAATTTATTATTGCATGCAGCAGATTTCTAGTATTCTGTAACACGGCATAGCATCTATTGGTGCCTTTACCAAGAATTGTATAAAGCAATCAGAGGCTTCCACTATGTGACAATACCTTATTCAAGTCTTGAGTCCCACTATCCATTTTATTCCAGTGATATATTGCTTCTCTGTAATAACAATCAAAATTAAATGTTACAGTTTGATTTTCAGCTCACTACAATTTTGTGTTTAGTGGATACAATCCTCAGTGCAATAGTGCACATTTCAGCTAATTGATGCCTAGGTGGAAGATGTGTGCCACCTTAGATCAAATTGGTTTGTAGATGCATGACAGTGAAGGTCTCTAGCAAATGCATGCATCCCTTAGAACTTTAATATTCAAATATGGAATGCTCTAAATGAGTGGTGCCCAAAAGGTAGATCCCCAGCTGTTGTAGTACTACAACTCCCATATTGCTTTGCATTCCCTTAGAATGGCAAAGCATCATGGAAGCTGTAGTTTTAAAACAGCTGGGGATCTACCGTTTAGGCAAACCTGCTCTAAAGCATTGCTCTTGGAAAAGTTTATATGGGCTGCTGGGTTGAAAGATGCTATTAAGTATGCGTGGGATAGGCATAAGGCTATCCTAGCTATAAGATAAGGCCAGGGACTAATGAAAGTATTTAGAAAATTGGGCAGACTAGATGGGCCGAATGGTTCTTATCTGCCGTCACATTCTATGTTTCTAGTAGAAATGTTAAAATATCAGATCTGTAGGGTTATTCACTAAAGTGAGAATTCAAAGTGAAGTTCAGATTTAAGGCCAAAGTAACTGAACTGGAAGCAGATAATTGTACGGTTCAGCTATTTTGACTTTAGAATTAAAATTCACTTTGAATGCTCACTTGTGAATAACCCTGTCCGATTCTTCCAACAGGCTAAATTGAGCAGTAAACTCACTGGGAGAGAATTGCTGCTGAGTTTATCTGAATCCTGGGAATGTTGGTTGAGAACTGTAGAAGCTGAGCTTGCATCTACGAGGTTACAGTTCTAAGAAAAGTATAAATTTAGGATGGAGGTTGGTCCAGTAAGCCAGTCGTTCATGAGTTTTCTGGGCCAAACCCTGGTGCAGAAACATCTACCTTGGGAGTGCTGGAGAATGTCCGCTGTGCGTTATTTATTTAAACGCTTGGCAAGTGTCCCAGTCTAATTTCTGCAGCAGGGAAGCAGGGCCAAGAAGGAAATAACAATGTCACAAATCTGTTTTATTTATGAAATAGGGATGAGGATGTCTCAGAGATGCTTCATTTTATCTCCCACATGGATTTCATTATGAGTCGATTTGGATTTTTCCCACATTCCTTTCCTGCTTGTGTGAAATCGCCATACAAATGAAGTAAACAGTCAGTCTGTGTGTGCAGATCTGTGCACGTATGTCACTGTGTGAATCTGTGCATGTGTGGCAGTGTGTGAACTGTGTGTGTTTATATCTGTGCATGTGTGTCAATCTGAGTGTGCACGACTGTCTATCTTTTGGAGTGTATCTGTGTGTATGTGTCTGTGCATATCTGTGTGTTTGTGTGTTTCTGAGTGTGGCAATCAATGTGTGACAGATATTGTATGTGAATGTGCTGCTACACACACCAACACTACGCACAAACGCCGCCCCTACATTTAAACGTTACAGAAAAGCACACCCTGCCTCCAGTGTCCCCTATTCATTGCACATTACTTTGAAAAAGTACTTTAAAAATTAAATTATAAATCGCCATTAAATTTACTCATAATCCAATACCAAGGCAGACTCCACACTGCAGCCTGTTTCGGCCTTGTTAAAGGCATCAACATTGATGACTATTGCTCATAAAGAAGCATTGTGGACATACGGCTGATGTGCAGCAATCACGACGATGCACCAATCCATTGTTTTCTCATAGAGGAACATCAACTGCAATGCTAGTCATAGAGAATACCCCTTCTCTTGATGTGACTTCCACAGCCTCAATAATAAAAATGTTTTATATTCAAACTGAATTTACAGTACATTAAGTTTACTGTAGCACTTTTTAAATCCTGCTTTGTTAATTGAACTTTGATCACACACAGAAGGGTGCTGTAGGCTGAAACAGGCAATTTATAGAGCAGGAAATAATAACTTCTAAAGTAAACACACTTTTACTTTAAGGTTAATTTACTTTAAGTTGTAAGTTTAAAAAATGTGACCTCTCTCTTAGGAAGTGTGTAGGAGGCTGTGTGATTCACAGCCAGGGAAAGTGTGGCTAGGGCTGCATAAACAAAGTGATTTAACTCCTAACTGGCAGAGAATTGAGCCGTGAGACTGCAGTGGCATGATCTCTACATCAAAATCACTTTATTAAAGGGACAATCTAAGCATCAGAATAGCTAGAACTTAGTGTAGTGGGTCCACTGCAAAAAGACTGTCTGTTTAGTCCGACACCGGTAAACGCTGCCGTTTGAAAAAAAAGAAAAAAAAAAAAGGCATTGCTTACATTTTTTCCTAAGGCAAACACAAGTGCAAGGGTAGGCAAACTTAATCTACTACATCTCCCATAATGCTCTTACAACCATAATGCTGGCAAAGAATCAGGGGAGATATAGATCACAATACTTAGAGTGCCCAACGTTGCCTACCCCTGCTCTAGTTGCTGTCACACAGAAGGCTCTTCCTGGTGTGGTCCTGCAATCTTGATCTAATAATTCACTATGAGGAAATGCTGATTGGTACAGTGAGGAAATTGCTGAACATGTACCCCTTTGGGGAATCATTAGATTGGCTGATCTAATCTGTAATGATGGTCTCAACCAGGGAAGGAGAAGTGGCCATGGTAAGACTGGTGCACTTATTTTACTTGTTAATGAGGGGAAGGGGAGCAACAGCCTGAATAGAAAAACACTATAGCTTGTTTGTATTAAAGGGATCCTATAGTGACAGGAAAACAAACCCATTTTCCTGGCACTATAGGCTCTTGGAGAGCCTCCCTCCCTCGGGGCCCCCCTTCTTCAGCTCTGAAGGGGTTAAAACACCTTCAACCACTTACCTTAATCAAGCGCCGGGCTGATCTCTACTCCCCCGCCGACGTCCGCTCCGGAGTGGTTGTACTCTTTGTTTTTCTGGACACACTTTGCTTAAAGGACCACTATAGGCATCCAGACCACTTCAGCTCAATGAAGTGGTCTGGGTGCCCGGTCCCTCTAGTTCTAACCCTGCAGCTGAAAACATAGCAGTTTCAGAGAAACTGCTATATTTCACTGAGTGTTAATCTAGCCTCTAGTGGCCTTCTCACTGACATGGATGTCCATAGGAAAGCACTGAGTAATGCTTTCCTATGGGCGTTTTGAATGTGCGTGTGGCTCTTGCTGCGCATGCGCATTCGGCGCTGATGTCGGCAGGAGGAGGAGAGGTCACCATCGCCGAGGATTAAGATAAGTGGGTGAAGGGTTTTTTACCCCTACAGCCCAGCGGGAGGGGGGCCAAGAGGGTGGGGGGTGGAACCTAACAACCCTATAGTGACAGGAAAGCAAGTTTGTTTTCCTGGCACTATAGTGGTCCTTTAATATTGATGGTCAGTATATGAAAAGGGCTGCCCTGCAGTATGTAGAATCGAAGTGGTGAAGAAAGACAATGTATTTTTTAAAGAGAACAAATCTCAAAGGAATTGTCATAAGATAACTGATTTCTGTCTATACATGCTTAATTGTGGTGGTTATAGCAACCTTATTTGGGTCCAAAAGATAGCTGTCTTACTGATGCTCACATATGCCTCCTAATTCCCAGCCATCCAAAGGCAGTCCTCATGTGATGAGTGTGAAATAACAATAAAAAACCTGTTTAAAAGTGCCTTTTCTCTCCGAACTGTATTTTTATCCCCTAGTCGCTGATTTTTCTTGTGCGTGATTGGAGTTTCCCCTATGAGTTCCCTTATGGATCAGATGGTGGATCCAAGTTCCTGGAAAAGCGTCTAAAGGTTTGTAAATCCTAATGTATCACTTTGCAAAGTATAGAAAGCATGCACCAATAATACTTTCTATAAGTAATAGTTCGATCTTTAATACTGAAAAGAATATTCACTAAACTCCAAATTTGTGCACGTTAAATCCAAAATCTAACATTTAGGAAAAATAGCTGGTCTGGAAAAATTCTCCATCTTAACTCTAGTCATAGCTCGGATTTATTATGTTAAAATGCAATGATGAATGATCTATTTGGTCACATGGTCACCTTTGTGTCTGTATGTTTAAAGATGTTTAAATGTGCTTTTACAAAATGGTAACAAAATGGTAACATTTGCAACCTTTTCTATTTATATTTGGGACTATTATTTCAACATCTGCGACTTTTCTTCCAGATTCTGAGTTGTAGTTCTAGAGTTCAAAATATTTCAAAACTGGCACACATACGCACCTATTTTTATTTACAAAAAAAAAAATCTAACATTAATTAGATCACTTTTCTATTTTTCATTCATTGAGTAAGAAAAATATGTAAATCTTGGACAAATTGATTAGTTTGGGTATGAATGACAATTATTTTGATTCGGACAAACCAGTACAAACAAATTTCTTTACAAGTCAACTGTGAAGTCTGTCAAACACACTCATTATATTCTGAAATCTAATTGATGCCAATATTATTTCATGTGTTTGCGGCTAGGTTTAGCAGAGAGCTTTAGGTTCATGGAGAGCTGTTGCTATGCTACATTTTCACACAATGACAGAGCGATAAAGCGATGTAACCTTTCTAGCACACATTAGAAGAGCTGCGTATTAGCTGCAATGCGGTTATTAGCTATGATCCGCGAGATTGCCAATACACCTTTTTATAAAATAATTTAGAAGCCAGGCTATAAAATACAATGAAAGATATTCCGATTTCTTATAATGGAATCTAGCAATGTTTTGGCCTTAGTTTGTTGTCAATTCAAAGGCTTAGTCACTAAATTTGTGCAGATTTTAAGCCAAAATAGTGAAAACTGGAAAAATTCTGCAACTCATCATGTTTTGGCACACAGTTTAAAATTCAAAGGTCAGTTTTCAAAAAAATAATCTTTTGCTGATATCCTTAATCTTTACAGACCTCAGTGCCTCACAATTGAAATGAAAACCTTCAGTATGTCTACTTTAAAGAAATAAAAGACTTGAGACAACAAAAATAGGTGCTATTCTGGGGTATTCTAATGTTTTCCTGGGAATTACTCCTTATTTAGCACATCAATTGAGTAGCATATGATGTGCCACGATACGTATTCCTTTAAAAGGAAACTATAGTTCTGGGAAAACACCCATTCATCCCCGTGTTGCAGAAGGGGTTGAAAACCCCTTTAACACTAACCTGATTCCAGCGCCAAAGTCCCTCTACATCGGTTCAGGCTCCGCCTTTGCTCCTCCTCCGTTGACATACACATGCGAGGCAATCGCCAAGATCGCATGAGGACTTCCCCCATATAAAAACATTGTATAATGCTTTCCTGTGGGTACTTGGGTGATGCTGGATCTCCTCATGCAGAACGTGAAGAAGTCCAGCGTTGTTTAGGAGACCAAAAGTGGCCTAACCACCCGAAAGTCCCTCTAGTTGCTGTCTGGTTGACAGCCATTAGAGGTGGAGTTAACCCTGCAAGGTAATTTTTGCAGTTAATCAAAGACTGAAATAATTACAATTGCAGGGTTAAGGGGCCTGGGATACTGCACCCAGACCACTTAAGCTGAAGTGGTCTTGGTGCCTATATAAATGGTTACTCCATCTGTTTTAATAAACAGAGTTCCGGGCTGCCCAAGTCACACGAGTGAGGTGTAACTAGTTCCCATCACAAAAAGTGACGTTATCTCTATTATGTGGAGCGTGTCAAGCAGAAATGCTGCACGTACCGATTCTTACCAACAATAAGCAGAAGTGGTCATGCTGGGTTGAGTTGCCCTTTAATGGCACTTTTTGTTCTCTTGTAATTGTTGCAGTTTTGTGTCATTTCAGGTCTCTGAAAACCAACATGAGGAGCTGCAGAATGTTCGAAAGCACATCCATTCCTGCTTTACCAACATCTCCTGCTTCCTTCTGCCACATCCAGGACTTACCGTGGCCACCAACCCCAACTTCGATGGGAAATTGAAAGGTTTGTTATTGTATAAGTAAAAACTGTCACTAGCAAAATCTTCTACACACTACCACCATGTGGCATCACATTCCCAGGTTTCTATTAATATCGGCCTTTTTACTTAACCAGAAACTGTGAAGAATTGACAAAGGAAATAATCATACTGAAATAATAACTGAGTTGGTGACGTTTTCTAATTTTGGCCTACAATTTGCAATTCCCTGGTCAATTCTAAAGAATTCCCAATTTAGTTAAAAAAACAAAACTGTCTATAGAATATTTATTCAAGGTCCAATTTGTTCTTTAACTTACAAAGCAACATCTGAATGGCCTTGTATACATAAATAAAATGGCTAAATATCGACAAAGCCCCTAATCAAGGTTTTGGCTGGTATTCATTAACCCTTTCAGTAATGCAGGGATGTCACTGTCTTGTAACACATTGCACATCTTTCTGATAAAGGACTCCATGGCTTATTGAGGTTACACAAGTAGTATAACAATTAATTATGGGTGTAATTTCGACATGCATTTATTGTTTGTGTACAATATATATCAAACTCAAAGACACTTTAAGTAGTATAGCTTCACATTGGTGTCAGGTGTTGTTGGCATAGCAATACTCAGAGGGCACCGTTTGGGATGAATATTTCACTGACCCAGATCTTTCCTCCACCCTCAAAATTATTAGATAAACATCAAATTTTAGATCAGAATTTGTAGTAACCCCTCTCTTCTGCTCTTTAGCCTAATTCACACAATCCCCTAAATTCTAACCCTAATTTTAATCATAATCTACACGTTCAAACCCTTACTCCCATAGCCACTCATAGCCCTGGCTATGGAGTTGAGATGTTCTAATTAATAAAAAAAAAAAAAAAAAAAAAGTGGTGATCTCCACGGCCTGGTTTTATATAGTTCACGAACACCTCTTACAGTCTGTGGCTGACATATTGCATGACGTGTGTGTGTGTCTAATTGTTCTCCTGCTTTATAATGTAGAGATAGATGAAGAATTCATAAGAAACCTCAAAGTGTTTATTCCATGGTTACTGAGTCCTGAGCACCTCGATATTAAAGAAATCAATGGGAACAAAATAACCTGCCGGGGTCTTGTGGAGTATTTTAAGGTATTTTAGTTTTTATGCATTTTTAGATCAAATGGTATAGCGGTTTCTACTGTTTTAACTTGAATAGACAGCATTTTACCTTTATATATCTTCCAACATGACTGATCCATAAACCAGGTTCTGTAAATGTGTGACAGTGAATATGTCCATGAATTAATATAAAGAACAACCATCTTTTTGGAGGTAACAGAACAAACTAATACCTAAAAATAAAATCAAAATAAATAAAATGTATGCTTTTATGAAAATACTTATTTTTCTCTGTTTAAAGGGAAGCTGTATGCACTATAACCATTTCATATCATTGAACTGGTTATAGTGCCTGCAGTCCCCTGGCAGTGTCTCTTCATTCAGTGTTAAACCATTTTCGTGCAGTCTACACTGGATGAGCACCCTGGCTTCTGACCCCTGTTGAAGGTATGGCTTAGGCAGAAATTACACACTTCCTTGTTACCATATTGATTCAAACCTGCACCCACTGTAATAGGCTGAAAGAAGTCACCTGAAACTCTGAGCCAGTGACAGCCGCCCATTGCTGCTCAGGCTGCGCCAGGGGACTCAAAAAACTAAAACCCCTTCACTGAGATGAATCCTTTATAGTGCCTGCAGTGTCCCTTTAATTGTAATTGGAATAAAATGTGATATTGTTATAATTCAGGCCTGCATCCAAGGCAAATGTCAAATGACCCATGAATCTATGCATGCAGTCCATGAACACAGCTGTACATGCAGGAATAATGGGAAAAGGATACCCATGCGCACAAGACACCTTGGGAAGATGATTTCACTCCTCACCCAGATGGTTTGTGCAAAATTGTGCTCACTTTTTTTCCCCTTAGTGCCTCTTGCAGACTCATGCTTAAAAAAGAGGGATAAGCTGTCATTGACAGAATCCAAGCCAACAAAGATGTGCTAATACTTCACCAAAAGATGACCAAGCTACAAGAACTGCATTCCCACTACCAAACTTAGCAACAAGAGACTAGATTCTCTGGAAAATCAAGGTACATGGCACAATATAAAGATCTGAGGTACTTCAGATGGTGGCTGAGGCAATCTGCACCTTTTTAATGAGACTGGTCACCTCAATACTAACCACCCAAGCAAGCCAAAACGCTGACCTTTGATGGTGCATATCGAATAAATCAAATATGGAGTTCATATCTGCCAAAAGGGATGTTATCGTCTGATATCAGTCTATGCTAGACAAAAGTTGCCTGATGTCTTCCCTTCAGGGAAAGACTACATTCACCTTTCAGTCACACAACTTTTCTCTCTATAATGACCTCACCCGCTCCACTCTACAATGGAGCACATCCACAAGCCCAGCAACCCTACAATTATGTAACGCTTCTTTACCCTACCGTTGGTCTGCTTTGAGAGTCTAAAAGAACGGGACAGTTCACAGATTCAATTCCATAGTGGATGTTACCGCGTTCCTCACCACAGTGACCAAAGCTGAGACTCCCCTGACCTCAACTGGGCCTTCCTGCTCCTGGGATCTCCAAAATGGTTCCCTTTGTTCCCAGGTGTGGACAGGATACTGGATAAAGGCTGCAGGCCTTCTTTACATATAACCCTGCATTCTACATGTTCCTCAAAATTGTTATTTTTGCTCTTATTCTTATTTATTTTTTATTGTTCATTTCATGCATCTTCTAGATAATGTCTAGTTACATGTAGCCTATTAAAGGCACAGAGATATAACATCCAATCACTTCTTAATAGAAATCACGTCTAAATGTAAGTCTTATGGTGCGTTAGACTTTGTGAAGGACAAAGCAGGATGTAGTAAGAATTGGCAGCAATGTGGAGACTCCCTGGCTCACACTCGAGGCCAAATATGCTCAATTAGATAGAGGTTAACAGTGATTTCCTTGTGACCATATGTTTATTATCAAGGCCTCGCAATGCGCCGGTTGATGTTGATTAACTTTCCATTGTCCGTCATTTGTGAAGCCAAAGACAGCACTCCTTTGGAACGTATCCCAGAATACACCAGGGAGGCCCATCCTAGATTGCCTCATCTGTATTTTAATTGTAACAACATGCTCTATTTCTTATAGTACATTTGCTGTGTCAGCCACACTCAAGGTGGATTAATTCTGCTGTATTTACTATGCTAAGATAAATACATTTTGGATATCAACAGGGACCTGGACTTTATTTACTCACCAATGAGTGGTGGAGAATTTGCAAATGACATAATTGAAACTGAAACAATTTTTTTCTTGTTGGTCAACTTATCACTTGGGGAAAAAAATGTAAATAAATAATTATATGTATGTTTTATATGTTTGCATACCTATATGTTATATATAATCCTACCAATGTTTGTCAGGACATGCTACAGAGAGGACAGGCTGGAGGGGGTAGTGTACCCTTGTTCCATCTGTCACCTGGAGATTGCACATGCTCAAGTGCTGATCCTGTGTATGAAGGTAACATGAAGATCACAGACTACTAATAAGGGTATATTTTCCTTTCCCAGGCTTACATTAAAATATATCAAGGAGAAGAATTACCGCATCCCAAATCCATGTTGCAGGTAACTGCTTTTAAATCATTTACCTGTTTAGATTAAAATACCTACTTTTATTCAACCTACTGGTTACAGATTCTTTTTGATAACACTTTTACCATAACTGGTGTAGTTAAAGTATACCTTATATTGGTATACCTTATGGAATACTTAAGTATTAGCAATTACTGTAACGGAACCAGTGGAGATTTGTGCCAATTCAGCATGTACAAAGGCTTGAAATGCTTTTCTAACAATTAACCAATACCCAAAATACGATCGTGTGATTGAGTGTGACCACAAATAACTAATGGTTCTTTGTTAATGAATGATATCAATTTACCCACACCTATATCACAAACACGCTTTGGAATGTGTTGGTCATAGAGTAGAGATAATGTACTCAACATAAAACAGCAGAACCAACAACATAACAATTACACATGTGACTAATACCAAACAGATCAACCTGCAATCAAAAAAACCTTATAAATATAGAAAATGTTATGGATCAGTTAGCAATACTAGATTATAATATTCCTCTGCTCCTTAAGTCCTAGCTATTCACCACAATTTTTAAACACACGTTATACTTTTTTGTAATTAAATAATAGTGAAGAGGTTCATATTTTTCCATATTGACACGTGTCAGATGATATTATTAGTAAAGAAAAGAAGACTGTTCGACATTCCATTATTGGAACAGTTCATTTTCAAATCATAGACTCTGTTAATTTACAATGAAGCTCCTTGAAAATTTTAGTTGCATGTACCCTGTCATACTTCAAAACTCTCTGTACTAGAACACCATGTCTGATCTCCTGTTTGCCATCCTTAAAGGCCACGGCAGAAGCCAATAACCTTGCAGCTGTTGCCACAGCAAAAGACTTGTACAATAAGAAGATGGAAGAGGTAACAATACATTTTTTTTTTTAAAATACCGAACAGAAAACTGCTGGATATGTGTGTGTGTGTATGTATATATATATATATAAAAAAAAAATAATAGATGGGACTAATCATTAGGCTGGGAAAACCTTCAGAAAATCAGTGAGTGCTTTAATTTTTAGCTGAACACAGCTGCGCCCATTTCCCAATGAGAGAAACTGAAACATAATTATATATAGCAATAAACACGGCAGAGTATGTGCTGCCAATGAGCTCTTTCTGAGTTCAGCTGACAAGTCCAGAAGGGTTTTCCAGCAGGATGCGGTGTGGATGCAGGACGTAGTATGTTGGCCATTAATTTCCTATTTTGCTCTGGGCAATCTGAGGTCCCACACATGTATTTGCAGACAATAAAAACAAAACTGTAAGACAGAATTTTGTTGGCACTATTATTTCCCCAGATACCTCTTGCCCAGCTTTTGATAACTTATGCATGATAGTCAACATCAATTGAGAAATGACTAGTAGCAAGAAACCTGTGTACAAACACTGTTGTGATTTCTACAAGAATCCTCTAAAACCAGAGGGAACCTGCTATTAAAGAGGACAATTGAATGAGCTGATCCTCCTTTACAAATTGGCTCTCAGGACCCCCTAATAACTTGGGAAGATCCAGTTGGGTGGCCTTACTTTGCCTGAGTCTGAGTGCCCATTCTTCTTCCCACCATCTGAACCAGATGAAGGAGAACTATATAACATACCAGTGGTTAAGCAGTCCTTTGGTCCACATACTAAATAACTAAGGGAACTACATAACAGACCAGTGGTCAAGGAGTCCTTTCGTCCACATACTAAAGAACTAAGGGAGGTCATGAATGAAATAAACACACAAGCTAATAGAATCCATGCTGCTTGTTCCAATGTTTCACTCCAGTCTATGCTTAGAAAATAAAATAAAACATTATTATTTTATAGATCATATAATCTTATTTAATATATTTTGTCGTATCCCAAAACTCAATGTAGGTGTGCGGTGGTGACCGTCCATTCCTGGCCCCCACAGACCTGCAGAGTAAACACCAGGAGCTGAAAGAAAATTCAGTGAAGCTTTTTCGGGGGGTAAAGAAAATGGGTGGAGAGGAATTCAGCCGCCGTTACCTGCAGCAACTGGAGAACGAGATTGATGACCTTTACGTCCAGTATATCAAGCACAATGACAGCAAGAATATTTTCCACGCGGCCCGTACGCCAGCGACACTCTTTGTGGTCATATTCATCACTTACATTTTGGCTGCAGTCACCGGGTTCATCGGCCTAGACATTATTGCCAGTCTGTGCAATATGATAATGGGACTGACTCTTATCACATTGTGTACATGGGCTTATATCAGATACTCTGGGGAATATCGAGAGCTGGGCGCCGTAATAGACCAAGTGGCAGCTGCCTTATGGGACCAAGTAAGTACAGTTTATTAACATGAACACAAAATACAAGCCAGATTAAAGATAAGTTTGACGTACTGGAACAAGAACTGGTAAGGGCTCTGATCAAAGAGGTTCTAGTTTGAAGGGATTGGCGTAAAAATACAAATAAATAAAAGTATATTCTATTCGATATAAACACTGATTACAAGTTGAATTCACACGTGTGTAAAAGCTATTAAAATTTATAACATATTTATAAGATATAGAGCAGGTTAATAAAAAATGAGGAGTTTAGATAGAAGTTATCTGATGTAGTTAAATGTGAAAGTAGGCTCTCACCATAAAAGCACCAAAATTCTGCACATCATAAAAACAGTAAACTCCATTAATTTCACACTTTAGGGCCTTTACAACATTAGTAAGTGGCTGCATGTATATATACACACATAAACATGTCCAGCAGGTACAAGCATGTCTCGCATCTTCACGGTCTATGCATTTCTTATGAATAATACGTTTTCAAGATTTATACTGTGTCCTGCTGCGTTTAGGGTGAGAGCCTCCTATCTTTTCATTTAACTATATGGATTCTTCTTAAAGGGATTAACTATTCCTGGAGGCTTTATACGAAGTGGGAGCATTGTGTGTTTTTCCTACACACTGCTGTTACTATAACCACAAAATTGAGTTCAAGTAAATTGGTGAGCATCCTTTTTCCCTGTCATTTTATATGCTTTCTTAAGGAAGTATGTCTTTAAGGTGACACACCAGTCCCCTAAAGCCTAGTTTCTCACCAAAAGCAGGGTGTACGTCAAGAGCTGTATGGCTGACTGGCCTCCTTAGGGCCCCCAGGACATGTCCAGCAGAATAGGCACCTACTTACCCAGACAGCAAAATTAAGTGTCTGGGGGGGATGGAGGGGGGAGGCTGTAGCTGTGCAGCGAGGGAGCTACAATCTCTGTGCTCTTCCAGCACTGTTCCATTGCAAACCCTGTGGTGATGCTGGGAGCCAGGTTATGACATTCTAGCCTCAGCATCCCTCAACAGCGCGCAAAGGAGCAGAGCAAGAAGCCCATGAAGATGACAGCAGCCATACTATAGACCCTCACAAAGGATCCCCACTGGACGGATCCACTCCAGCACACCCAAACGTAGGAAGGCTTGGTGGACTTAAATAATAATATTTTGGGTGTGTGTGAGAGAATGTGTATGTGTGTGTGTGTCAGTGTCGTCTGTGTGTAACTATTATAGTTGTATTATATTTTCATTTTGTGACTTTTAGACTTCAGCTTAATATTTCATACAATCCTCCTTACATACAAAATATTGACATTATGTCATTTATTTTAAACATAAATCAGGCTTGTACTCCAATATGGGATTAACTTAAAGATCAGTATCTACACGTTTCATTTGGAATTTAAATCAATAGAAATTACTTTCTAGAGGCAGGGATACTTTTCCGTATAAGGTTGAGAAACATTGCAATAAAGCACTTCAGCTTACTGAAGTGGTTTAGAGGTTAACAGCATGTCATGGCAGGCTTAGGTTTGAGAAGTAAAGATTGCAAAAGAAAATGCAAGTTTATAAATCTCCTAACTAACCCCCTTCTCTATAAGCATCTGACAGGCCATACGTCATCACTAGTGATGACTTCAAAGGAAAAGGAGAGGAGCTGCATTGGGGAGACTCTCCCAGCAATTAAATAAAGTTGTGTTCGTACTTGATTGTTACCTTTTTTAAGGGTTGAAATGGGGGTGGGGTAGTAATCTAAAGAGTTTAAAGGGATACTATAAGTGCCAGGAATACAAATCTGTATTCTTGGCACTATAGCTCCCTTAGCCTCCCCCCTCCCTCACATCACCCCACCGATGTGAATAAAGGGTATATTTACTTACCTGCCCCAGCGCTGACGTCCCGTGTGGAGAGCGGAAAGCACTGGATTGGCGGAGATCGTCAAGCGGGCAGGGCCGAACATCCCCCTGGCAAATAGGCATCTCCTCATAGAGATGCATTGAATCAATGCATCTCTATGAGAAAAGTTCAGAGTCTCCATGCAGAGCGTGGAAACTCTGAATTAGTGTGCAGCACTGCCCCAGGAAGCACCTCCAGTGGCCACTTAAGGAGTGGCCACTGGAGGTGTCCCTAGGCTTTAATTTAAACACTGCCTTTTCTATGAAAAGATAGTGTTTACTGCAAAAAGCCTGCAGAGACTGACTATAGTTACCAGTCTGTAGTTGTAATCGATCTGTATTTGTTCTGGTGACTACAGTGTCCCTTTAAGCAAAGACTACGGCACTGACAGTTTTAGTGCATATTTATGCCACGTTTTTCTCCTTTATATTGGAGCTAAATATGTAACCAGATTACGTCTAATAAGGAATTCCCTTTGTAAATAGAAAGGGTGTGGGTAAAAAAGCGCTGCAGACGGCTGTAAAACATTGGTTTGCTTTTTTTTTTAGCAAAACCTATCAAATGCATTTATGTTGTGTTGCTGCCCCAAGTGTGCCAGTTGTGTCCTTTTCGTTACGGTTTGGTACCAGAAAACCTGTCACATGACGGTTACTCCAAAACATCAGTTTTAAGGCATTTTTTTCCAGTCTCCCTCTGACCTTAAACAGTACTAACTGTTGTAGACAATGTTTCCTATGGTGGCCACTGGCCAGTTGTCCATTTGGCCTACTGATAAACCTAGATAATCTTGACTACAACAGATGGGTATTAGGGTTTACCAAAGGGTTAAAGCCATTTTTTTTACTTGGATACATTTGCTTTGCAGAGTAAGAGAATTACAGACTTTAATAAAGGCTGTCACGTCCTCCAACATCTGGTTTTAGATTCAACTCCTTTCTTTGAATAGGCAGTAGCCCTAGGCATTCAGGGGTTACACCCTTTCCAGCCCTGTTTGTCAAGGATTTTAACGCTGCCAGGCATTTATTAGAATAGGTCATAAATATCCTGGTTTAAGTCACAGATCATTTCTCCTATGATCAACTGGCTGGCCCTCATAATCTCATAATTTCCATATTTAAACTCATGTTTATGCTGTGATTCAGTGCTTTATCCTGCATGGCTTCTGCTAAACTATTCCAATTGACCAACACCCTGTCTGTAAAGAAAATAAATTTCTAGGTTAGCCTCTGGCTTTTCGGATTTTGTTTTCAAATTATTTTTATTGAACAATTTTCTTTTTATGAGAAAAGGAACAACAAATAAGAATAATAAAGGGAGATTTAGGATATAAAGCAACCTCTTAGCAACAGAAAGTGTGGATAAACATAAAAAATGCTTTATAAAGAAATCTCTACACCATGTTATATAACAAATCTAATTTTTATAACAGGGGTGACCAAAAAGTAGATGGCCAAGATGTTATAAAAGTATAGCTTCCATGATGTTTGTCATTAAAGGTATGCAAAGCATCAGCGGGTTGTAGTTCTACAACATCTGGGGAACTACCTTTCGGGCACCCCTGGTTTAAAGGGAACACTATAGTATCAGAAATACAAGCATGTATTCCTGACACTATAGTCCTAATGTGACATTGTAGGTGACCGGCCACACTCTTATTGCTCTGAAAAGGTGATTTTACTCTCCTTTTTCTCCCTTGCTGCGGCTGGCCCTGCCTCCGTGGCTGGGATTATCAAGGCTGATGATCTCAGCCAATCCAATGCTTTCCCATATTGCACATGCGCAGCAAAACCTTTTCTATGAAAAGGCAGTGTTTACATTGCGAAGCCTATCGGGACAGGTTACAGACACAAGAATCACTACATTAAGCTGTACCAGTTCTGGTGACTACAGTGTCACTTAATTTTATATATTGTTCAGAAGACTGATTTGCTACAACAACTATGTAAACAGCCATGACACAGATTCAAATGACTTTTTTGATGTTCCACTACTATAGTTTGAAAAACTATAAAAAGAAAGTCAGCTTGTTCCAGTTTGGCTATTTTGGTCTAAAGGTTTATATTTTTGAATGCCTGACAGTTCATACTTGAGTGAATGAAAGCTAAAATTGTAAGCTTGAATAAGGTAATTCACGGTCAACCACAGATTTACTCTTACACTCCCCCAAAAATATAACAGTAGCTGCATGTTTAAAACCAAAAAAATTACAAAAACATGCAGATAAAATTTTTTATAGTCTTCTATCCTCTTAAAAGGTCCCTTAAAACTCTTCAAGCTAACCTTTGAGCTTCCTGGGTAACTGTGATCCTCTAACCCAGTCCTCATTTATCCCCTAACAGTCCAGGATTTAAGGATTACTCAATTGTGCCTAAGGTGTTTTGGGAAAAACAAAACAAAAAACACTTTAGACAACAGGGTAATCCCTAAATCCTGGACTGGGTTGGGAACTCCTGCTCTAACCAATCTCTTACTCTCTCAACTTTAGTAGGGACACACTCCATTTCACTCTTACCAATTCTGCTGCTTTTCCACCCTTCTACTTGTGTTTATAGGTGATACTTTAAAAATTAGAATACCGTGCAAAAGTTAATTTATTTCAGTAATGCAACGTAAAAGGGGAAAATAATATATGAGATAGACGCATTACATGCAAAGCGAGATAGTTCAAGCCGTGATTTGTCATAAGTGCGATGATTATGGCTTACAGCTCATGAAAACCCCAAATCCACAATCTCAGTAAATTAGAATATTACATGCAATCAATAAAACAAGGAGTGTACATAGAACAATATCGGACCTCTGAAAAGTATAAGCAAGCATATGGACTCAGTACTTGGTTTGGGCCCCTTTTGCAGCAATCACTGCCTCAATGCGACGTGGCATGGAAGTTATCAGCCTGTGGCACTGCTGAGGTGTTATGGGAGACCAGGATGCTTCAATAGCGACATCCACAAGAGGCACTTCCGTGAAACAGTGGAGTAAAACTCAACTATTTCTATCAAATGTTCTCATTTAGAGTGATTGGTGCAGCATGGCTGCGTCCTATGGTTAAGCATTGGATTGGCTGAGATCATTGATGTCGATCTCAGTCAAAGTAATGGAGCTGCACAGTGGAGACTAGCACCGCGAGGGAGAAAAGATAAGTAAAAAAAAAAAAAATATATATATATATATATATACATACATACACACACACACACACACCCCTTCTTAATCCTGGCAGAGGAAGCCCAGTGACCTAAACTGTGACTAGGGCACTATATCATTAGGAATACTGACTTGTATTACTAACTCTGTAGTGTAGTGTAATAGTCAGTCTGATTTGCTGTTAAGCTGTAAAACAACAAGTTTAAAAGTCACATTTAACAGGATTTTTTTAAAAACAGGATTTTAAGTGGTTCTGTCAGTTTTCCACCCTCATGAGATGTCGTTTGGAAATGTATTCCCTAGACGCTAGGAGATTGGTAATTCTCTTCATAGTATTACATGATTGGCACATCGATGGTTAAAGAATGTTCTTAGTTCGGTTAATTTATATAAATCAAATAACTTTTTTCTCTTTTTAGAAACAGTTAAAATCTCTGTCCTCCCCCTGCCCCCTCATCCTCCCTTTCGTTTAAATGTGATCATTCCTCTTGAGGTTTCAAGCTTTTCCCGGTACTATGGACAATTTTTTCATTTGGTTTTTTAACAATGCATTTTACATTTACATCTTCCATTATTATTTTATTATAATATTAGCTAAAAGACTAAAACACACTCTTCTTTCTTTTAAAATTGCTTTTGCAAAAGGGAAGCACCAATGAGGTAAGTAAAGAAAACCTGGTAATGCATGCGAATATAGTTACATGTGAGGAATGGGGCTTATGTGGTAAATAGTAAATAGCAGGCATCAGAATAACATTAACTTAATGAAGCAGTTTTGGTGTATAGGTCATGCCTCTGCAGTCTCTCCACTCAATCATATGCTATTTAGGAGTTAAACGTTGTTTCCATTTACGCAGCCATAGCCACACCTCCTGATACAACCTGCATGAAACAAAGTATTTTGTTTTAATCGGATTACTTTTGTTTGTATCTCCTGCTCTGTAAATTTAAGTTTAATCATACAAATGAGGCTCCTGTGGGGTCTAGGAGGGTGTTAGAGCAGGATATAAGAAATTCTAAATAAACCGAATTTGCAATAAAGGAAGGTCAAACATTAGATCTCTTTACAGGAAGTGTTTAGGAAAGTTGTGTAGATAACATGCAGGGAGGTGTGACTAGGCCTGTGTTAACAAAGGGATTTAATGCATAAATAGCAGTGAACTGGGATTATTTAAAAATTGCACTACTAAAGGAAACAGAAAATTGTATTAGACTTATCAGTAGGAGCAACAAAAACCAAAAAAAAAAAAAAAACAACCAGAAGTTGCTGATATAGTAAAAAACTAAAAAAGTTAGCATTGAGTAATTATATATAATAATAATAATAACAACAAAAAAACATAATGAGAAAGATAGACAGATCTATAAGATTAGGCAGAAAGAGGCTAAGCAAGTTATAAAAGCTTCCAAACTTCACACAGAAGAGAAAATAGCCCAGTCAGTAAAACACTTTTTTTTTTTTTTTATAGATACATAAATGAGAACAGGAAAGTAAAACAAAGATTAGTTATATTAAAACCAAAAGGAGGAAGGTATGCCTCAATTAATATTTTTGTTCAGTATGTACAGATAAAAATGATAGAAAGAAGCCTCAGTTAGGAAAATGGACACATAAGTAATTTATTACATGTGAGTTTACAAAGGAAGAGGTTCTATTTCAACTGGCAAAAGTAAAGACAAATAAGTTGATAGGGCCTGATGGAATACACCCAAAGTTATTAAAAGAGCTTAGTGGTGCAATGGCAAAACCATTAACCGTTTTTTTTAACCAATCATTAATGGTAGTAGTCCAGAAACATTGAAAATTAGCGAATGTTGTGCCTATTCACAAGAAAGGTAGTAGTGAGGAGCCAGGCAACTATAGGCCAGTAAGCCTTACTTCAGTAGTGGGGAAAGTAATGGAAACCATGTTAAACGACAGGATTGTTGAACATCTAAAATCACATGGATTTCAAGATCAGAGACAACGTGGGTTTACTTCAGGGAGGTGATTATTTTTTGATTGGGTAATTAAATAATACATCGGGGTGGTGCAATAGACATTGCTTACCTAGATGTCAGTAAGGCTTTTGACACTGTTCCACATAGAAGGCTTATCAATAAACTGCAATCTTTAAGTTTGGATTCCAATATTGTTGAATGGGTAAGGCAGTGGCTGAATGACAGGCAACAGAGGGTTGTAGTCAATAGAGTATATTCAAAGCTTGGGCTTGTCACCAGTAGATACTAAGATTTGCAACAGGGTTGATGTTCCTGTAGGGATAAGCCCAATGACAAACGATTTAGGTAAACTAGAAAAATGGTCAGAGCTGTGGTGGCAATTGCCATTTAATGTGGATAGGTGCAAGAAAATGCATCTTGGACGTAAAAACCCAAGGGCAGAGTACAGAATATTTGATAGAGTCCTAAGCTCAACATCTGAAGCAGAAAATGCTAGCAGAATGCTTGGTTGTATAGGGAGAGGTATTGACAGTAGAAAGAGGGAAGTGCTCATGCCATTGTACTGGTGAGACCTCACCTGGAGTATTATACGCAGTACTGGAGACCGTATCTCCGGAAGGATATTGATACTTTGGAGAGAGTTCAGAGAAGGGCTACTAAACTGGTTCATGTGTTGCAGGATAAAACTTACTAGGAAATGTTAAAGGAACTTAACATTTATAACTTGGAGGAAAGACGAGACAGGGGGGATATGATAGAAACATTTAAATACATAAAGGGAATCAACACAGTAAAGGAGGAGACTATATTTAAAAGAAGAAAAACTACTACAACAAGAGGACATAGTATTAAATTAGAGGGGCAAAAGTTTAAAAATTAATATCCGGAAGTATTCCTTTACTGAGAGGGTAGTGGATGTATGGAATAGCCTTCCATCTGAAGTGGTAGAGGTTAACACAGTAAAGGAGTTTAAGCCTTGCGTGGGGTAGGCATAAGGCTATCCTAGCTATAAGATAAGGCCAGAGGCTAATGAGAGTATTTAGAAAATTGGGCAGAGTAGATGGGCCGAATGGTTCTAATCTTCCATTAGATTCTATGTTTCTAACTGAAGAGTGAGACAGCAGGGGCATCCCTAAACTGCTTCATTAAACCAACATTGCTTTGGTGCCTATAGTGTCCTTTTAAGGCACATTCTAGACAACATAATCACTACGGTTTGCTGCAGTGGTTTTGGAACCAGGAGTCTGCAGGTTCCATCGGTGGTAATCTACCAAACTGCTTATGGACGTTTTGACACTTACCTTGCTGTGCCAGACACCTGTAAGTCTTCTAATTTGAGTTGATGTGATAACGCAGAATTTCTTAATTCCACATCATCACACCAGGTTTGGACAGTACTAATGAGCTGAGAGTGATAGCCGACAACTAAGCCAATTTATATAGTTTCAACTTGTTTAAACTTAATGTGAACGTATGAAGTTCTGCTTTATCAGACCAAGGACTGCAGGTGGAGCACAGCAAGGTAAGTGTTCAATCAGTTTGACAAATAACCAGTGGATGGTGACAAGGGACTGCTGGCACCATAACTACTAAAGTGTGCTCTATGATGCCTAAGTGTCCTTTTACAACTCTGTAACAACACAATTAAAAGGTTTCTTTCTATATTTATATATTAAAGATTTGTCTGTGTAAGAAATGTAATATTTTTATGTGGCATGGCAGCACTAGGTATAACCACGTTGACATAGTAGTGCGTGGCGCCAACAGCATAAAGCTAGGAATTTTGGAAAGCGGAGTTAATAATTAGTGAAGATGGTTGCTGTGCATGCTGCAGCCATGTCCATTTCTAGCACTCACCCTGCAGGAGGAGATATGTAGTGGCAGTATCTTTATATCCTGGCTAGTACTGTAGAAATGTTAGCGTTTACAGTGCAGTTTAAACAAAACTAGGCGTTATAGTAACTAAACGTACACTCGGATCCCAAAATGGGACAAAAATGCTTTAACTCTTACAATATTCTTTCAATAATTCTCCATACTAAAGCCATAGTAACCTCCGCCGTAGAATTTAGCAGAATGTATTTTCTCAAAAAAACAAAAACAAAAGGTGTCTGATTCACATTATTGTGAATGCTTTTAACTCTGTTTGTATTTTCAGGCTCTTTACAAGCTATACAGTGCTGCAGCTACACATAGGCACTTGTATCATCACGCGTTCCCAGCACCACAGACAGAAGCAGACGACGAAGCAGAGAGTAAAAACAACTAGCTGTCCTCATCTTCTCTGATGCTGTAGGGAGGCTAAGAGAGATTTGTCATCGGTACAGTTTTCAGGACATCCAGGAAAAGGAAAGATGCATGAGCATTAGTATACACCTATTGGTATCAACCTTTCCATTGTATCCATAACCGGAGAAACAATGAAGGTTATCTACTGAGCTCCCAACGCGTTTCAGAATGACAGAATCCAGGAATAATATACAAATTCTAAGTCAGCTTGCAGTATAGTGATTTAAAGGTAAGTTGCAATTGTGCTAACCGGCCCAATAACATATACAATACCAACCAAGGAAATTACGACTATACAGCTAATGTTCCATCACACCCTTCAAACATGAGATGTTGCCATAGGTTGGTCCATTTTGACAGTACCCTACATTAACATGGAGATACCTGGGTATTTTTTCCCCTTTCATTCACCCTTTGCTACCTGCCGATAGTGTTCTGTGACTGCCCCATTGCCTGCTGCTTCTACTTCTGCAGATTTATTTTTTTTAACCCTCAAATCACCAAAAGGTGAAAGAAGCGGCTTTCCGCTGATTTTTCACTTAAATCTGCTCTCACAAAAAACACAACCAGAGCTTAGTAAATAACCACATTTGAGAGCAGCTTTCATTTTACTAGCAGGGGTTAAATGCTTTACTTTCCATGGGTTGAGCAACAACACAATGCAAAACCCTCTGTCACCAAGTAAATGGACAAATGTATCATTTGGAAAGTCATTGTTCAGTCACATGCTAAGGACGACTTACTGAACTCTGCAGCTGTACAACTCTGGTGGCGGGAAACATGAAATGGATAATCAAGTTGATAACGACGGTACGGGGCTATACTGGCTCTCACAAACTTGCAACACTATTTATGCTATGTTTCAGTCTTCACTATTGCGTAAAATACTCACGGACAACATTTTATGTTAACGTATCACATGTACACCCATATTGCGGATATCTTTGTTCTTCAACTAAATAAAATACAAATATTAAAAATTGAAATCTAAATCTTTATATGGAGCAAATTAAAACCTTAAAATTAAGTTAAGTTATACCCTAAACAGAGGTTGCCACCCACAACAAATGCCTTGATATTTATTTTATTTTTTAAACCAAAAAGGTCATTAAATCCTGTTACATCCACACTTTTGTCATTTACTTGGACACAATCAAGAGCAGATAACTGATCCCAAACTAATTATATTCTGCAGATCCTCTAAGATCTACAAATTTTTACATAGCCACAGGTAGGTATTATCCAAAAAACATTTCTCCTGAGATACAAATTTTAAAATTTACCACATATGCTCTATAAATTATACTAGGGTAACATTATATAAAAATAAAATGGATTGCTTTGCACATGGAAAGGTCATTCTGTTTAACCTTTTAAGGACCAAACTTCTGGAATAAAAGGGAATCATGACATGTCACACATGTCATGTGTCCTTAAGGGGTTAAAGAGACACTATAGTCACCAGAAAAACTACAGCTTTATGTAGTTGTTCTGGTGAGTATAGTCAATCCCTGTAGCCTTTTTGCTGTAAACTCTGCCTTTTCTATGGTTTAAATTGCTCCCTAACAACACCTCAAATGGCCACTCCTCATACTCCCACTAGAGGTGCTTCCTGGGGCAGTGCTGTCCAGTGTGCTGAAATTTCCCCATAGAGATGCATTGATTCAATGCATCTCTATGAGGGGATGCTGATTGGCCAAGCCAGCGTTTGTGTTCCCGACCCTATAACGTTCCTTTTAAGGTTTACTGCGCACTATGGGAAATGTAATCCTGGGGAAAACAGTTTGCAGATCCTTGACAAAAATTAAGCAAAAATACAAACTGAGCAGGATTTTACATCGTATAAATATACAACACTGGCATCTGATAGCTCTACTTATTAATGTTAAAAGGACATCCCATGCACAAAACACAGCTTTCATACCCTTTGGCCTAAATACTGTATTTATTTATTTATTTTTTTCCTTCAACATTTCAACACTGCCTTCCCGGCGTAATATCTCTCGTTCTAAAATATTTCCTTCTTGCACCGCTTGTTCCTGAATAGAGGTATGTAATGCCGGAGCTCCATACGTCTGTTTTTTCTGTCCCGTTCATTTAAGCAGTGTCTCTTCTATAACACAATTGTGAATGCCATTAAGAAGCAAAGCAATGGGTTCTAGAATTTGTACAAAGTTGATAACTGAATTCCTTGCTCTGGGCAGAACCGAGGCTTCACAGAGAGCACTAAAATCTGCTAAACAGACCTGACATAGCATGGCATGAGTTATTTTATAGACTCTAGTGCCTGTCCTTTAGAGTAAAAAAAAAAAAAAAATCAAAAACCAGTAGTGCATGGCCTGCATGTTTAACTGTTGAAATGCAGTTGAATATGTCCAGCATTTCAGAGCCCCATTACCAGAATGGAAAATTCCATGTCACGCTCAAGGCTACAGTTTCCATGCAAACGCAGCAATCTCAGATGCATCTGTTATTACTTTGCGTTGGTTCTTACATATATTTAAATACATTTTCTACATTAAAGATTATCTGCATTAAACTAAAAGAATTGATCAATTCCAGCCTGCCATGATGACCCTTTAAGTGGCAACTCCTGAATTCATAAGTGACCATCCGGCTAATGACCAAATCACGGCACTCTGCAAAACCCTAAGTGGGAGAAAAAAAATAAAATAAGTGACATACACAAGATCAATCTTATATAAAGATTGTTCATGGGTAGAACATTGGCTTAAAAATAGAGTACAGAAAGTGGTCATTAATGGTACATTTTAAAGCTAGACAGAGGTGGCAAGTGACTCCCCTCAGGGTTCTGTTCTAGGAACACTTCTATTTAACATATTTATAAATGATCTTGAAATAAGTATTGAAATCATGTTTCAATTTTTGCAGATGACACAAAACTCTGTAAAGTAATACATTGTGCACAATATATTTCTTTGCTGCAGAGGGATTTAGATAGGCTGGGGGACTGGGTGCTCAAATGCCAAATGAAAGGTAATTTTAAAATTATGCTCTTTGGGGTAAAGAATGCACAAGCAACTTATACCCTAAATAGTAGTGAATTGGGGATAACAACACACAAATATTTGGGAGTTGTTATAGACAAACTAGGCAACAATGCTGTCACGAGCGTGGGCTATAGGCCCAGCCGAGACAGTGGGGAGAGTGTGGAAGTGACAGGGTTAATGACACCAGACCCCTGGTTACCTGTTGCTAGTCCCAGCAACCACTCAATTAACCCCTGCAATCCCTTCTACACTATCCCCCTTAGTACTACTGCCACCACCAAGACTTTTAAACCCGGGCGTCTTAGGTTACCCCACACACAGGAGAATTATAGTATCACAGTTCTACTTTTACTGATAAAACATATATAGTTAACCCCTTTTTGGTAACGTGTTTACCTGAGCTTTCCTCTGGAGAGTGAAGCTCATAGAGAACAGAGACACAAGCTGATTAAGTAAACATTTAATCTGACAAAAAGGATTCACAGTGCTGAGTACAAAATACAGAAATAAATGACATACAGAAAACAAATTGCAAAACAGTACATAAAATAAAATAGGAGAAAACACAAGAAATTCCTTACATATATTTACCCCATATAGAATTCTTGTGGGAGTCTTAGATGGTATAGGTCTCCTAGAAGTTACTGACAAAAGAAAAATGAATAACTGACCTCCCTGGATAGTCCAACACCCTCATATATCTAAACTAGTTGTTTCTCAGTGGGCAGACCCCTGGGGGGGGGATCAGAGGGGGTTGGTCTGGCAGTCTATTGCCCACTCTATGAAATTCCTTGTGTCCAGCTCTGGTGATGGCTATCTAGATGTTTTATGGTCTAGGCCTGGTGCAAGATCAAAGACCACAATAAATGTCATCCCAAGGTTTACAAAAAAACAACTCTTAACATATATAAACACATCAAACACCAACTCATGCTTTTGGCATGACACCTCCCCCTTAAGATGGTGGACAGAAAAATGTAGCCACAGGCTGATTTATCTGTCTACCATTAACCCTCTAGTTGCCGAGACAGGCCATCTGCATTCCCATGCAAGCTGCCCTTTTTGTGTTGGACAGTGAAATTATACTGTTGGAGGATAGGGCTCCAATGGAGCAGTTTATCAGTGTTACCTGTCACCTGCAGCAGGTTGTGATCAGTCCAAACCACAGCTACACCCTCAAACATGCCTGATTTGCCTGTTTCAATTTCCCATCGATCTCTGGTAACATCCCTTAAACCACACCCACTGCGCTCATGTAGTAGCTGTAAGGGGAAGAAACCAATGGATTTCTGCAGCACTCCCCGGTAAGCACACAAAAAAGCAGACAGAGAACACTCCCAGGATAGATGCGCTGTATCAACACCCATCATCTCTTTCATTTTGCGGTCTGTCTGCTGGGCTTGTTGCACTATCAGACTCTGAACCTTTGGTTCCCAATCAGAAAGTTGCTTAGGTGTATGCGTGAGTTGTGATAAACTGACAAGGTTCCTGGTTCCTCCAACAGTATGTTTCCCTGCAGCCATCCTTCCTGGACCCACAGGCTGAGTCTGCCCGTGCCCCTCACTTTCACTCCAGGTCATCACACATACCGAACTTTGGAAACTGGCTAAGCCTGCCGCAGAGTCAAGCTCACACACCCTCTGCCCTCCCTCATAGCCTTGCTGTCCCTGCACATTTTCACCCACCACATCACATACATCTGCTTCAGGCACATATTGGCACATATATTCATTCAGCCCCCTCTCGCTGGAAGGCTTTTCCCATACATTTTCACAGGACACATTTGACCCCCCTTGATCAGATACAGAATTTTGCACACACTCACATAATTTCTTCTCCAAGGCAGGCCCTCCTCTCACAATCTTACATAGCACCTCAGACTGTCCTGCTGCAGCCCTGACCCACTGTTGACTTGTTACCACTGCGACTAGTTTTACACATCCCTGGCTCTCACCTTCCTCCTCCCCCTTACTCTCTGACATCCCAGCCTCACAGTATTTTGATACAGGCACATCACTACTCACCCCTATCTCACATTTGGTAGACATCACTGGTTCAGTTACAGGTAGATATTTATCCACACCCTGCTCTCCCTCCCAGCAATCACACTTCACAATGTCTCCCAAAGTTTCACACAATACATTAGGTGGAGCAGTCAGTCCTGGCTCACAAACAGTGTCCGCTGGAGCATATTGACAGAGCATCCTGCCCAAATCATTCCCCAACAGAACATTAACAGGGATATCCTCTGAAATCCCCACTTCCCGCAAACCTTTGCCCGCACCCCAATCAAGGTACACACATGCCAGGGGCACAGCGGGACGCACACCCCCAATTCCTTTCATGGACATGGTTCTTCCAGGGATTATGTCCTCCGTATTCACCACTTCAGGGCGCACCAGGGTGAATGAAGCTCCAGAATCTCTCAGTCCCACGGTCACTTGGTCACCCACAATTACACTCTGCAGGTTATCCTCTTGTTTCCCCACAGACCCACCCACAAGCAAAACTGATGGTGCCCCTCCACGGGCTGGTGAGGGCATATTCCTAGTGGGGCAAGTCCTGCTCAGATGACCAATCTGGTTGCATCGAAAACAACGGCGGGCATCTGACTCACTTGACATAGCCCCGGCTACGCTGGCAGTCGGCGGTGAAGTTCTCACTGCAGATCTTACAAGTGGTGATTGAACAGTAGCTTCTCTCCAGGTCGAAGTAGCAGCTGACACAAGTCCACGCCTGGATGTGGGTGCATGGATGTCTGCATAGTCATCTGCCAGTTCTGCAGCAGCCCTAGCATTTTTTGGCTTTCTTTCCAAAATCCACTCTCTTACATTAGGGCTCCGGGTCTGCAAGAACTGCTCTAGGACCAGTAAGTCATTAAGGGCTTCATAGGTAGTAGCTTGTACTCCTGTTACCCATTGCCGGAACGTGGTTTCTAATTGTGCAACATATAGAATGCAGCTGGATGATGGGCATTGCTGCATACTCCTAAACTTTTTCCTGTAAGACTCAGGAGTAAGGTTAAAAGTTTTTTGCAATGCAGATTTGATTGCCTCATAGTTGTTATCAGTCTCTGGGGGAAGGGACACAAACACATCCAAGGCTTTCCCTTTCAATTGTGGAGTTAAATATCTGCCCCACTGGTCTGAGGGTAGTTGATGCTGCCTGCATACTTTCTCAAAACTTTTTAAAAATACATCCAAATCTGTCCCTTCTTCGAGGGAAGGAAAATCATCCTTACGGAGCCTACGTGTGCTGGACTCTGATGCATTGCTGTTCAGTGAGGACTGAAGGGTAAATTGCAGTTTAGCAAGTTCCAGCTCATGTCTCCTTTGTGCCTCCCTTTCGGCTAGCCTCTCTGCAGATTCCCTTTCTGCAGCCTGCTGTTGGATCATCACCTGCAGGGCCTCCTGAGGATTTGCAGCCATCAGTTGCCGAAATAAATCAGTTGAGCAAATGTCCTTAATCTTTTGAGGGGTACAACCACCAGGCATTTCAGTAAGCAACACTCCTGCAGTAGTAGGGAGCTCGGTAACCCTTTCAGTGTCTGTCTCTGGCTGGAAAATATGGCTGTCAGCCTCCACAAGGTCAGCAATAAGTTGTGCCTTATTTTTGCCAAAAGTTGGTAAATTCTTTTCTTGGCACAACAATTCCAAGGCCTCTTTTGATTGTTTGCGATAGGCCTCCATATTAATAGGATAGAGAAAGAAAAACAAAAGATGGGAGGGGAGAACCGTTTTGCACTTTGTATGTATTTTAAATCAGCACTGAGCTTGGTCTTTGGAAATTACACAAAAACAAGTATGCAATTTCTTTTAGTGCTAAGACCCCCTTTACAGGTAAAATCTAGCAAGCACTAAAAATCTCTAAATATATCCCACCGCTGCCGCCAGTTTGTCACGTGCGTGGGCTATAGGCCCAGCCGAGACAGTGGGGAGAGTGTGGAAGTGACAGGGTTAATGACACCAGACCCCTGGTTACCTGTTGCTAGTCCCAGCAACCACTCAATTAACCCCTGCAATCCCTTCTACACTATCCCCCTTAGTACTACTGCCACCACCAAGACTTTTAAACCCGGGCGTCTTAGGTTACCCCACACACAGGAGAATTATAGTATCACAGTTCTACTTTTACTGATAAAACATATATAGTTAACCCCTTTTGGTAACGTGTTTACCTGAGCTTTCCTCTGGAGAGTGAAGCTCATAGAGAACAGAGACACAAGCTGATTAAGTAAACATTTAATCTGACCAAAAGGATTCACAGTGCTGAGTACAAAATACAGAAATAAATGACATACAGAAAACAAATTGCAAAACAGTACATAAAATAAAATAGGAGAAAACACAAGAAATTCCTTACATATATTTACCCCATATAGAATTCTTGTGGGAGTCTTAGATGGTATAGGTCTCCTAGAAGTTACTGACAAAAGAAAAAATGAATAACTGACCTCCCTGGATAGTCCAACACCCTCATATATCTAAACTAGTTGTTTCTCAGTGGGCAGACCCCTGGGGGGGGGATCAGAGGGGGTTGGTCTGGCAGTCTATTGCCCACTCTATGAAATTCCTTGTGTCCAGCTCTGGTGATGGCTATCTAGATGTTTTATGGTCTAGGCCTGGTGCAAGATCAAAGACCACAATAAATGTCATCCCAAGGTTTACAAAAAAACAACTCTTAACATATATAAACACATCAAACACCAGCTCATGCTTTTGGCATGACAAATGCGCAGTGCCTATCAGAAGTGGCAAAGGCCAGTAAAGTATTGTCATGTAGAAAAAAGGGGCATTAGTTCTCAGGAAGAGAATATCATTCTGCCACTTTATAAATCACTGGTAAGACCACATTTTGAATATGCTGTGCAATTTTGGGCACCTGTTCTGAAGAAGGATATAATGGCACTAGAAAAAGTGCAGAGGCGGGCTACAAAATTAATAAAAGGAATGGAACATTTTAGTTATGAAGAAAGGTTAACAAATTTAGTTTGGAAAAACGGTGCCTGAGAGGGGATATGATAACATTATACAAATATATCCGGGGCCAATACAAACCATTGTCTGGAAATCTGTTCACAAACAGTACTATACATAGGACACAGGGTCATGCGTTTAGACTGGAAAAAAGAAGAATGTGGAACAATAAGGATGTGGAATTCTCTGCCTGAAGAAATGGTTTTATCAGAGTCTGTACAGATGTTTAAACAACAATTAGATACATACTTGAAAAAACATTAGATTCAAGGATATACTTTTTCAATTACGGTAATTGCTTCTTTATCCAAGGATAAATCTGACTGCCATTCTGGGGTCAAGAATGAGTATGTATTTGTGCCTTCTTTTGCATCATTAGCAAAAACCAGATGTGAGGAAGGGTGAACTTGATAAACACAGGTTTCTTTTCAGCCTATGTAACTATGTAACTGTCAGGATGTGTCTTAAAATTCTGGTTCTTGCTTTCAAATCTCTACATGATGCTACCCCCACCTATCTATCCTCCCTAATACACAAGTATATCCCATCAAGCCCTTACGCACTGCTGAAGACTTGCGTCTATCTTCTGTCCGTACTCCCACCTCTGATGCTCACCTTCAAGACTTCTCGAGGGCTTCATCGTTCCTGTGGAACTCACTTCCCTCCTCCGTTAGATGCTCACCCAGTCTCCACTCCTTCAAAAAATCATTAAAAACCCACTTCTTCATAAAAGCGTATCAATTAAACTGTAAATCGCTCCCGACTGATTCCTCTCTTGCAACTGTTATTAGTCCAATACTATCCTTACCTTTTGTGTCACTTTACCCCACTTCGTTTATTTTTCACCATTATGGGTGTGAGGGAGAGGATGATTGACCTGGCATACTGATAGCCACTTTGGGATGTATGGGGGCTCCTTAGGAGACTGTAGCAAGGACTCTAATCATATCACCAAAACAGCACGGGCTGATTTCTAGCCGGCAATTCACGAGACAGCATGTTTGTTGCTGAGGATTATACGAAACTAGGCAGATAGTGTTCCGGGCTTTTAGAGGTGATCCGCAGCAAGCTGAATGTTTCTCTTTTTAATTGTTTACAACAAGTTATAATTTGGTCACTATTCCATTCAGCATTTGGATATATTGTAGTAATGTGAACTCAAGTGTCTGTTTATTAGGAGCAAGTTGTGATACAATGAACTGTTATATGTCTTAAGAACAAGCCATTGAAAGCATATATGGGCTGGATCTGACTTGTATAACCTTTTATTTAAATGGACACTATAGTCACCAGAACAACTACAGCTTATTGAGTTTGTTCTGGTGAGTAGAATCATTACCTTCAGGCTCTTTGCTGTAAATACTGTCTTTTCAGAGAAAATGCAGAGTTTACATTACAGGCTAGTGATAACTTCACTGACCACTCCTCAGATAGCTGTTAGAGATCCTTCCTGGATCATGGCTGCATGCAGACACTGAACCTTCCTCATAGAGATTCATTGATTCAATTAATCTCTATGAGGAGATGCTGATTGGCCAGGGCTGTGTTTGAATCATGCTGGCTCTGCCCCTGATCTGCCTCCTTGTCAGTCTCAGACAATCCTATGGGGAAGTATTGTGGTTGGATCAGGCTACCAGTTCTGCTGATGTCAGGGGGGCTAGATTGTGGTTTTAACACTATAGGGTCAGGAATACATGTTTGTGTTCCTGACCCTATAGTGATCCTTTAAATTGGTTTATCTACTACAGACAGCCTCTACTATTCAAGTCTTACACTTTGAGTTACTTAATCTCCATTATTATATGACTCTTTAGCGTGCTCCTCTGACCTTTGGTCCCTGGTTCACATCTTTATTGTTATATAAATAATAACATAATACTAGGTTATATTTAAAAACAGTGTGTAAAAAAGGACCAAGTAGCTTATCTACTTAAATGAGGAAAAAAATAAAAAAAAAATAAAAAACCCAAACACATTATTTGATGTATTTAATAAGGACCATCTGAAGAAAGTTTGCCTCAGTATTTAAACAGACTCAAATCTTTGTAACATTATAATGCTTAAATAAAAAAAGTGTAAGATGTTTATATAAGAGGTTAAAAGAAAAACCAGAACTATTATAATTTGAGATAGTTCTGAGACTTGTTTCAGAACATTATTATTGCATTGCAATACGTGGTACAGTTGTGTCAAGAAGTAGCCATTTCCTGTTTAAAATAAATATACAGTGTGTACATCAAAAGCCAAAATGGATTCTTATACTTTAACTAAAAACTCTATTCCCTTTGTTTAAATTCTTAACTGTGGTAGAATACAACAAATGAGTTAAAGGGACACTGTAGGAACCCAGACCACTTCTGCTAATTTAAGTAGTCTGGGTGCTGTGACCCTTTTGCACTTAGTGCTGCAATGTAATACATTTTTACATTGCAACTCTAAGTCTGCCCTCAGTGGCTGTCTACAAGACAGCCACTGGAGGTGCTTCAGGAATCCAAACGGACTTTTGGTCCGTTATCTGACGTTGGACGTCCTCACAGACCTCTAGTGTCAGATTTTCCCCATAGGAAAGCATTGAATAATGCTTTCCTATGGGGAGTTCTAATGCGCGTGCGGCCATTGACGCACATGTGCATTAGGTCTTCTCCTCCGGTTGACGTAGGCGGGGGAGGAGCATGGGCGGAGCCTGACTCAGCACCGGATTCATGTAAGCTCCTCAAGGTGTTTTTACCCCTTCAGCCCCACGATAGTAGCGGCGCAAGGGAGTGGGGGACCGATTAACCCTATAGTGCCAGGAAAACTGGTTTGTTTTCCTGGCATTATAGGATCCCTTTAAAACAGATTAAATGACATTATTTGCACTGTAACAATGTACGACCTCTAAAGTTGGCTCATTATATATAAGTTATTAACATAATCCTGGAGATTGCATCTTGTCAAGTACAGCTGAAAGGCATGTGCAGGACCATAGAATTGTGTGTGTATGTAGAATATATATATACCACCAATAAAATGCATCAAGTGACAGATTGGCCCTGTTATATTGCGATTTCCAGTTTCACAAGAAGAATTATCAAATTAAGTGTTTGAATTCAACATTTTCCATTGTTTCCTCTTTTTTCCACGCATTTGTAAAACTCAAGATGTAGATTTAGCAACTACTTCATGAGCAAATGGCAAAACTGTTGGCCCGTGCATAAGTAGGTTAACTCCAAACCAATTGGGTAACTTATGTGAATGCCTCTTTTAATCTCTTGTAGTACAACTGATAGGTAATTGTAGAATACCCTTTGTTTTTCTCCTGGGGTTTGCACAGCACAATGTTGGGGATCTCTTATATACACAAGGTTGGTTCAGGCTTGGTCTATATAAATGCGTACCTTGAATGCTGTAGAGTCTGCAGGGGTTCGGGGGTTCCCTACTAGTCTAGGAATGAACCCCGAGGAATAGCTTGTGCTTTTTTTATGGCTTTTAGTAATGCAAAGAAAGAATTGGTTTAAAATTGTTCATTCACTTCTATGTCATAGTACAAATAGTTCTAACAAAGTATAAAAAAAAACCAAAAAAAAAACAGGAGAAAAAAAACACCCACAAAACAACCCTCACAAAAATATTAAATAAAATCAACTTTCTTCCACTCCGGTAAAGCAATAAAATAAAATGCAAGGTGGGGCTTTAAGGAACTCCTACAAGTTGTCAGAAGTTCTTGTTGTGTTGGGCATACCACTGCTGTCTCTGCTTCCGAGTTTCCACCTCTGTGAGCAGTGCCTGTCTGTAAGCTTCGTAGAGCTTAACAATTCGTTCCAGTTCTTTCATGAAAAGCAATTTTAGCATACCCTGATACGTGTCCAAATCTGCCAACTGGAATAGTTCCCATTTCAAAATGTGGTCATATCTGCAAGCGAAAGAAAAATATGAAATAAACTAAATTAAAATATTTGGACATATTTCTTTCTCCGCAATGTTTATCGTAAATCTAAAGCTACCCAGACCCTATAGCTGTAAATGCCATGCAAACAGGATACATTGAGCTTAAGGAACAACAAAACCGTATACATAGTTTTCAGCACTCTGGAGATGCAATAGGGATCATAAATCACAAGACCAAATCGACACATTCTGTATTAAAAAATTAAAAAAAAAAAAAAAAAAAGGAAAGAAGAAGATATGTGCCTATTAAAGTGGGATAAAAAGCACTTCTCTCTTATTGCCATATAAAAATAAATAAAAAAAACCCTCCCACTGTTTAGTAGGGAAAACACGTATTTAATTATGTATTTTATCATTTGGGGCATAACTTAACACCTTGCAAAAGTTGCAGATCTTGTTTGAAGCCTTTGCAAGCCCCCACCTTTTCCAGTCAGCTTTCCGAGCTGTTCCAATTACACTTCCCAAATGCAGCCTATTGAGAAATATTTGTAAGCTAGGTGTTCTGGGCAATTGTCTGCCTCTTGAGTTTAGCTCTACTAAACTAAATAACCAGGAAGTAAAAGGACCAGTTGTCTGCCTCTTGAGTTTAGCTCTACTAAACTAAATAACCAGGAAGTAAAAGGACCAGTTGTCTGCCTCTTGAGTTTAGCTCTACTAAAACTAAATAACCAGGAAGTAAAAGGACCAGTTGTCTGGCTGACAGATAATTTATGAAAGTGCCACTTTCTATGTAAATCTGCACTTTTTAAAATAGTTTTACAAATAAAGAGTGGTAGAGCGTTATTTCCATACCAACGGAGAAAGGGCAAGCAAAGTCTATCTACTTGGAAAAAAAATAAATTAAATGCTTACTTACCTTTTTCCTGCACATCTCTCCGCCTCTCGAACGTCATGGAGTATGTCTGGCCTCCTCTGCCGTGGTCCACACCAATGCTCTTCATTGTGGCAAACAAACATTCAAGCTTCCCCGTAGAAAAGCATTGACTCACTTTTTTTCCTATGGGGGCTTCGGCACCACGCAATAGTTTTAATCAGTCAGTGCCATGGAAGCGCCTCTTGTGGCCGTTAGGAATACAGCCACTAGAGGTGTATTTCTACTCTAAAAAACTGCAGTGATTTACATTGTAGCGTAAAAAGGACCGGACCACTGCACCCACACAATTTCATTGAGATGAAGTGGCCTAGGTGACTTTAGTGGTCATTTAAATCACTTTTATGCAGCCATACTTCCCATGACAGATTCACAGGGTGAGACTAACTTGAGACCCTACACTTCCTGACATCGAGCTCATTTTTCTAAGCTTCCCTTATTGCACAGTGTGTTTAACTTAGATTCTATTATCTCCTCCTATGTTAGTTGCCTGCTAGAGCCTACAACAGCCTTCTGTGTGTGACTCAAGTTCAATTAAAGGAGAACTTTTAATATGGAGTGCAAGCAAACTATATATACTGCGCAGAACTTTTTAGCAGCGTTCAGTATACAAAGAGTAAACAAAATAAACACCACATGAAAAGTGAGTTCAAACATGTAAAAATCAAGTCGCAATTACAAAGGCAGCTGCAGACGTGAGTCGTATTAGATTGACTGCCATTTAGCAGTATCAGTCATCTAGAAAATAAATGGCAATTAGAACAGAGACGTCATGGCTTACCACAAAGAATGCAATATTCATTAAACAAGAGGCAACAAAGATTCCCAAAGAGGCAGAATAGTATTTGCACAAATTGTATGACCGCTTTGACAAACATGGATAAATTGTGTGGCAAAAGAGGGAGTGTGGTCGCAAGTCTAAGCTCACAGACATAGAATGGTGCTTTGCATAGCTGGTGCAATGAGTACATTCTTTGCTTGGATGCAAGATAAGAAATCACAGAGCAATCTAAATAAATGTGGTGTTTCTATCGAGGGCAGTATAATCAGATAACACTTCATCATTTATTATAAATACACTTTTTGTCACTCTCACCCCTCACCCCCATCTCCCACCCCCCACTTTATGATATGGTTTCCAGCAGAATCATGGGACAGTCTTTTCTGGCAGTGCATCTGTTTATATCTGGGCAAATGCCACTTTATTATTTCCCAAAAGGACAGCCTTTGCTAATCAAATAAAAAGTTCCTCTAATAGAACATCTAATCTAATCCTTCCATAACAAGTTCGGGGAGCCATCAGTCTTGTAGAGGTTAATGAACGTTCCATCAAATCATATAAAAACACGTGCACTTGTTTTCTGTGCCTGGTGAAGGGAGCTCAATGTACATGTCAGTTCCAAACAATAACTCTATGGGATTTCTGTCAGTTAGAGAAGGTACATCAATTCTTTAAATGCTTTGTGATATAGTAGTGGCATACTGGTATAAAAAAAAAAAAAAGCTAAACTTTTGCTGCCAACAACCAAATAATATAAAACACTAAAGAATGCTTATTCTCCAAGTGATCTACTAGGACTGTGACATCATCAGCGGCTATTATAGCATAGTTATTACATGTAATGGAAAAAAAAAAAAAAAACACATTGTTAATCGCTAAGGAATATGGATTGCTGCAAATTGTGATCTAATTTAAAAAAAAAAAAAATTTAGGCCACAATAGCCTAAACAGTGGACAAATAGTGAACAAATCTGTTCGTACTGAAATAAACAGACATGCATTTCCACTCCTTTTTTCGTGTGTGTTCATGGCCCTCGTCCAATACTTTTGATTTAGTGACTAGCTCACCTCAGCCAATCACTGCCACCCAAGCAGAAGCATAAGGAGTTCATTGGCCATAGGGAAGAACATGGCAGAAGGGGCAGACAGGACCCAACAGCTTAACCCCTTGAGTTCAGGCTGCGCCCAGAGACTTCTCAAAGAGGTCCTATCATTGTCTAGGGCAAGGGTAAGCAACCTTCAGCACTCGAGATGTTGTGGACTACAACTCCCACAATGCTCTTACACAATGCTGGCAAGGTATTGGGGAGATGTAGTCCACGGCATCTGGAGTGCCTAAGGTTGCCTACCTTCAGTCTATTGACTTGGTATATTTTGCACATGTCTGACTATGATTGTTCCACTAGGAGTGTGATTGCCGCAGGGTGAGTTTTACTCAACTGAACCGGTCCTACACATGTGCACGAGTAAAACATCGAGGTCTATATCCACCATAGACAAAGCTCTTTTTTCACCTCAGCGGAGGGAAATGATAAAACTTGACAGAAGTAACAAGCCCCTTTGTCAAGTATAGGAAATATACTAGGAGAAAGTAGTCCCATGGGAGTGTTTCATAAAGATTTTTGGGGAGGGTGTGTGTGACAGAAGGGAAGTTGTTTTGAATTAAGAGAGTTTCTTTAAAAATAACAAAAATAAAAACAACCAAAAAACAATTAAATTAAAGATACCAGCATTTCAACATTATTTCTTATTCTCAAGGTTAAAAGGCAGTTCCTGTAGTTTCAGGACTGGACACTCAATACAGTATATGAGAAAACAAGGCGTGGTGGCCAATTTAAACTACGTCAAGTGACGTACTGGGACAGTCTACCCTGAACCCATGAAGTTACAAAAAGTATATATAAAGAAGATAAAGGAGTCATTATGTTTACATAGTTCACAATAAATGGATCATGTTTGCTTCCAAACCAACTTGAGGAACTAGTATCAGTGTTGCTAGCCAGACCCAGGGGCAGGGTACTATTGAAAGAACAGAGATATTGTATGACGAAAATACATATCAGACAATAGTGTAGATTGTCTGCTCTACCAAGGTTAAAAAAAAGTCATATTGTGGCCCAAGTGACATTGTACACATATGACATTTGGAACTGTATAAAGTGTGCTGTTGTCCCTGGGCAAATATGTGTTTGCATTCCTTCTAAACAAAACAAAATAAAAAAAGAATAAGAAAGAAAATCCATAAAAGTCAATTAGGTGTTTCTGTAATGCTCTGCAATTAGAGAAGTGCAGAGGGGCTGCAGCATAAGTAACAATTAAAATGGGTTGGGGGGCTGACTTCCTAAGCTGACAGGAAGCAACATTTTTGTTTTGCTAAAACAGCTTTTTTTTAATTTTTTTTATTAACATTCCACAAATCTTGTCAATTCAGTAAGGCAATTCTATTCTCTCCCCCTGGTTTTCCTGTGACAAGTAGTTCAGCCTTTTCTTTATTAAATGGACACTAGGCACCAAGGCCACTTCATCTTAGATGTGCTTCCTCCGAAACTTCGCTATTTCAATCAGTTGAAATGTGTGGTTGGCACAGCGATTTGCTAAATATTCACGCTATCCTGCAATGCTTTCATTTAAGCGTGATAATCTCAGCCAAGGAGGGAGAGAGCAGCGTGGCGTGTTATAAAAGGGAATATCTTTTTAAACCTTGCGGGACAGACAGCTAAATGGGGACTAAGACACTGTAGATGGCAAATCTCTTTAGGAAGGAAACTCCTTGCACTACAACCTGTGCAAGGAGTATAAGTGGTTATAGTACTTGATGTGCCCCATTGCAGTAAAATTGTATCAACACAAAGCAAGCAAATGGTCTAACAAAAAAATACTACTACATAAACTTTCTAGGAAAAACATAATTAAGTCCCTTTCTTCGCCACTTGAGATGACACAAACAAAAACAAACTAAAAAGCTTAGGTGCCAGAGTAATTCCAATGCAGAATCCAAACAACACGTGAGTATCCTGGGTCATCTACCTCTGTCAGCTCAGCTGGTTAGTGAGGGCAGATGAAGCAGCACGTCAATTAATTGAACAAAGCTACCGCGTAAAACCCTGCTCAGAACGCAAATGGCAGTGAAGCAAACGATGGAGTCTCAAGGATTAAACAAAATAGTTTTGGAAACTCATTATGAGGAAACCAAATTCCAGAGTAAATCAAAAGCACAGCTGTTTGGAACAGTTTAGGAAAAGTTTCTAAAACATTTCCAATAAAACCTAAAAACGCTTGTTTGCAGAAACAAAAATGTAGGGCAATCAAGACTACCTCAAGAATTTTGAAGGAATAAACTGGAGCATACTTGATTGATAAGCACTCTCATTATTGTTCATTTAACACCACATTTTGTCTGGATGGATGGACAACTTCTGGTGAAAATGGCCAAACATAGAATGTGACGGCAGATAAGAACCAGTCGGCCCATCTAGTCTGCCCAATTTTCTAAATACTTTCATTAGTCCCTAGCCTTATCTTATAGTTAGGATAGCCTTATGCCTATCCCACGCATGCTTAAACTCCTTTACTGTGTTAACCTCTACCACTTCAGCTGGAAGGCTATTCCATGCATCCACTACCCTCTCAGTAAAGTAATACTTCCTGATATTATTTTTAAACCTTTGTCCCTCTAATTTAAGACTATGTCCTCTTGTTGTGGTAGTTTTTCTTCTTTTAAATATAGTCTCCTCCTTTACTGTGTTGATTCCCTTTATATATTTAAATGTTTCTATCATATCCCCCCTGTCTCGACTTTCCTCCAAGCTATACATGTTAAGATCCTTTAACCTTTCCTGGTAAGTTTTATCCCGCAATCCATGAACCAGTTTAGTAGCCCTTCTCTGAACCCTCTCTAAAGGTATCAATATCCTTCTGAAGATACGGTCTCCAGTACTGTGTACAATACTCCAAGTGAGGTCTCACCAGTGTTCTGCACAATGGCATGAGCATTTCCCTCTTTCTACTGCTAATACATCTCCCTATACAACCAAGCATTCTGCTAACATTTCTGGCTGCTCAGAGGGGATATGATAACATTATACAAATATATTCGGGGCCAGTACAAACCATTATTTGAAAATCTATTCATAAACGGTTATACATAGGACACAAGGTCACGCATTGTCTGCCTACCTTTAAAGGATCACTATAGTGTCAGGAAAACAAAGCGGTATTCTTGACACTATAGTGCCCTGAAGGTGCCCCCACCCTCAGGGTCCCCCTCCCGTGGCGCTAAAGGTTAAAACCCCTTAAGCAGCTTACCTTATTCCAGCGCCGGGCTCTGAAGGGTTAAAACCTGAGGGACATTGCACCCAAACCCCTTCATTGAGCTGAAGTGGTCTGGGTGACTATAGTGTCCCTTTAAGTCATCAGAAATAATCACCCCTAAATCCCTTTCCTCAGATGTTGAGGTTAGGACTCTATCAAATATTATGTACTCTGCCCTTGGGTTGTTACGTCCAAGATGCATTATCTTGCACTTATCCACATTAAATGTCAGTTGCCAGAACTCTGACCATTTTTCTAGTTTACCTAAATCATTTGCCATTTGGCTTATCCCTCCTGGAACATCAAACTCTGAGCAGAAAATCAATTCTCATATTTATTGAAGCTAATTTCAGCTGAAATTCAATTTACCGGAATCCATAACACTGAGCATGCATTCGGTGTCAGGATTAAAATCAGTGCTGTGCGCATCCGAACCCTTACAAAGTATAGGATTCAGAATCCGTTTAAACTAAACAGCGAATGACTGCATCCAGCAGCAAGCATATTTGCAAATTATCATTCACTTGCTCTTAGGCAAGCAAGCAACAATCTGAATTACAGTTTCTGAGTTGGAAGCACAAGCAGCCGGTGGGCAAAATAATTAAGGAACCCTTGGCAACGCAAGGATTAACTTATGTGTAACTTAAAAGAAGAACACAACAGAGAGTTCAATGATACAAATTATAAATGATGATATAAATTATAGATAAAATTAAGCTTATACTTATTAGTTTCTCCAACACACCTTAAATATGCAGTGCAATTTTGGGCACCTGTTCTAAAGAAAGATATCATGGCACTAGAAAAAGTACAGAGACAAGCTACAAAATTGATTAAAGGAATGGAGCACTTAAGTTACGAAGAAAGGTTCAAAAATTTAAATCTCTTTAGTTTGGAAAAACAGGGCCTCAGAGGGGATATGCTAACATTATACAAATATATTCGGGGCCAGTACAAACCATTATTTGAAAATCTATTCATAAACAGGTTTATACATAGGACACAAGGTCACGCATTTAGGCTGGAAGAATGAAGATTTCACCAAAGAAAAGGTTTTTTTTTACAGTAAGAGCAATAAGGATATGGAATTCTCTGCCTGAAGAGGTGGTTTTATCAGAGTCAATACAGATGTTTAAACAGAAATTGGATACATACTTGCAAAAAACATAACATACAGGGATATCATTTCTTATTAGTGGGGTAATAGTTGCATAATACATATCTGACTGCCATTTTGGGGTCAAGAAGGAATTTTTTCCTAGTTTGTTGCAAAATTGGAAGCACTTCAGATTAGGTTTTTGCCTTCTTTAGGATCAACAGCAAAAAAAATGATGTGAGGAAGGCTGAACTTTATGGACGCAAGTCTCTTTTCAGGTATGTAACAAATGCAATACATACACACAGGCAGACCGCTGAATACACACACACAGTCGGCTGAATACACACACACAGACTGCTGAATACATACACTGCATTGAGGAGTGCAGTGTATGTGTTTGTGTGTACGAGTGCAGAGTGTGTCTGGGGGTTCTGTGTGTGCGCGTGTGGGGGAAGGAGTGCCATGTCCTTGTGGTATGTGACTGGCTGCAGCTCTCCTGTCCTCCAGCGCAATGCTATGTGGAGCGTTGCCATGGGAACACGCGACAACGCTCCACACAGCCTGTTCGCGGGAGGACAGGATAGCTACTTCCCAGATCCCTCCCCCTGCCTCCAGGTCCTCCCGATATGAAAGCAGAGTAAGCGTCTGCTGATCGCGAGGTGCAAAAAAGACAGAGCTTATAACAATGAGACAGCAAACTACAATGGAGTAGCGCAGTTGCAGGATAAAGACATTTTGAATTCTACATTTATATTTTATTTCGCACAACTCAAATACCCATTTGTTAGATATACGGTATAAGAACACAAACAACCAATACTTCTGGGTAGGATTCCTCGTTAAATAACTGGATTTATGTTCTAAAAAATGACACACTCTAGTGAGTGATCTAATGGAAATCTGCTCCTGATATGATTGAATCCACGTTTTACATAGCTTAATTCAAGTTCTTAATAAACAAACATTCTTGGATACAAAACAAAGCTCAAGGAACATATAACTGTTACAATGTAAAATGCTGCTTGTAAGCCAAAAAGAAATGGATATACAGTGGGACCTCTGTTTCCAAATTTAATGCGTTCTCCGAGATGTTTCTTATTGCGAAAAATTTGTAAACCAAAATGCAGTTTCCCATAGGAATGCATTGAAAACCAATTAATCTGTTCTGGAGGTCAGAAAAAAGTTAATATGAGCTGGCATAGAAACCAACCCACAATGCAGAACACACAATAAAAGGCATGCAAACGACAAAGCTCAGCTCCCTACCTTTCCACAGCTTGAGAAATGCACCAAAAAGTCCCAAAACAACTGCAAACTATTTCCAGAATGGCTCCAAAACTTGATGCAAAAGCCGCTCCAACACCTCCACACTCGACACCACGTGCTACCCACAGGCTCCAGCATGCAGGGGGCGGTGCTATAAACCTCCCAGGTGCAATGCATCCTGGGGAAACTTGCTTTGTATTGCGAAAATTTTTTGTAAACTGAGGCATTATTTTCAATGGATTTTCATTTGTAAACCGAAAATTATGTTAACTGAGGCGTTTGTAAACCAAGGTCCCACTGTATATATTAGTTACACTTGGCTCTCATGTGGTCTATCCAAGGTAGCCATATTGCTAGGTATTTTGGGGGGGATTCTGTAGAGCGGACCATCTTAATTCTTCCAAAGTGTGGTATGGCTCCAACCTCATTAACCAAGCCTCGATGGGTGTTTTTTGGGGGTATTTCCACATGCTTTTAAATAAATTCCTTTGAGACCATCAGAAGAAAATATGTTGGGGAGTATTTATATTTGGAAAGCAGTTCGCCGGTTAGATGGAAAAGTATGGTCGTTTGTGAATATGGACCGTCATTGCCAGTGACTATAGTGTTCCTGATCTTTTTCCAGTAGGGTCTGATCTCTTTACAGGAACACCAGATGTGTTGAAGGAAGCCTGTGTTTATTCCACAACACCAGTATATGGGTGAGTCCACTCTTATGTCTAAGCATTAGAATTGCATAGATCGATCTTTCACCACCTGTTCATCCAAACATTTTCCTACTCTGAGTAAATTTGGGAGGAAGATTTGTCTGTCTTCTATTCTTGTTAGAACAGTCCTTTTTACCTTTACTTTATTGTTATCAACACAGAAAGGTCAAAGCCATTTGTCAATTGTAAAACAGCAGTATAATGTGTAATTAAGCCCATAGACAGACCAAGTACATTAAAATGTCTATCAAATTAATTCAACTTTTAATTATCCTTGACAGCAAGCATTCATTGTACTTCTATTTGGTTTCCACAAGTGTTTCAATTTCCAGTTTTATTCATAGAAGGAAACATGGCGGGCCTTAGAGTTTGGTTCAGCCCACAAACAATAACAAAACCCTCTTCTGAGCAATGTTGGACTTGGGTTCGAGTTAAAAACAGCTGTTGGAAGTATCAAACTAGCTCCTTCAACACAGAACAAGTAAAAGCTTTATGCAGTTAATACAGAACGTAAGCAAACAGAATAGCTGTGACTTCTGTAAAGAAATTGATTGATTTAAAATACACACACAAAACAAATAATCTGGTACACTTTACTGCCACCTTTATAAAATTAAGCTATTTTTCTAATGCCACAATTAAAATGTAGAAGACTCACTTTACAGGAGCACGGGCATAAACCTGAAGCCAGTCGGGGATCTCGGCTGTATGGTATGGATTTGCAGGCACCAGAAGTGGCTGGCTCCTTTCGACTTGCTGAGGCTGATACGTAATGGGTGGAGGGAGAGGAGGTGGCTGGTCATACCTGGGAACGCTGCACAAGTAAAGTAAAGATGAAGCAGAGGAATGAGCACACCAAGTCAAAGTTGCTTTCAACAACTGTGAAAGTAAACTAGACTTCAATAGGCAAAAACCCATAGCTTCCACCCCCTCACTGTACCTCTCCTATTCCAGATTCTGCAGACTAAGGGTGGTGATATTTTAAAGTGTTGTGATCAGAAGAAAAAAAAATAAAGGAAGTAATTACCAATGGAAAGTTATTTTTGTTTTCCCTAGTTTCCATGGTGACTGACACACTTTCGGAACTTTACTCACTTATATTGCTCAAGCTATGCCGTTCTAATGATTATCAGGATTCGGTAACACACATATACATATGGGTTTATAACCCAAATAAATAAAGAATTAGCAATTACAATGTCAGACAAACTACACACACACACACACATTACATACATTTAAAACGTACCTTGGTGCACACGGGTGCTTATACTGGGCTCTTTTATTGATATGATCCACATAATACACTCCAAATTCAGCTGACTCCACTCGTTCCCAGCCAGGGGGTAAACCTTCCCTCTCCAGGGGATGGCTCCAATGTGTAGTGTTTGTGTTGTGATCGATGTAATATTTCCTTCCCCGTATAGTCCAGTCTACAGTCCATCCGGGAGGAAGAGGCATGTCTTCAGTACTGTGATTTGTTAAGTTTCCCAACGATGTAGCCGCTATTCGTCCAATACCTGCAACCGACACAGAATGTTCACAACGTCACAATGTTCATCATTTCATTGTAACACTGTCTGGTCTGCTGTAAATAACAAGGTATGTTTATCAGGTTTCACTGCAAGTGAAAATGCTATACTATAAAACCAGGGGCACTTTTGTTCAGGAAACTTATTTATAAAAAAAAAAAAAAAAAAAGTTATAAATTAAAAATAAAAATTAATTTAAAAAAAACCCACATATATACATGCTCTCTGTGCTCTAAAACCTACCCTGCCTAGTTGTAAGATGAGCTAGAAAATACAAGGGAAAAAACCCTCACTTATGTACCCAACTCCTGAAAATACATTCTTTTCTAATCATATCTCCATCATCATACAACTACTGCAACATGTAACATGTAACGAGCAGGATCTAGGAGCTCAACAAGTCCGGAAGCAAATGCTATATAAAATACTGTCACAAACACAAAAGGGGGAGGACATGTTCCCACCCCCTCCGCAGGAATCTGAGCCCTGAAAGATCCGTTCAAGAAAACAGACCATGACATCCCAGTCTTTGTAGAGCACAGCTCTAAGACACAAAGTTAAAACAAAATACTTAACTTTACATAAGTACTATGTAAAGCAATCTTGAAACTAAATGTGGAATAGATTTGAACTCATTTGATATATAACAGAGCATAATACATGGAGCTATAAATTCACTCTTTTACAAAATCCTCTATGCTACACTGTAAAAAAGACACAAAACAACAGATTTATACACTAGGCAAGGATAAATCGATAAATCACGGTTTCAAAATCTGCCTCAGGATGTACTCCCACAGCCAATTTTCTGTTTTTTTTCTCATTACCACACTTTTGCAAATAGTTCTTTAGTGCAATAGTGCTTTAGAAAATAAATAAGTTAAAGTACAGTTTTAGTTTTACATGGCATGTACTGCGGAAGATACACGTCAGCAACTCTGACTGCTGAAAGTCAGTAAAAAAAAAACACATGCATAAATTTGAATGACACAGTTGCCTCACTCAACATGCTGAAAAATCAGGTAAAATTAAAGGGACACTCCAGGCACCCAGAACACTTCTGCTCATTGGAGTGGTGTGGGTGCCAACTTCCACTACCCTTAACCCTGCAAGTGTAATTATTGCAGTTTTCATAAACTGCAATAATTACCTTGCAGGGTTAAGTCCTCCTCTATTGGCTGTCTATCAGAAAGCCACTAGAGGGACTTCCGTGTTCTTAGAACACGAAAAGTGTGTTATACGACGCTGGACGTCCTCACAAAATCCCCATAGGAAAGCATTTTATAATGCTTCCCTATGGGGAGGTCTAATGTGCGTGAGGAGCTTGACCCAGCGCCGATGTCCCTCCGGTAAGTCACTCCAGCAACTTGGGATGGGGGGTGGGCTGGAGAGGGGCACTACAGGATCCTGCAGTGCCAGGAAAACTATATTTACTTGCTTCTTCTTTCTTATGCTTTCCACACCCACTCCAGGGGGGGCAATAATCTAACCAATCAGAGTCCTTTCCTTAGGAAAGCTGAAAAGGTGCATTTGGCCTGCCTGACAGATTTGCACAAGTGCAGTTGGAAGATCTCTTCACTTCAACATCCTGACAGGGAGAGAAGAGAGGGTGTCTGCTCAGTGTGGTCATGGAGAGCAGGCTCTGGTGCTAGCGGGTTTCTCTCTCATGGTGCTGCACGAAAAGGGTGGGGGAGATAGGAGGTGTGGAGTGAGGGAAGGAGGGGATGGACAGACTGAAAACACTCCCCTAGCTAATAGATGAGTTCAGCCATGCATTATAGTAATTTTATAAAAGGTTTATTATGTTTTCAAAAAGTATTTCTGGATTTATTTTTGATTGCACATCTGTTTATAAGCGTTAACTTGCTGGTTTAAAAAATAAATAAATATTGAGTAATGCATGCTCCTTTAATAACCTCTTCAGGACCAAACTTCTGGAATAAAAGGGAATCATGACATGTCGCACATGTCACGTGTCCTTAAGGGTTTAAGCAAAGTAAAGTAAAACATTGATCAGAACAAAATTCACAGTTTTGATTTCACCCAAAAAGGAGATAATCTAACTCAGGGCTGTCATACTCCAGTATCCTCAATGTTGATAGACTACAACTCCCAAATTCAATTGACTGCAGTAGAATTATGGGAGCTTGAGTCTGACTACATCAGAGGAACACTGTTTGACACATAGAAACATAGAATGTGACGGCAGATAAGAACCATTCGGCCCATCTAGTCTGCCCAATTTTCTAAATACTTTCATTAGTCCCTGGCCTTATCTTATAGTTAGGATAGCCTTATGCCTATCCCACGCATGCTTAAACTCCTTTACTGTGTTAACCTCTACCACTTCAGCTGGAAGGCTATTCCATGCATCCACTACCCTCTCAGTAAAGTAATACTTCCTATTATTTTTAAACCTTTGCCCCTCTCATTTAAGACTATGTCCTCTTGTTGTGGTAGTTTTTCTTCTTTTAAATATAGTCTCCTCCTTTACTGTGTTGACACATTGTAATAGCTAGCTCTGTGAGCGGAAGGGAAATGCAGGGACTTCAGGCAGATCTGCATAGTGAAGGAATGACTGCATAGGGGCAGTGGATTCATTCAGTAACAGAATGGGGGGGGGGAGGGAGGACCACTAAATGGGGGGTGGGAGGATAACTAAATGCAAGGGAGTGGCTTCAACCAGCTGTGTACAGTGAGGGAATACAGAAGGGGAGTGGCTGTGTACATTGAGAGTACATGAAGGTTTACTTTCACCAAGCGTTTTGTGTAATGATGGGAACCGAAGGATTTAAAGGAATACATCACTTCCCGAATAGGCAAAACAAAAATGTAGATATCAATATTTTGTAGATATACGCCCAATAAATACATGCATGCATGTTTTAATGCAAGTATTCATTAGTGGTATATCTTAAAAGAGCTAGCAAAAGCTGTAGTTCATATGAAATGCAATCCTTGCAAGTCCTGACCCTTTTTCCCAGAAGAGATGGAGACAGCCTAAGAAGGTCTCCCCCCATGCATGCGTTCGTACTTACAGAATTCTAATCTGAGGTATGAGGAGGGGAGTCAGGCGTGCTCAAGCTAACGGGAGGAGGAGGAAGAAACCTTCCTGGCTGTTTAACAGCCAAGGGCGTGTCATTATTTATTTAGAATATTGCTGATTTCTCGAAGAAATTATTTATTACGGGATACTCTTCACCCATAAAGCACTTGAGCAGTTTGAAGTCCTTTAAGGGTGCAGAGTGGTCCTTTAACCAGCTATTTTTGCAGTCTTGGAATTCTTCAAAAGAGATCCTTATTTTGTCCCATGTATGTCTTTTGATTATTCTGGAATTTCAGCGAAATTAATGAAAGAGGATGTCTCCTGTGAAGTGACAGTTTCACGTTCACATAAATGGGATCAGTCGTAAATAATAACTGGTTTGGGAATGCAGTGATTGTGAAGATGTGCAGATTGTTCGTAACATCTATAAATAAAACAATGTTCTAAAATACAGCTCAGGGTGAAGAGCTGTTGGCGCTAGTCCCACAGGACAGCTCAGAGGAATAATTCCAGAAGGAGATTAGCCATTTTAACCATACACACACACATAATCTGTAGACCATCAATGAAAACCAGAGGCCTACAATGCAGATTTAGGTGGCAATAAGTGAACATAATATCAGTGCCAGTTCAAGGATTTTTCTCGCCAGATGAAGACAAGAGGATGATGATGGGCTCAAGCTGAAGTCTGGCGTAGAAGAGGCTCTCTGGAGACTAACAGTGCTCACAAAAATCAAAGAACAGGAAGCAGCTCCATTTTTGGGGGCCCCTTACACAGCTCAAGGGGCCCCCAGAGTCTGACCGGGAGTATGCCTACAAGGTCCACCCATTAGTCAACCTACATGGCCCACACATGAGTTCGCTCACAAGGAGTGGAGTGTATTTGTGTAGGGGATGTATTATGTGTTATTGTAGAAGATGTAATGTGTGTGTGTTCTTATGGAATGTAGTGTGTAGGGATACCAATTTGTGTAAGGGGTGTAGTGTGTGTATAGGGGGTGTAGTGTGTGTTTATGCATTCTTTGCTTCTGTGTATGTGTAAGGATGCATTGTGTATGTGTGCAGTGTGAATGAGAGGGTTTGTGGGGTAGGATAGGGGCCGAGAGGGGAGCACCTATTTTTTTTTTTGGTGCTCTCCCCACCGATGCCTCAGAGCTACCCCCTCCTGTTCCTTAGTGATCTCCCCTACCACTCTGTCCCTTAGTGCAGCCCCTCCTCTTGGTGGTCCTCCCTCCCCCCTTTAGTGGTCCTCCCTCCTCCTCCCCCCATTTAGTCCTCCATTTAGTAGTCCTCCTCTCCTCCCCATCCTCCCTCTCCTCCCCCATTTAGTAGTCCCCTCTCCTCCCCCATTTAGTAGTCCTCCCTCTCCCCATTTAGTAGTCCTCCCTCTCCTCCCCATTTAGTAGTCCTCCCTCTCCTCCCATTTAGTAGTCCTCCTCTCCTCCCCATTTAGTAGGTGGTCCTTCCTCCTCCTCTCCCCATTTAGTGGTCCTTCCTCTCCTCCCCATTTGTGGTCCTCCCCTCCCTCCCCCCATTTAGTGGTCCTCCCTCTCCTCCCATTTAGTGGTCCTCCCTCTCCTCAACCCCCCATTTGTGGTCCTCCCTCTCCTCAACCCCCCTTTAGTGGTCCTCCCTCTCCTCAACCCCCTTTGGTGGTCCTCCCTCTCCCTTTAGTGGTCCTCCCTCTCAGTGGTCCTCCCCCCCATTTAGTGGTCCTCCTCTCCTCACCCCTGTGGTCCTCCCTCTCCTCCCCCTTTAGTGGTCCTCCTCTCCCGCGCCCCTTTAGTTGTCCTCCCTCTCTTCCCCCTCCTTTGGTGGTCCTCCTCCCCCCCCCTCCTTTGTGGTCCTCCCTCCTCACCCCCTTTGTGGTCCTCCCTCTCCCCCCTCCTTTGTGATCCTCCTCCCCAGTGGTCCTCCCTCCTCCTGGTCCTCCCTCCTGGTGGTCCTCCTCTCCTCCCCCCTTTGGTGGTCCTCCCTCTCCTCCTCCCCTTTAGTGGTCCTCCTCTCCTCTCCCCAGGTGGTCCTCCTCTCCTCTCCCCTTGTGGTCCTCCCTCTCCTCTCCTCCTCTCTCCCGGTGGTCCTCCCTCTCCTCTCCCTTCAGGTGGTCCTCCCTCTCCTCTCCCCTTCGTGGTCCTCCCTCTCCTCTCCCCTTTGGTGGTCCTCCCTCTCCTCCCCTTTGGTGGTCCTCCCTCTCCCCTCCTCTCCCCTTTGGTGGTCCTCCCTCTCCTCCCCTTTGGTGGTCCTCCTCTCTTTGGTGGTCCTCCCTCTCCTCCCTTTAGTGGTCATCCCCCCCTTTAGTGGTCCTCCCTCTCCCCCCCCTTTTTAGTGGTCCTCCCCAGTGGTTCCCCCCATCTTAGTGGTCCTGTGTGCTTCCCTCCTGCCGGGTCACTCAAATCTGATGCCCCCAGGGCTGGTGCGACCTAGGCAACTGCCTAAGTCGCCTACAGGACACGCCGGCCCCGCATAATATAGATTATTAGACCGTCAAAAATAAACCAAAGAGTTAAATGCAGTAATCTTTGGAAATTCCGTCAATCCTAAAGGTCGTTTACAGTCCTATAATCACCCAATTTTAATAGAGGTCAATTTGTTAAAATCTCTATTTAAGCTTCAATGCATCTATAGATTTTGGCAGGGCCCTCTTTACCTTCTGTTTTATTATGTCATGCGTGTTTTGTCAGGATGTATAGTCATCCTGTTGTACAGCACAGCTGAATATGTTGGCGCTATATAGATAATTGTAATAGTATGTTGACACTGTGAATTTTATAAAAAGTACCTTATTACTCTGTAGTGGATGATGTTGTTATAATTTACAAACATTGGTACCAGTGTTCATTTTGGTGGCAAATTTTTATTTAGTTTGTCATATTTTAGTAATCTTGTTTTAGTCAACTAAATCTCCAGTAGATTTTAATCGACATGACTATAATCTAATGGGTTTAGTTAAAGCCTCTGTCTCTTTTGCCCCTTCTACAGCCCCTCTTTGCAGTGTTTATTTGGGCGGCAAATTTCAATTTAGTTTTAGTCAGTCCTTTGACTAAAAAGCCATTTTAGTTTCAGTCGTATTTTAGTGATTTGAATTATTTTAGTTTTAGTCGACTAAAATTGTTTGTCGACAAAAATGAACACCGATTGATATTCAGATAACCCCCAGGCCTATGTCTTTTTTATAAGCAAAGCCATAATCTTAAGCAAAGATACTGAGAAAATGACTGCAACATTTGGACTATTTCCAAAAATTTTAAATACAAGTCTAAAAGTTTACAAACTGCATTAACTTAAAAAGGTTTAGCCAATTAACACGAGACAAGGAATGATTGGATAATCATAATCGTTTCCAATCAAATTTACATTTCAGATTGCACAACAAGCATATAAGATTAAAACACCACATGTACTTAAAAGGAAAATAACCTTAATTTATAATGCCAGAGTGTTTAAAACCCCATTCAAATTACTGTGCCCCAAAGAGTACCAAAAAAATAAAAATAAATATGCCTGCAATTTATTATAGAAAAGCACGGAAACCAATCCGTCACATCTGCAGCGAGGAAGAGCATTCTCCCAGCTGTGTGACAGAGAATTTCTAAAAGTGCCGAATTCGCCTGAAATCAGCCCCTTCATAATGTGAGAAAGAGTTAACCCCTAAAGCATTTCAGCCAGCTGGAGTGCCTTAGAGGTTTGGAATGTTATTTTAAAAGAGCATCATTTTTTTTATGCATTAGTCATATCTGCAAATGCATATTTAGGCATGCTCATAAATTGACAAAATAGCACTATACACAGCAGCAATAATAGCAATAGCACTCAATACTGCTCTAATTTTAACAAAATAGAGCACAACAATTCAATACAACTCAACAGAACAAATTGACCTATGGCCTGGATTGCACTCTGCCTTCTCCAAAAACGGACGTATCGTGGTCGCTTCCAGCCACTCTAAGGGTATTACATGGTGTAAAAGTATAGCATCACAAGCATTGTCTGCTCCGACGGCAACACACAGGGGAATCCCCAATACTACACGAGGGACTGGAGACCAGCACACTCACCTCCACTCTCCCACCAACTAGTATTATTCAAAAGCAGCAGACATCTAGTATTGTTTAAAAGCAGCTGACACCTGCATAAGCATATGAAGAAAAAGAAAAAAAAAAAAAACAGCTGACATCCATCTCACCCTCCAAAAGAAGATTTTTCTCTGCATATTCCTTTACTGAGCTATCCACAGACATACTGACAGGCAGACTCAGGACACAAGATCAGGAGGAAAAAAGAGAGCTCTCTCTTCAATCAGGTTGGACTTTTAAAGTATATTTATTTTTATATCTAGACCTTTTTTCTCAACCTTCTCTTTTTTTTACATATCCATTGTTGGAAATATTTTTATCACATATTTCCTATTTTTTGCATCTTTTTATTATTTTTTTAATTTCTTTGTTTTTATGCAATACCTGTAAAATAGTGTGCACACTTTATTTAGCATAATTTTTACAATAGGATAACTATATCCAAGTATACAACTAGTATATACAGCTTTTTATATATATTTTATGCTCTATAATAAAATGTTTTCTTTTATATGTTAACCACTGTATGTATTTTTGCGCTTCTTTTCACATTTCTACTGATAGTAATCTTGCTGTTTGACTAGATAAGAACGCCAAAAGGACCACTATAGTGCCAGGAAAACAAACTCGTTTTCCTGGCACTATAGGGTCTTTGGGTTCCCCCCACCCTCAGGGTCCCACTCCCGCTGGGCTCAAGGGGGCTGAAGGGGTTAAACACTTACCTTTCTCCAGCGCCGGGCTCCCTCGGCGCTGGGGAACGCTCCTCCTCCTCCCGACGTCAGTTCTGAATGCGCATCATGGCCTAAGAAAGCCATAATAGGCCAAGTAGATAGCTGCTTTGATTACTGAATTTGAGGCATGTTCGAAAGGGGTTGTATCTAATAAGTCTGACATATCCTTAAATATCGGTTGGTGAACGGGTAACCTTAGAGGTGGACTAGTGTTACTGGCTTTGTGTATGCCTTTCAGTATGTTCTTAATGGGGTATGGAGACAAAAAACTAAGGTTGTTTGGATATAATGTATACATGTGGAATCCATGTTTAAAATGGAATGAGGCAAAAATGTGATTCTTTGTTAAACTAATTTGCATATGCCCACCCAGAATCCTTTGTGGATTGCTATACGGCTGCTATACGGTCTCAAAGGCAACATGGGCCCAGCAAACCAATCTGGCAAATTGCAATGTGCAAACATGGAAAAGGGGAAATCCCTACATTTGACCCCTGCAAGTTTGCAAAAATCCATAAAACCTGTACATTGGGGGCACGGTTGTACTCGGGAGATGTTGCTGAACACATATTGGGGTGTTCTTTGTCAGTAACACATAACAGGAGCTGAGAATCCATGCCTAAAGTACAATGTGAGAGAAAAATAACGCAAACAAATGACTACCGAAAAGTTTGACAAAGACTGGAGGTAGAATTAGTGCATGGAAAGTGTTAAAATACCACCATTTGAAATACCCTAGGGTGTCTTCCTTTCATAAATATATGGTTTGATCGGGGTAAATTACATTGGCCGGCTTAAAAAATGTCCCAATAGGACATGGGTGCATGATGACCAGCTGTGAAAATTCCAAGTTGGAAAACTGGAATGCGCACCCTCCAAATAAGATATTTTATCCCCCAGAGATCCCGACACACCTATACATGGGTGGTACCACTGTACTCAGGAGATGTTGCTGAACACATATTGGGGTGTTGTTTGGCAGTAACCCTTAAAGTTCTCAGTACATGTATTATTAAATTGCTATGTGTGTAGAAAAAAAAAAAAAAATCACCAATTATTCTTTTAGTTTTTTAAATTTGGCATAAATTGGTGGTAAAATGGTTGCATGAAAAGAGTCAAAATACCCCAAGTTTAATACCTTAGGTTGCCTTCTTTTAAAAAAAAATAAAAAAAAATTATATATATATATATATATATATACACACATACACACACACACATACACACACACGTGAAGGGTTATTCAGGGACTTGCGTTAATTTTGAAAAAAATAAAATAAAATGGTTTGGCACTAGCAAAGTGTGTACTTATAGCATCACAGGGGGCTGAAGACAGACACTTTATGGAGGTCCCCAGATTATTCATATGTTTTAGTCTCTCTGTGTCCATTACAGGTATATGGTGTGTAATTGTATTTGTTAGTAATTCTCCTTCCCCCCTTTCCTTGTTGTTTTCCCAGACGGGCACTGTCCCTTTGTTCCAGAGACTCTCATTTGCTGTATGTTATTATATGTGTTTTAGGTCAACAGAAAGGAAGAAATTAGTTTATAATACAATAGCTATTGTGCAATGGATCCTGGTGTCAGGCAGGTAATTCAAATATGGACTCTTGACCTAATTCTGTCCTACACACCAAGGAGTGACTTGTATTATTTTGTGTGATGACCCCCTGTTCTGATAACTTCTATATAAACCTGTGGTTCACTCAATAAAACCATTTCTACTTCACTCTTCACTAAGTCTCGACTAGTGTTTGGGTGAGAGCTATACAGCTATAAACTCTGAAGGAGAGAGTGATCACTTGGAGCTCTACCAAGGACCCTGTTCAAGGGCAGGAAGCTACGGAGAGACCTTGACCTAGGTACCCAGCCGGTTTACCAGGAGCTTTGTCACAATATTTATGAAGGTTCATTTGTGCCCTATGCATTTCTGTCCAGAACCGAGTTTGTTTAGCCTTGATAAATACAGCCCAAAAACAGTCAAAACTAATATGTTGGTTTTAAAATAATGGGCTGTGAAGTAATGGGACGTTGTTCTATGCTTCTAAATACCGTACTCCCATACGAGAACTCCCAAAGCCAGGGTCAACAATCCCAAATGTTAAGAAAATAACTGTACTAGACCCCTCACACTTCTTGCCAAGAAGGAAGCTGCACTGGAGTTAGTGATATGCAATCCATCTGATACAATGGTTTCTATTAACTTAAAACATGCTTGTAAAAAAAATTATTATTGTACGTGCCTTTCTTTTTTATGAAATGCTCAGAACTCAACAAGACAGCCACTCCTGGCGCCACATTAAACAACTTCTCTCTTCATAAATTATTGGTCTGTGCTTATTGTAGTGGTTCTACTAAAGTAAATGTATAAAATAAACGTAGACTTGTTTTAACAACAAATAGTTTAGAACATGCATCTCAAGGCCACTACTTCCCCCTCAATTTTGCTGAACGAAAACACCCATCACTTTCTGGCCATCTACTGCATTTGCAAACCATCAACATCTGTGTGGCCAGAGTTTGCTACCAATATTTCGAGAGTAGCACAATGAACCAGCAAACGTGTTATTGCTACCTGCTTGTGGCCTTCCATGTCCGTGAATAATCCTCTGTACATGGTCACTGTTATGATCATAATATCTGTATTCGTCATGGGCACGATCAACTTGCCTCCTCCTCTGTCCATCAAACTGTTGATCTGAACAATAATATCTGGCATTACCATCCCCATTTTCCATCACAGAATTAACCTCAGTTAGAAAGGACTGTGAAGAGTTGCCGTATTCCCTGGGCACTTCACCCAATCCCCGGACCAAATAGGAAGGAGCGGAAAGTCTGTTGCTTTCCCTGCGCATGACTTCTTGTGGTGCTCTCTGGATATGAGTCCGTAAAAAACTTTGGTTCCTGGACACAGCGCCATCTCCTGGCGGGGTGTAATGGGAAGGCTTTGGTTCAGGAGGGCAGACATCAGTTCGCCGTGGGATGGTTGGACCATGGCGAATAAAGGAGGGCATCAAATCTGAGGAGGGAAAAAAAAAAGTGTGTGCATTACAAAAATATCCATAATATGACCTTTAAAAATAAGTCTAAATTTGATTCCAGAAAAACGAGTAAAAGAGGTAATTACCACAAAGATCAGTTTACTGGAAGTCCGTTACCACATATGTAAAAAATAAAATACAGCGACCGCACTTTATGCATCACACCTGAATATTATCTGCATTCTACCAAAATAAAAAGTATCGTGGAACGGGTTAATAAATGTTCCAATACTTATAGATTACATCTATTTTTTGTAGCGGTTATAGTGTTTACAATACCTTTTTAACTTTAAAAAAGGCTTAATGTGTGCATGCATTGCTCTTTAATGGTCTACTGATCAATTTATACATCTTTTATCATGTCATTATTTTACATAATTTAAAGGGATATTAAAGTCGCCAAATTAACACCACCTTTAGTTTAATGAAGCAGTGTTGGTGTTTATATAGATTATGCCCTTGCAGTCCCACTCCTCAATTCTGTACCTTGTAGGACTTTAAAGAATCCTTTAGGTGCCCAGACCACTTTATCTCAATAGAGTGGTCTGGGTGCCATGTGCCCCTCTTTTATGGACATCCACTAAAGGTGCTTCTATAAAACAAAGTAAAATGTGTGCCTCCCCCTCCCTCACAGACATCAGGCCAGCTCGACAGTTCCAGATGTGCGCGCGTGAACGTCGGGACCAAGTCAGAGGCTTCTCAATGAGAAGAGACTGAAAGTCTCTTTTAGGAAAAAAAAAGGGAGTCCTTACAAAGGCTACAGTCATAAGAACTGCAGCTTTGTAAGCTTTTTTTAGACTACTCCCAATGAATACATACATGTATTCATTGGGTTATCTAGTAAACTGTGGGTATTTTTGGAAAGTGTGGAGTAGTCCTTTAAATAGCCTGGGGAATGCACTTTTCCAAATATATACTTTTGTGTAGCGGTTTTGGACTCTGTGACTACTATAAAAGTTGTAATCTCAGCATACCATTACTGTTTAGTAGATATTTCCCCAACAAAAACATGCATGCATTTAATTATGCATTTATTTTTTATTGTGGGTTTATGTAAAAACAGCTTGCAAAAGCTGCAGATTTCGTCTGAAACTTTTACAAGCCCTCCCCTACTAACCGCACCAAAACATTCTGTGGTTGTCCAATCACAGACTTTCCAACGCAGGAAAAAGAAGACTTTGCAAGACAGGTGCTCTGAGCCATAGCCAGTCTATTGAGGTTAGCTCCACTAAGCTAAACAACCATGAATTAACAGGACTGGTTGTCTGATTGACAGACAAGTGGTGTAACAAGGTTAATTTATAATAATCATAATATATAACAATAAAACATAATTGTTTTGAAATCTTCACTTTGTATAAAATGAAAAACAGATGCCACACTCTTCACACATAAATTACTTTAGTTTGCCGAAACGCTGTATGTGTGAAGAGTGTGTCCTCTTTTTTTTTTCCCCCAATAAAAATAGGAACTTTTATAAAATAACCTGGTAAAACCTCATTTGCTTTCAAGCAGACAACAGGTCCTTTTGCTTCCTGGTTTGGTTAGCTCTGTGGTACTTAACTCAAGAGGCGGCAATTGCCCAGAGTACCTGCCTTGCAAAGACTTCTCATTGAGCTGCATTGCCAAGTCTGTGATTGGACAGCCACAGAAAGTCTGGGCAGGGTTAGAAGGGCAGTGCTTGCACCCTTAATAGGAAATTAATAATTGAATGCATGCACGTTTTAATTTGGGGTATATCTATTTTAAGTACAAAACAAGCAAACAAATGTACTTGTTCCAATATTGATTGACACTGAGGCTCATATTGCATATCCCTTTCTTTACTGTTCAACCAATAGCAGCAAAGAATACAAAACAGTAAGAAAAAAAATGGTATACATAGTAATACCCCACTCCCATACCAAGTACCAGTATAACAGTCAGCACCTCATACTTCCTCTTTCTTTGCTGCTCCACGACCGTTAAGTACCATCTATTTTGTCTCTTGAGACTTTAGTTGTATAAATTATTGTGTATTTGTTATTATTTGTCTGGGGATTTTAGTTTAACTTAACCTTTGAGTTTAAATTGTAGAACTGTTTTATTGTATATTGTTTGGTTCTGTGCTCGGGTGCCCAGACTTTTTTTCTTTCCATCTATTTTTTTTCATATATACATTTTTCTCTGACTTTCTCTTCAGAGGCGTTTGTGTCTTTCCGTTTTCTGTCTCCCCTACTTGCTATACTGGGTCCCGGGGCCATTTTGGCTCCCTTTTTGTGCACGTTCAGCACGTTGAGTGGTTTTCTTGTGTTGGATGTTCAGATGTTGGCTTGAAAACGCCCGTCCACCTATTTTATTATTGCAGTTGGGGCCTTACGTGGCAAGGAGGCTACAGAGTTGGCGCCTCTGAGCCCATCACGAGTCGTCAGCAATAACTGTGTGGTTTCTGTTTTCAGAGCCTAATTCGGACTTGTTTGATGGACTCCGACTGATTATCGTCTAATGGAATCCTCTATGTTGGCGGTTCTTGTTTCCGGTGTTGGATTTGTCACAGTTCGTTGGATTGTTACCTGGTTGGTAACAAGTAACTAAATTTGTGGGCAATAGTTCTTGTGCGGTTGGACTGATTCCTTGGTTCCTGTTTAATGTTTGTTTTTTGTGGTTGCATCTCCAAAGAAAGGAAGTATGAAGAAAAGTGCTGACTATTATACTGGGACTTGGTATGAGAGTGGCCTATTACTATGTATACCATTTTTTCTTACTGTTTTGTATTCTTTGCTGCTATTGGTGGACAGTAAAGAAAGGGATATGCAATAATCGCCTCTGTGTCTTTAAAAAAAAAAAAATACATGACTTTTCGTCATGGAATAGCAAAATCATGTAATTTTATGTTTCTAAACCATTCAACACAAAGTGATCAACTTCATTCTCAGCATGGCTGGGCATCTATTGGGAGCAATCGTCACTTGCAATTAGTTCCACTTGATAAACCTAGAATTCACATATGGTAACTGTGACTATCTGGCAACATTAACATACATCAGATGTCAATTCACAGCAGTTGGAAAGAAAGCAGTTGGATGTAGCGCTATGCATTATGCGCACAGAGTAAGTAGAAAATTGCATAGACATAGACTGGATGTTTTATCTGCTAGCAGTACTGCTCGTGGTGCAAAAGGGTTAATTTTATTTTGCTTCTAAAACAGCTAATGACATTAAATTAGACAATCATTAAAATGTAATCCCGTTCTTACAGATCTAAAAGAGTGAACCTAAAAATGTACATTAACTGGATTCCAAGGATTAAGGCTATAAGACTACAATTGTCCCAGACAGGTATAAAAAATAAAAAAGCCATACAGACAAATCTCCCTGGAGGCTAAGTTTACACAAGTAGAGGTGACATGCATATGTCTGACAGTCTGTGGCGTTTTTACGCATACAGATAACTTTGAGGAATAAAACTCTAAAAAGTAACAATCAGAAGTAACATTCCCTTGGTATCTATGGAGACTGCTCTACTTGTATAATCCACAGATGCTCTTTACACCCACACGTCTCACATGTACACACTTTTAGTAATCAATATCTGAATTTCTTGTCCTTGCAGCAAAGGGTATGTATCTGCATGCCAAAGACATTATCTAAGGTGATACTAACCGTTCAAACCAACAGAGACAAGCCATACATTTAGCTTGATATAGTATAGTTGTACATTGAATTCTAAACACTACAACAGTGAACTGTATGTCACATCACACGCAGTCAGCCAAAGGATTAGACATTGCTGTACTTTTGGTGACAAAATATATTTAAAATTCTTAAACCTTGAAGTAAGCTTGACAGTTAAAAGTTACTGCAGTGCAATCAGTTTACTGCACCAATAACACCATTCCTTTACAATTAGAATGTTTAGTACAGTGTGTTTTATACAAGTACAAATATATATATATATATATATATATATAAAAAATATATAAAGCAGTTTGAGATATTGTTATAAGGCTATAAAAGCATACTGCTGTACAATAGTTTGTTGCACATTTTTTTTACCAATAGGATAAAGCTGGAACACCACTGATGAGGTGACAAAAATACCAAGTGAGTTTGCACAAGATGTGCCGGAAATGATCATCATCATAAAGATTTGCAGCTTCTAAAACATCTTATAGCACTGAGTGGAGCTAAAAGCTTCCAAGAATAAAACACTGAATATTTGAATCATCTCTGGGAGGTAAGGCTTATCCCATTGCCCTGAGACCTTACCAAACCAGAGCTGCTGCAGCTGCTACCATGAAAACATAAACAAAGCAGTCCCAGAGGAAGCTATAACTTTTCTTGCTATGAAATACCTACGGCTAGCTAGATACACCCAATGCACTGTGCCCATCACTACAGGCCACCATTTGCACTATGCGCCTCAACCCATGGCACACTACACACGGCCCCCTTACTCCATCCAATCTAACCAGCTGAACTATGTTCTTCACCTAATGGGAGCCCTCTCACTGCCTTCTCCACTCCATGTAAACAACAGCACCGTGTCCCTTAGCCCATGTAACCCCTCTCACTGCGCCCTCATTACATGGAACCCACCACACTGTGGCCTTCACCCATGACACTCCTTGAATTCCTCCCTTCGCCCCATAGCAATCTTCATATTGTGCCCTCACAGTAGAGCACCTATGTCACTGTCAATCCTTGCATCTTACTCCAAACCCCATGCCACCTTACATACTGTGCCACCCCATGTAACCCTTGATCCCATGGCATCCTTCACACAACAGGTCTGGCGCCATGGAATCCACACCACTGACCCCATAGAAGACAATCAACACAAGGCAACCAGAGGTGCCAGAAAATTTTCCATAGGGGGCAAACCAATTATATATGTAGCCATGGTCTTTAGTAGGCACCACTTAAATTAAAGGAAGAGCAATGTCACTTGCTCCATATTGTCAAATGCAGTGGATACCCATGATGATAATCCATGTATTGTGCCTTTCACCCCAAATAACTGCACCCTATGGCACCCATTGCTCTGTTCTGCTCACGACATAACGCTCTTTAGCATATGGCACCTACTGCACTGCGTCCACTCAACTTGGGGCACACACAGCTCTGCGCCACTCAACCTGGGGCACACATGGCTCTGCGCCACTCAACCTGGGGCACACACGCCTCTGCGCCACTCAACCTGGGGCACACACAGCTCTGCATCCACGGCTCTGTGCCACTCAACCTGGGGCACACACGCCTCTGCGCCACTCAACCTGGGGCACACACGCCTCTGCGCCACTCAACCTGGGGCACACACGCCTCTGCGCCACTCAACCTGGGGCACACACGCCTCTGCGCCACTCAACCTGGGGCACACACGCCTCTGCGCCACTCAACCTGGGGCACACACGGCTCTGAGCCAGTGAACCTGGGGCACACACGGCTCTGTGTCACTCACCCGATGGCACACAGGGCTCTGTGCCACTCACCCGATGGCACACAGGGCTCTGTGCCACTCACCCGATGGCACACAGGGCTCTGTGCCACTCACTCTATGGCACCCACTCCACACCGTATCCCATGGCACACATTGCCCTGTGCCCCTACGGTACATATCACAGTGTCCTTTGGCCAATGAGCCCATCACTTTCTGCCACCCATCACAGTGTCCCTTGACCTATGGCATCCACTGCTCTGTGCCCATCCACATATGGCAGCTCCCCTCAAACACTGTGCCCATCACCCCATGACTTTGCCCCCTCCCCTCTTTGCCTGCCCCCTCCCCCCCCAGACCGGTAGTTGCACTCTCCCAGTTTAGCCCCCGGTGCAGTGACCGGTCACACTCACTCCGCAGCAGGGGGGAGGTCTCCTTCTTCACATATTTCCCCTGCACCTCGGCCGGTTTATTAACTTCTTTCTTGGTTTTCTTCCTGGATAACATTCCCTCAGCCCGGGGACTGCCTGCTTCAGGCAGCGGCCCCGGACGGCATGTTCACTCCCCGGGAACTAGATCTCCCACCGCCTCAACTGCCGAGTCTGCGGCCACATCACCCGAGCTCCCCCCCCGATCCCTCCGCCAGCCGGAGAGCCTCAAACTTTACTTCTCCCAGCACATCGGCAGTGCGCATGCGCAGGAGCAACAGGCTATGACGTTTTCACCACGCCTTGCTCCCTATTGGCCAGCGCAGTCTGCCTCTGGGAGAGGGTGTGCCAGAGTCCTAGCCACGCCCATCTATATATACATTATAAACACTATTCTTCACTACCAGCCCTCTCTCTGTATTATACCCAGTACCACACTACCAGCCCTCTCTCTGTATTATACCCAGTCCCACACTACCAGCCCTCTCTCTGTATTATACCCAGTCCCACACTACTAGCCCTCTCTCTGTATTATACCCAGTCCCACACTACCAGCCCTCTCTCTGTATTATACCCAGTCCTATTACTCACACAGCCTCTCTCTCTGTGTATTATACCTAGTCCTACACTCTTACCAGCTCCTTCTCTCTCTGTATTATACCCAGTCCCACACTACCAGCCCTCTCTCTCTGTATTATACCCAGTCCTACTCACTAGCCTCCCTCTCTGTATTATACCCAGTCCCACATTACTAGCCCTCTCTCTGTATTATACCCAGTCCCACACTACCAGCCTCTCTCTGTATTATACCCAGTCCCCACACTACCAGCCCTCTCTGTACATATACCCAGTCCCACATTACTAGCCTCCTCTCTCTCTGTATTACACCCAGTCCCACACTACCAGCCCTCTCTGTAATATACCCAGTCCCACATTAGCCCTCTCTCTGTATTATACCTCAGTCCCACACTACCAGCCCCTCTCTCTCTGTATATACCCAGCCTCCACTCACAGCCCTCCTCCTCCTCTCTGTATATATACCCAGTCCCACATTACTAGCCCTCTCTCTGTATTATACCCAGTCCCACACTACCAGCCCTCTCTCTGTATTATACCCAGTCCCACACTACCAGCCCTCTCTCTGTATTATACCCAGTCCCACACTACCATCCCTCTCTCTGTATTATACCCAGTCCCACATTACCAGCCCTCTCTCTGTATTATACCCAGTCCCATATTACCAGCCCTCTCTCTGTATTATACCCAGTCCCACACTACCAGCCCTCTCTCTGTATTATACCCAGTCCCACACTACCAGCCCTCTCTCTGTATTATACCCAGTCCCACACTACCAGCCCTCTCTCTGTATTATACCCAGTCCCACACTACCAGCCCTCTCTCTGTATTATACCCAGTCCCACACTACCAGCCCTCTCTCTGTATTATACCCAGTCCCACACTACCATCCCTCTCTCTGTATTATACCCAGTCCCACATTACCAGCCCTCTCTCTGTATTATACCCAGTCCCATATTACCAGCCCTCTCTCTGTATTATACCCAGTCCCACACTACCATCCCTCTCTCTGTATTATACCCAGTCCCACATTACTAGCCCTCTCTCTGTATTATACCCAGTACCACACTACCAGCCCTCTCTCTGTATTATACCCAGTCCCACATTACTAGCCCTCTCTCTGTATTATACCCAGTACCACACTACCAGCCCTCTCTCTGTATTATACCCAGTCCCACATTACTAGCCCTCTCTCTGTATTATACCCAGTCCCACACTACCAGCCCTCTCTGTAATATACCCAGTCCTAAATTACTAGCCCTCTCTGTATTACACTCTGTCCTAAATTACTCTCTCTGTATTATACCCTGTCCTATATTACTAGCTCTCTCTCTGCAATATATCCAGTCCTAAATTACTAGCCCTCTCTCTATTACACTCTGTCCTAAATTACTTTTTCTGTATTATACACTGTCCTAAATTACTCTCTGTATTATACCTTGTCCTATATTAATAGCTCTCTCTCTCTCTGTAATATACCCAGTCCTAAATTACTAGCCCTCTCTGTATTACACTCTGTCCTAAATTACTCTCTCTGTATTATACCCTGTCCTATATTACTAGCTCTCTCTCTGCAATATATCCAGTCCTAAATTACTAGCCCTCTCTCTATTACACTCTGTCCTAAATTACTTTTTCTGTATTATACACTGTCCTAAATTACTCTCTGTATTATACCTTGTCCTATATTAATAGCTCTCTCTCTCTCTGTAATATACCCAGTCCTAAATTACTAGCCCTCTCTGTATTACACTGTCCTAAATTACAGAGTGTTTATTATAGAGCCCTGTATTACTAGCCCTCTCTCATTATTATACACTGTCCTACATAACTAGCCCTCTCTGTATTATACCCTGTTATACTTTACTAGCTCTGTCTGTATTATACCCTGTCCTTCATTACTAGCCCAGTGTGCATTATAGAGCCCTCTATTACTAGCCCAGTGTGCATTATAGAGCCCTCTATTACTAGCCCAGTGTGTATTATAGAGCCCTCTATTACTAGCCCAGTGTTTATTATAGAGCCCTCTATTACTAGCCCAGTGTGTATTATAGAGCTCTGTATTACTAGCCCAGTGTGTATTATGGAGCCCTGTATTACTAGCCCAGAGTGTATTATAGAGCTCTGTATTACTAGCCCAGTGTGTATTATGGAGCCCTGCAGCCCTGTATTATAGCCCAGCCCAGTGTAGTAGTGTGTATTATAGAGCCCTGTATTAGTAGCCCAGTGTGTATTATGGAGCCCCTGTATTAGTAGCCCAGTGTGTATTATTAGTAGCCCAGTATGTATTACTAGCCCAGTGTATTATAGAGCCCTGTATTAGTAGCCCAGTGTGTATTATGGAGCCCTGTATTAGTAGCCCAGTGTGTATTATAGAGCCCTGTATTAGTAGCCCAGTGTGTATTATGGAGCCCTGTATTAGTAGCCCAGTGTGTATTATGGAGCCCCGTATTAGTAGCCCAGTGTGTATTATGGAGCCCCGTATTAGTAGCCCAGTGTGTATTATAGAGCCCTGTATTAGTAGCCCAGTGTGTATTATGGAGCCCTGTATTAGTAGCCCAGTGTGTATTATGGAGCCCTGTATTAGTAGCCCAGTGTGTATTATGGAGCCCCGTATTAGTAGCCCAGTGTGTATTATAGAGCCCTGTATTACTAGCCCAGTGTGTATTATAGAGCCCTGTATTAGTAGCCCAGTGTGTATTATAGAGCCCTGTATTAGTAGCCCAGTGTGTATTATAGAGCCCTGTATTAGTAGCCCAGTCTATACAGTGTGTGTCTAAAGAGTGACAAGCAGTTTGTAATTGGGTGCAGTGTATCGAGCTGCCTGTAGATGTCGCTCGTGGCAGAGCATGACGTCAGAGTGAATGTAGCTTCTTGTCTCAGTGAGGAGCGTTGAGCCAGAGCCGGGTGCAGTGGCGTGCGCCTGTAATCCTGCTACTGGGAGGCTGAGGCTAGCGGATCGCTTGAGTCCAGGAGTTCTGGTCTATCCTGCGCTATGTCGATCGGGTGTCCGCACTAAGTTTGGTATCAATATGGTGGGGCCGAGGGAGCTCAGCCTCACCAGGTTGTCTAAGGAGGGGTGACCCGGCCCAGGTCGGAAACGGAGCAGGTCAAAACCCCCGTGCCGATCAGTAGTGGGATCGCGCCCGTGAATAGCCGGGGTAGGGCAGCCTGGCCAACACAGCGAGACGCAGTCTTTTTACTTATTATTTAAATTACTAATAATAGTATATTTAGCTCAGTCTTTTTATTATTATTACTATCAGCCTGACCAACACACACAGTCTTTTTATTTACTATTATAACTACTATTAATAATAGTAGCATTAGCCTGCCCAACAGTCTATTTATTATTCATTAATACATTTGAATTATTATTATTATTATTATTATTATTATTATTATTATTATCATCCTGACCAACACAGACACACACACACTGTCTTTTTATTATGGTTATAATTAATCTCTTAAATAAATATTTTATCATTATTTATGAGTTAGACATTAATCACCATCTGCGTTATAATGATTATAATTATCTATTATTTGTGTTTTATATATATTTTGAATAAATATGTGAAATTATTTATTCCTCTTGACTGTCATTTATATATCTAGACATAAGGGTGATGTGGACTGTTAATGATCACATTCTTCTCTGATTGTGATTCATATCATTAGCTGTATGGTAATGTTAACACAATTATTATTATTATTATTATTATTATTATTTTTATTATCCTCATTAAAACCTCTGAGTAACCTTGATAGGGTAACCTGGCTCACACAATTATTAACAATACATTATTATTATTAACCCATGGCAAGCAGGGTAGGGTTGCACAAATTACACAGTGCATTTATTATGGATATTATTATTATTAAAAATAATAATCAGACTTTATTTATTACTATTAATTGTGTCATTAACCTGCGAATAGCCCAAGTAGTGCACACTGTCTTATTATAATTATTGTTGTTATTATTATTATTAACTAGACTGTAAGCTTGTTTGAGCAGGGTCCTCATTTACCTATTGTCCCTGTAATATTTTGTAATGGTCTCATTTATTGTTAAACTTCCCCTTTTATAATATTGTAAAGCCCTGCGTAATATGTTGGTGCTATAAAAATGCCACAAATAATAATACATATTCATTAGCCATGCCAGGAGAGCCCTGCCAAATCAGAGAGACTTATCCTTTCGGTCAATAAATTAATACTCCAAGAACCATAACCACTGCAGCACAATCTAACAGTTTGACTTCTTACTTTGAGTCCACCGGTGGCAGTCCCTGTCTCTATGATAGCCAGAAGCTCTCCTGAGCTATGCCAAACATGGCAGGGCTTAGCTTACGTGAGCTAATGTATGTTCCTGCTAAGGAGCTTTTGTTTCTGCAGTGTTAGTTGTGGAGGTGGGGAGCAGCGCCCAGTGGTCCACAGGTGATAAATCAAACTGTTCAAAAATGGTCTGACTACTTACAATAGGTGGCTCCTGGAGAACTCCTGACACCATAACCACGATAGTTCTCTGTATCCTTCCATGCAGTTGCTGTGTTAAGCATTCTTTATTTTATATTTACATGTAAATGTTTATTTAAGGATATGCACCAAACAGATGGTGAACAGTACACAATGAAATATAAAAAATAAAATGTACAACTAAAACCAGCTCAATTAGCAACATATGAATAAACCACTCCCCCTTACATTCATCTCCGAATGAAGCAGCCCACGTGTTCACAATCAATGAAAATCAATCAATAATGTACAGAGTGCCATAATTTGGTACCAGAATTTAAACCTAATTCTACTCCAATAATAAATAGATAATATCTATACCAAAATGTAATGAATTAAATGACACTAAAACTATTTAAAAAAAAATAAAAATAAACATGTGGATGAAAGTGGTTTTGGTTATGAATACATGCAGTATTAAATACTCTAATATCTTAGTGCAACATGGAGAAAAACTGAATTTTTTCATGCGTAAAAAGGAACAGACAAGATAGTATAATGCTGTGTATTGCATAGATAAAATTACAAACATGATTAAAAAGGCTTACATTAGATTCAATGGGACCCTTTGAAGGTTTTAAATGTGCACACATGCTCAAAAGTATAATCACCCTTATTATCATTAAAGTAGCCGCCGCTATGCCACTCCCCATGATCAACTGTGCTCTGTACCACGCTGCTTGTTTTCGGGTTGTGACGTATCTCTCAGCTCTGTGACAGTTTGACACTTATCACAAATCCCGGTTAAAGCATTAAATTTTTGGTGTTTTTCACGCGTGTTTTTTTTGGGGGGAACTCACAAATTACGTGCCCCATTATTATAAACACGTGCAATATTTGTATACCTACTGTTATCAAGTACAGTACATGTATAACTTTTCCCCTAATCCTTCCCTTAATCTTGCCCTCAATCCAACCACTAATTCTACCGATAATCCATCCCATAACCCTACCCATTATCCTACTTAAAATCCAACTCCTAAACCTGCCCCTAATCCCACCGTTAGTCCTAGCTCTTACCTCAGCAGAGGGATTCCCCAGCTCTCGCAGTACAGAGCGCTCTGTGAGCACTCAGTACTGTGTGATTGCAGCATGAGTGGGAGATCTCCCTTTCATGCTGCAGCTCCTAGAAGTGTGATCAACGCTGGGCAGCTGGCAAAATCCAGCACTGATCACTGGGCAGAAGGGCATGCACAGAAAAAAAAACTATATATGACAGAATATGTAACAAGGTGCATATGAAATATATATTGAATTACTGGCATATCCATGAGAATGCAATAAAGCACAAAGATAAAGACCCCATGATTTCTGCTGTTATATTTGGCATATATATATACCTACACACAAAAAAATTGAGAAACCAATCTGTAGTTATTTGCATAAGCTGGAATCCAGACGCACCCTTCATCTTTCCAGCCTTGTTTTTAAGAGCTTCTCTGGGAAACTCCCACCCTACCTGAACAAAATGCTTTCCTTAGCTGTTCCCACTTTCTATAAGCTCCGATCCAGTACAAGCACTTTACTTAGTCTACCTCAATACAAAAAGAAAGCGGCCCGATCCTCCTTCTCCTACAGAGCGCCGCAATTGTGGAACGACCTCCGCACAATTTAAAATCTTCCCTAAGCCTAAAGTCATTTAAGAGATCCCTCTCTACATACCTCAAAACAGAATGCACGTGTCATGGTTGATTATATATTTCCTGCCTGTTCTATGTTAAATTTTGTATATATTGTGTATTAATATTGTTTTTGTATTTTGTTGTACCTAATGTAACAATGCAATGATTTGTGGACCCAGGACATACTTGAAAACGAGAGAAATCTCAATGTATCTTTCCTGGTAAAATATTTTATAAATAAATAAAATATTTTATAAATAAAATAAATAAGCAATAAATACATATGTATGTAACTGATCTATACATACATACACAACAAGCACTGTTAAAGTAAGATTTCGGTGGGAAAAGCAAGTCTTGTGGCTTGATTGGTGTGTGTATTTGTATTTAGCAATGTATTAAAGGACCACTCTAGGCACCCAGACCACTTCAGCTTAATGAAGAGGTCTGGGTGCCAGGTCCAACTAGGGTTAACCCATTTTTTTATAAACATAGCAGTTTCAGAGAAACTGCTATGTTTATAAATGGGTTAATCCAGCCCTCAATTCCTCTAGTGGCTGTCTCATTGACAGCCGCTAGAGGCGCTTGCGTGATTCTCACTGTGAAAATCACAGTGACAGCACGCAAGCGTCCATAGGAAAGCATTGATAATGCTTTCCTATGCGACTGGCTGAATGCGCGCGCAGCTCTTGCCGCGCGTGCGCATTCAGCCGACGGGGAGGAACGGAGGAGGATCGGAGGCAGAGAGCTCCCAGCCCAGCGCTGGAAAAAGGTAAGTTTTACCCCTTTTCCCCTTTCCAGAGCCGGGCGGGAGGGGGACCCTGAGGGTGTGGGCACTCTCAGGGCACTATAGTGCCAGGAAAACGAGTATGTTTTCCTGGCACTATAGTGGTCCTTTAACTATCCACTTACTTCAGGTGGAAGGGGTTTTCATCCAAACTTTTTTCCCCACCTCAACTGTTTTGATATGTACTTTTCAAGTAACGCCAAGCTTCCATAACAAGCCAGTAACCAACCTCATGCTGATGAGTTGCATTAACAACGAAACAGCTGTCCATGAGTGGTTCACTGGCTTTGCTCCTCTTCCTGAGTTGTGTCAGTCTTATGGCTTGACCGGTGTGTGTATTTGCATTTAGCAATGTATTAACTATATATTATATATATATATATATATATATATATATATATAGAGAGAGAGAGCACAGCACCCCTACCCCCCACACAAAGCACCCCTACCCCCACACAGCACAGCACCCCTACCCCTTACACACAGCATCCATCACACAGACAGACACAGCACCCCTCAGACAGACAGACACAGCACCCCTCAGACACAGCACTCCACACACACTTCACACCCTTACACACAAACACATACACTGCACCTGTATATGAGCCACTTGTATTCAGCAGACTGTGTGTGTATATTCAGAGAACTGTGTGTGTGTATTCAGCAGACTGTGAGTGTGTACTCGGCCGTCTGTGTGTGTACTCAGCAGTCTGTGTGTATGTATTCAGCAGACTGTGTGTATGTATTCAGCAGTGTGTGTGTGTGTGTATTCAGCAGTCTGTATGTGTATTCAGCAATGTGTGTATTCGATGGACTGTGTTTGTATTTAGCAGTCGGTGTGTGTATGTATTAAGCAGTCGGTGTATGAATGTGTTCAGCAGTCTGTGTGTGTGTGTATTTAGCAGTCTGTGTGTGTGTCCATGTGTGTATGTATTAAGCAGTCGGTGTGTGAATGTGTTCAGCAGTCTGAGTATGTATTGCATTTGTTGGAGATACTAATAAATATAAGCTTAATTTTATCTATTGATATCATTATTTAACATTTGTATTATTGAACTCTCTGTTGTGTTCTTCTTTTAAAACAAAAGTTGTTAACTAGTTCGGACAACTGTACGAGTTGTTTTTTCTAAACTTAAACCTCAGTATTCAGGTTTAATTGCCGTGTTGGCACTTTGAGGAAAAAAAGGTTGGCATTTATTGCGGTTTGGGCACTCGGACTCAAAAAGGTTCGCCATCACTGTCCTAGATCCTTTTTCCTGCAATGCTCTGTATTTCTAGCAGTATTATATCTTTGTTATTGTATCTCTGTTATGTCTTTTACTATTTCTATACTATCTACACTATACTATAAAATGACTTTTCTTTTAGGATGCCTTTACTAACCTCTGACATCTGCTGGGGAAATGGTGATACTGACTTTATTTCTTTGCACTCAGATGAGATGACTATGTCTCCTAGTCCATGTTGTGGATAATATATATGAGCCACTTGGCCATGTACTGTATTATCCTTCTGTCCTGTATACTTTGCTTCAGACATTACAGCACACGATGCAAAATATATATATTTTTTCTTTTCTTTTCTTACAGCCTGTACATTAGCTCTTATATTGCTATCTGGACCATATCTGCATAATGTCCAAAAGTGAAAAGGTGCACCCATTTATTTTGATGACTTTGACCATACTGAATGGTCAACTTCCAGTGGATCCAGTAAACCCCTTATAGGAGCTACTTACCCCCTCACTGACTGTTGTGGAAATAAGGTCTACACATATTTCCTAGTTAAGAGAAAATGTCTATTTACTCATCTCACAATATATTATAGAGTTAAGCACACATGTTTAATCAAAATGGCTGCTAGAAGCTTCTAGCCCCTCCACCCTCTCCTCCCCTCCCTTCATAACATCAACTAACTACCTCGTGCAACAAGATGGCGCCGGGAAACCGTGGGAGACCCTCATGGCCCCGGTGACATCACCTATAGTAGGCAGAGCATTAGAACAACCACTTAACACCTAACCAATTATTGATGTATTATTCCATGTTATCTCTGACAATGCTTATGATGTAATTTTGCTTTTAAAGGGACCTGCCGTCCCCTCTGAATAAACATTCCTCAAGTTATTCAACAACCTGGAACCTGTGTCTGGTGTGAATTACTTCAGGGAGCGTGCACGCATTGTTTCATTGATTTGGCCAGGGGCAGATACACAAAGAAATAATCAATACTTTAATTGATTTTTCCCATTTCAATTGGCGCCCAACGTGGGGCCACCGGAGGGCCGGTTCGGAGGGCCGGAACCAACGGACCGGAGCGGACCCCTGGAAAGTGGGACAAGCGGAGCCTGATCACCTCCATAATACAGCCGTTGCCTGTGTTATTCTCCTGTTTTGTGTCGGTCTGTCTCCGAGTCCACTTCCGGCTTCCAGAAGGCTACTAGAGACAGGTAATTAACTCATCCGGTGTGCCTTTTTAAGGTGAACCTGTCAGTTGTCTATCTGCCTCCTGTATTCATTTGCGTGTGTGTGTGTGTTTCTAATTCCTTTGATGAGTTAGCTTGACTGCCTAGCGGGCAGGGGACGCATTACAGCCGGTGGGGCTGGGATTTTACAGCCGGTGGGGCTGGTATTTTAAGTTAGCTTGACTGCCTAGCGGGCAGGGGACACATTACAGCCGGTGGGGCTGGGATTTTACAGCCGGTGGGGCTGGGATTTTACAGCCGGTGGGGCTGGGATTTTACAGCCGGTGGGGCTGGGATTTTGTTTGTTTATTACTGTTATTACTGTGCTCCCGTTAATACCTGTGACATACTGGGACCAGCCTGGTGGGTGAAGGCTGAGGATTGCTATACTTCAATTATTTGGCACCGGTGATTTTAACATGTACATGGCCATTCTACTTTCTGTCATTCTGTGGTTTTTGTTTAATTGTTGTTACAGCGTGGGTACCCTTGGTGTGTGTGTGTGTATTGTGTGGTTAGTTCTGGATTCCGGAGTTTATGCTCATTTATACGTTTGTGATTTTTGCAAATGTCTTCTCATTAGTGCAGCCACGTTCATCTTCTCTTTTGTGCTTTATCTCTCCTGTGCCTGTAACCCAGAGCTGTGTTAGTCACCCACGCTCATTCGCTCCCGTCCGCGGCCACCACCCCGGGTGGGCGGACCTCCGTGACTAGTCTACGTTTGGGGAAGACGCACGGGGCTCAAGTTCTCGTGGCAGTCGAGCACTGTAGACACTCTTTTTCCCTTTTCCCTCATACCTTCTCTATTCATCTGTCTTTAACGAGTGGCACGCTTTGATTAGTCAAGATGGGGCAGGAGCATGCTAGACCTGCTAAGGGTTTGTTAGCTTGTGACATTGTGAAAGAAAGGGCAGGGGAAGATGCGATGATGAAACTTAAAAAGGTTGCTAAGGTGTGTGGCTTTCAGATGTTACCCAGTGGGAGATTGCAACCGGAGTTTTGGAGAAAACTACTCATAGACAAGGAAGGTTTATTGTTGGATAACGGACTCACGAGGGTTGCAGAGGCTTGGTATCGTGTAGCTAGAGGTTTGAAAAGGGAAGGATGGGTCGAGGAAGAGTTGGAGTTTGAAGGGCAGATCGTACATGTTTATCATAGGAGCGTTCACAATGATGATGTTGTTTCTATTGTTCCACGGCCACCACCCTATGATGGCGCCCAAAGCGTGGCAGTAAATTCCCGCCCTGCTTCACCCGTCACAGCACAGACTCCACCCCCCGGGGGTGTGCCTTCAGCCCCCACCCCTCTATGTCCCGTACTTGGAGTAGATGGAGCCTACTATTTCCCAGTACCACAACACTCGTTCCCACCCACTCCCATGCACCAGCCCTCCTGTGACCAGGTCCCCTCTTTCAACCATCATCCTGTCATGTCCGTTGGAGCTCCCCCACCTCCATGCCCTCCGTTACCTCTCTCAGTGCCTGTCCGTACTCCGAGTTCTGCCCCAACTACTCCCGCCCCGACTATCGAAGGTCCATCCTCCTCCCCCTCTCAGTCCCTCTCCACCCTGAGTACCCCGTCCCTAGTAATCTCTGCTCCCTCACCCTCTCCGTCCGCCCTGTGCCCTACGACCCCCGTTCCCACCCACTCAACCGACCCCGACTCCCAGGACCCCTGTCCCCCAGTTGACCCTCCTACTCCGGTTGTAGCGGAGATGCAATATTACCCAGGTTATCTCCGCTTATAATCCAAGTGAGACTCAGGAACAAGTAAATAGTAAATCCAAAGGCAGGGTTTCCAGCAGGTAAAATACAGCAATATCCCAACAGCAATCCCAATAACTGGATGACACACAGTTTCAGGAGCATAACTGACAAGCCTTTAATCGCAGTCTCCTTATAAAGCATGCTCCCATGCAAGGGAGGAACTTACAGTAATTATTACAGTAGCCAATCCTGTCCTGGTAACCTCCCACACCTCCCCTCCCCTCAGCTAGCATCATAATCCCCTTAGCCAGCACACCAATTCCCCCCATTTCTGGATGTACCCCTAAACGTAGGGGTACCCCTTTAAATCATACATCCCCGGGTAGCCCTGATCTGGGTGAACAGCATATCCAAAAATCACCCAGATCGGACCAGGGGTTCGGGAAAAGTATGGAGGGAATAAAATGACCGACCGCACGAACAGAGCTAGCCGAATTCGGTTCCATGTGAATGGGCCTTGCGGTCGGTCCTGGCATAAGGGAATAAAATACACGAAAGCCTCTAGCTATAGAGGCTAGGGGGGGATTCGCCTGAATCCCCTCGTTCGGTATTCTCTATTTACCGAACGAGGGGCCGTTCGGTAGTTTGGAACCGAACGGACCAGGGCTGTGGAGGTCTCAGCGGTGTTCGCCTACTCGAGTGTCCGATTTTAGTTCCAGACACTCGGCGGCAAAACACCGCTGTTCGGGAGTTTTAAAATGGCCGCCGCCACGTGTTCGTTTGTCGAATGGCGGCCACCCCCGAGAACAAAGGACGGCTACTTACTGTTCAATTACCCGTTCGCAACAATGTTGCAACGGGTAATTGAGGACACACTTCACACAGGGAGGTCTGGTTGTTCGGTAGTTTCATTCGAATAAACTAAGGGAATTAAACTACCGAACAATCAGAGGAATACAATTCTTTTTAAATACACAGAAATTACAGCAGATACACGTATGCAGCTTTATACAGTATTTTTTGTAGGGTCGCCTGGTGCCATCCGCTACACCGGTACCCTTAGGAAACCCTGTGATCCCGACCCCTGTACTCCCATTGTCCCCCACTCCTTCTCATCCAATCCCCTCCTCCTCCTTTCCCAAGGATCCCCCGTCCCTACTCTCCGCTCTCCTGAATCTTGTCCAGCCCGTTAATCCCGGTTCCCTTGCCTCCGTCCCCTTACCCACAGATGCCCCTTCCATCCTCAAGGACACTCCTACTACCCCTCCTCCAGTGTTACCTCCTCCTGAAGTCCCAGCCCCCTCTACCTCGTTGCCTCCCACTCCCGCGGCCGATTTGCCGTCCCTAATCTCTGCCCTCACCGCCCTGACCCAACCCATTGCCGCCACCCCTCCTACTCCTCCTCCAGTGTTACCTCCTCCTGAAGTCCCAGCCCCCTCTACCTCGTTGCCTCCCACTCCCGCGGCCGATTTGCCATCCCTAATCTCTGCCCTCACCGCCCTAACCCAACCCCCCGTTGTTATCCCTCCAGCCCCTTTTCCCGTGTTACCTCCTCCCGACATCCCTGCCCCCCCCAACCTTGTCACAGCCCCTCGATCCCGTCCCTCTGACCCCTTCCCCAGTGACCTCTGACGCACCCATAACCAGTGATCTGCCTAGTTCGATATCCGCCCTCTTCACTGCTGTTACCTCCCTGGTTACTTCCGCGATCCCCGTGACGCCTCCTATTGACGTACCTCCTCCTCCTCCCCCCGAGTCTCCGACCCCACCCTTGTCGCATACCGATACCTCCGAACCCTCCGATCCAATCTCTGCCCTCGCACATGTTCTGAACACCCACCTTTCACGCCCAACCCAACCGACCCCCATGACTGCCCCTTCCACAGCTTTGGTCCCTCGTGTCCCTTCCACCAGTCCTAGTTACCCAATCATGGTGGTTGGATCTGAGGTGTCTGGGACATCTGACCAGCCCTATGCGATGGGTGCCTCCCCCCAGGCCTCAGGGTTTCACCCAACTACCTCCCCCCTCACCACCCTTCCTGTTGTCCCCGCTACAGCCACCCCTGAGACTACTCTTCGCCGTGGCCCAGTGGTGCCCGAAGAGGTTGTTATGGTTGACCAGAGTTCACCCCACCTAGGGGTGAATAGGCCCCCTCCCCAGCACTCTATCCCTCAGGGATATCCCCAGATCACCCATGGTGCGGATGGTGCACCGCCTATGTATGTTACCTTCAACCCTTCCCAAGCTGCTACCCTCGTAACCTCACTCCCTGATCCTGAAAAACACCCCATGCCCTTCTTCCGCAGAATGGCTCAGATCCGTAAAACATACTCCGCTGCCTGGAGAGATCTTATTAGTCTATGTGAAATAAAGGCTGGAGATGCATACTGGCCAATCATGGAACGGAGTTTTAATGACGCTCCACTGACTTCTGATACTGACTTTCGTTCTGGTGAAATTTTTTGTGAACAGCTTCGTGCCTGGGCACAGGATAAACTAGCAGATCAGGCTACTTGCATTAATGACATATTACAGGACAAACTTGAGACAGTTGAAAAGTATCACTCTAGGTTAACCCAGACCTTTTCAGACTTAGGGTTCAGTACTTACAACAAAGCACACACCCAGATGCTTTCTGCAGCTTTTGTGGCAGGGCTTAGGGAACACATTCGTAAGGGGTTAATTTTAGCTCGGCCTGAGTATAGAATTATTCCACTGGACACTCTTTTGTTGGTAGCCAAGGGCTTAGAATCTGTAATGCTCCCCACACAACGTAGAACCAACCCTCTGATGTATGCTGCCTCCGCCCCAATTGTAGGTCCAAATCAGGGACCACAGATGCTCCCCCAACAGTATACCCAGTCCCCCCAGACACTGCCTGCACCGATTCCCTTCTCCCGAGACCGTGACCGGACTGTCACGACAATCCGGACTTGTTTTAATTGTAACCAGCCGGGTCACTTTAGAAGAGATTGTCCACACCCTAGAGTGTACCGCCAACAGACCCTCCGGTACCAGAATCCCCATGTCAACAGCTACCACTTCCCCTCCACTGGTTATCTCCCCGCCCTGCCCCATCCGCAGTTGCCTCAGCTCCCTCCTCCGCCTCCTCCTCCACCGCCCCCTGAATACTCCCAAGCCCAGCTCCCTGTAGCAGAAGCCCGTGCATACACTTCGCCCTCCACTGAAGGGTATGATACTGATGACTTCCAGGACAACCAGCCTCATCCCCACCATGCCCTCCGTCCATCCCGTCCCCCCATGCACACTGCTACCCCTCCTTCCACTTCCCGCCGGTACCAGGGCCCAGATCAGGCTCACCTAGATTTATTGCAATAGGTAACTGGCAAGCCTGTGTCACCAACCCCTGCCATGGCAGTGTCTGCGGGGGATGGGGGAGGACCTTTAGCTACTGTAGTTCTCCCCGTGGAGGGTCACCCAACCACCTTTTTAGTTGACACAGGTGCAGCCCGTAGTGTTCTTAGGGAACAAGACCTGCCTGACCCTTCTTTCCTTTCTGACACCGATGTTTCATGTGTTGGGGTGGATGGCACACCACGCAGTAACCCACTTACCAAGCTCTTACATGTAGGTTCACACATCCTGTCCCGTTTTGTTGTTTCTTCCACTTGCCCCATTAACCTCCTAGGTGCTGATGTTCTCTCTCGGCTGCAGGCCTCTATTACCGTTACTGCAGATGGACAGGTTGAGTTAACAACCCCCTTATCACAGAAAGATACTTCTGTACTATGTTCTCTCCCCATCTTGTTGAATCTAACAGACAATTCAGGGAATGCACGGGTCACACACACCCCCAGTGCTCTGGATCGTATCCCCCAAGAACTTTGGTCCACCAGACCGGATGATATTGGACGCCTACATGTACCCCCCGTCCTGGTCAAGCTCCTGCCTGGAGCCCTTCCTCCTCGAAGACCTCAGTATCCTCTGAAGCCTGCACAAGCTGAAGCCATCACCAAACAAGTTGAATCTCTGCTTACCAAAGGTGCCCTCACCAAGTGCACTTCTCCATGCAACACTTTTCCCTGTTAAAAAGCGCACTGTTAAGGGCCAACCCGACCAGTACCGCATGGTACAAGACCTCCGTGCTGTTAATGAAGTTACCATAAAGGACACCGCCATTGTTCCAAACCCCCATACCCTTTTGTCCCAAGTGCCACCAACTTCAACAATTTTTACTGTAGTGGACCTATCTAATGCCTTTTTCAGTGTCCCCCTTGACCCTTCCTGCCGTTTTCTTTTCGCCTTCACACATGAAGGACAACAATATACCTGGACTGTAATGCCTCAAGGGGCTCAGAACTCTCCCACACAGTTTGCTCACGCCATGTCTCTAGTTTTGGATCCCTGGCAGAAATCCCATCTGGATGTTGTTCTACTTCAATATGTTGATGACCTCCTTCTCTGTGCTCCTAATTTGCTTATTGCAGAGCGTGACTCAGAAGATCTCCTATGTTTTCTCGCTGCTGCAGGATGCAAGGCCTCAAAATCAAAGCTACAATGGTGCCGGCCCTCGGTGGTCTTCTTGGGACATTGCCTTTCCCATGGCACCAAACACCTAACCTCGCAACGGGTGCAAGCTATCCTGCAACTCCCATTACCTGCAACACACCACTCTCTTCATGCTTTCTTGGGTCTCATCACATACTGCAGATCTTGGATACCTGAAGCTTCCAAACTCATGCAGCCACTCTATGATGCCCTCAGGAGTGAGCCCTTTCACCTCACTGAAGAAACTATTAACTGTTTCCATACTCTGAAGAGAGCTATTGCTTCTGCACCTGCTTTGGGCCTACCCAACTACCAACTCTCTTTCAATTTGTTTGTCTCTGAGAAATCAGGACATGCTTCCGGAGTCCTTACTCAGAAACATGGGTCCAGACAACGGCCTATTGGCTATTTTTCCTGCATGCTTGATCCTGTTGCAAGAGGTAGCCCCTCTTGCCTCCGTGCTGTGTTTGCCGCCAGCGCTCTCCTGGATAAGACTAATGACTTTGTTCTAGGCCATCACCTCACAGTGTTGGCCCCTCATGACATTACTGCTATCCTCCAACAAGTTCAACCCAAACACCTTTCTTCCCAACGCCACCTCCGCCTCCAAACCTCCTTGCTTTTACCTGACAATGTGAAACTCCAGAGATGTCTTACCCTAAATCCGGCCACTCTTCTGCCACTTCCCAAGGGGGGGATTGTGCACCACTGGTATAGCCTGGATATCAACCCAGAAGTTCTAGAAGATCTACAACTACCTGCACTTGCACCTCCACATGATGAACAATCAGTGGCCCTACTTCACTGTACTTTGTGGTTTAAGGATGAACCAGGCTCTGATATGAACTATGAACAAGAAGTATTCCACCTCAAAGAAATTCACATTACCCTGACCGACTTGTTTTGGGACCACGCAGGTACCATGCTCATCTTAGTCCACCTCCCAGAGAGTGTGACACATCTTTATCACCATTGGGAAACATCTATTCCACACATTTCCTTCACCAGACCTCCTGACATCTCATGGAAAGACCTAGGTCCGATAGCCAAAACCTGGAGTCAAATGACCCAAGAACAACTGACTTCTACGGGGGTCAACAAAAGGATTATTAATTACTGTACAGCTGGGTACCCCAGGTACCACACAGAAGCCTGCGAGGATCCACTCATCACAAACTGTGATCTCGATATCCCTCATGATTGTTTTGAACAAATGAAAATGGAAACCACACACCTACCAACTGTCTATGAAGCTGCATTACTCAATCCGGACCAAACACTATTTGTGGATGGGTCAAGATTTGCCGATGAACAGGGACAATATCACACTGGGTATGCAGTCACTACAGAATGCCAAGTATTACAAGCAGCTGCCCTACAACCAACCAGGTCTGCTCAAGAAGCTGAATTGACAGCCCTAACTGCGGCCTGCAAATTGTCTGAAGGTTTACGTGTCAACATTTACACGGATTCAAGATATGCCCTGGGAGTGGCACATGACTTTGGCTTAATTTGGAAGACCAGAGGATTTCTTACGGCCACAGTAAAGCATGGGGCAGCCATTGCAGAGCTGATGGATGCACTGGAACTTCCAGCAGAGGTGGCAGTACTGAAAGTAAAAGCTCATGGAAGATTAGACACAGAAGAAGTAACCACCTAGCTGATCAAGCAGCTAAGGAAGCAGCACGGCAAAGATGGGAAGTGGACAGAAGAGTGGCCACAGACACATTACCTATCTACACTATGCAAACATTACCTACAGACCTTAGGCTTCTGAAGGAACAGCAAGCTGCTGCCACTCTCCAGGAGAAACAAGGTTGGAAGAATAAAGGTGCTGTACTCCGTGATGATGTCTACACTATCAATCTCAAGTTCTGCTTACCCAGAAGCATGTACCCAGCGGTGGTACAATGGGCCCATGGGCCCGCTCACCTGTCAAAACTTCTGATGAACTCACTGATTGACAAATACTTTGAAGCACCAGGCATCACCACCCTAACACAGAATTACTGTAAGTCTTGTACTATATGTGCTAAATGCAATCCTGGAAAGATTATAAAGACCGCACCTAACCACCTAGCCAAGCCACAGTATCCCTTTCAGAGGATCCAGATTGATCACATTCAGATGCCAAAGAGTGGACGTTATGAATATGCATTGGTCATAGTGGACATGTTTTCAGGATGGCCAGAAGCCTTCCTGGTGACTAACCTCACCGCAAGGACTACAGCCAAGTATCTTTTGACGGAAATTGTTTGCCGCTATGGAGTCCCAGAAGTGATTGAAAGTGACCAGGGGACCTCCTTTACTGCCTCGCTAACACGGGAAGTCTGGTCAGCACTGGGGGTGACCCTTGCATTCCACACACCATATCACCCACAGAGTAGTGGTAAGGTAGAGCGCATGAATGGCACCTTGAAAGCCAGAATGCTTAAAATGTCACAAGAAACTAACATGCCCTGGCCCGAGAGTCTCCCACTGGCATTGTTTAGTGTAAGGTACACACCTAGGGGAAAATATAGCCTATCACCTTATGAGATTTTGTTTGGTACAGCACCCAGGTTAGGTTGTTACTTTCCTCAACAGCTTCAGATTCAGTCAGATGCTATGGTAGACTATGTGACCGCTCTCTCTCATGCCCTGACCAAAATACATGCCCAAGTGTTTTCTTCTATTCCAGATCCTGAGTCGAATACAGGTACACACAAGCTGCTTCCTGGTCACTGGGTTATGGTCAAGAAGTTTCTCAGGAAACACACCCTAGAACCGAGATTTGATGGTCCTTATCAAGTGCTCCTGATCACAGCAACGTCAGTTAAACTAGCAGGAAAGAGTTCCTGGATACACGCTTCACATTGCAAAAAAGTGCCTGCCCCAGAAGAAGCTGTTCCTGCTGAAATATGAATTTATCATGTGTCTTGTGTTTTCTTATGTTGTTGCACTTTGCTTGGGCTCAACAAGTGGCCATAACCAAAGATAATCATGTATACACTTTTTGGTACAATTCTTCTGACACAGATGTAGCCACGTACACCTTTGATTACTGTGACATAGTTACTTGTACATTTCCACAAACACAATATGCCGCCATATACAAAGACATACCTAATAAAAAGGACCCATACATTTGTGTGACCGGGGGAGCTTGGGGACATCATTGTAGTTCATGGAAAGCTGCCGGATGGAATACAGGTAGGCCATGGGGCTACAGACCTCAGGTTGCACTGGACAGACTTGACAAAGACGGGAAGCCCCTACTTTCCAGGATGACCCTGAGTAAACCCACAGGGTCAACCCCCATTAAACTTACCCTGAATATAGAGCACCCTAGCCCAAGAGACGCGGGGGAATATGTGATGGGGATGTACTGGAAGGGGGGTGGCTCTCATAATGCATTGGGGACATTTTACCTACAAGATATGCTCACCTCCTCAGACTGGGTAGGGACCACTCACATGATAATTAACCCATTAAAACCACATATTAAGACTCTACATGACATGGTAGCCATAGCCAACCCCACCTTTGAAGACACTATGGTGGTAGAGACTGGGTTCTCAGATACTAATTTGTGGCTAGAATGGATGAGATACAATGCTAACTCACACAACAAGACTAATTGCTATGTATGTGGAGGGGCTAGGCCCCATCTGGGCACAGTTCCCCTGAGTCTACCTCCCGAGGTGGAATTATGTGTATTGAGTCTCTATGCACAATCCACCACTAACTCCTCAACATGTGAATCATGGAAGAAAATCTACCCGATCAGTCATGGACATGTAAAGCCACCTGATGGAGTCACCATCTACCCAGGTAACTACACATGTTATACAATACCAAAGAACACTGGTTTATATCTGGGCAAATTCCCATCAGGATACTGCTCGACTTATCATAACCCACCTACATCACTGCTAATGAATCATACAAAGACAATCGGGGATATCTATTGGTTATGTGGTGATAAACAATTAAGGTCCCAATTAGCTGGGCAATGGTGGGGGGAGTGTGCCCTAACTAAAGTCATAATGCCTAACCATATTATTCCAGATGGTAGTCATAACACATTAGACCCCACACATATACACTCTAGAACCAAACGAGAGACTCCTATCCGAGGGAGCTTTGACCCCCATGTGTACATCGACGCTATAGGTGTGCCAAGGGGGGTGCCTAATGAATTCAAAGCAAGAGATGAAGTGGCTGCAGGGTTTGAATCCCTAATTCCAATGATAACTGCCAACAAAAATGTCAATTGGATTAACTACATCTACTATAACCAACAGCGCTTTGTCAATTACACTAGGGATGCCCTACAGGGCCTGGCAGAGCAACTACAAGCCACCACTCAAATGACATTTCAGAACAGAATGGCCCTAGATATGATTCTAGCTGAGAAAGGGGGTGTATGTAAAATCCTCCCTGAGACCATGACATGCTGTACATACATACCAGACAACACTGGGCCCAATGGTAAAGTGACTATGGCCATAGAGAAGCTGGATAGTCTTGCAGACGAGCAGAAGAAAAATTCAGGAGTCACTGACACTTGGGACAAATGGTTTGGATGGATGAATGGTTGGCAGAGGACCCTCTTCCAGGTGGGGACAGCTGTTCTTATAATGACCAGCATTTTCTTATTTCTGACCTGTTGCGTACTCCCTTGCATACAGAAGTACTTACAGAAAGCAGTAGATAAGACTATAGTTGACGTGACTCCTACTTTCCTACATCAGGACGTCACAGACCTCGAAGATGACACTCCACATACACCCCTTCAAGCACATCAGTTCAAACAGACAACTGCCTTCCTGTAGGGATAGTATAGGGAAAGCATCTGTCTTGGCAGGTGAGTCTCACGTGTGGAGATGTAGTGGATTAGCCGCTGCGGGTTACCCACGGAGTGAAGCGTTCGATGCTTGCCAAGATGGATGAATTATAGGTAATTAGAAGCACATCATTAGGGATATATTAGGGACAGTGGCAGTTGTTATGGTACATAGCCATTTTAGGGGGGACTGTTGTGGAAATAAGGTCTACACATATTTCCTAGTTAAGAGAAAATGTCTATTTACTCATCTCACAATATATTATAGAGTTAAGCACACATGTTTAATCAAAATGGCTGCTAGAAGCTTCTAGCCCCTCCACCCTCTCCTCCCCTCCCTTCATAACATCGACTAACTACCTCGTGCAACAAGATGGCGCCGGGAAACCGTGGGAGACCCTCATGGCCCCGGTGACATCACCTATAGTAGGCAGAGCATTAGAACAACCACTTAACACCTAACCAATAATTGATGTATTATTCCATGTTATCTCTGACAATGCTTATGATGTAACTTTGCTTTAAAAGGGACCTGCCGTCCCCTCTGAATAAACATTCCTCAAGTTATTCAACAACCTGGAACCTGTGTCTGGTGTGAATTACTTCAGGGAGCGTGCACACATTGTTTCATTGATTTGGCCAGGGGCAGATACACAAAGAAATAATCAATACTTTAATTGATTTTTCCCATTTCACTGACAATCACTGAGCTCCCAAACATAGAAAAAGTTTGTTTTACGTGTGTTCATTTATGCTTCACTCCCCTTTGACTTACACATATATCTTATCTGATTCAGGCCTCTGTTTATTATGAATTCCAAGTGTTTCATTGCTGTTAGAAATAACTATCCAAATGATATATCAAAAAAATTCCTATAGACTTTAATGTTGACTTCTGTAGATATTTTTGTAGACGTTTTTCTAACAGTATTAAATCATATTGAGAGCTTATTAATTTGAGGCTTTAGTTATTTGATTTACCTATACTTTGCATTTTCAATTAAAACATAAAAAGAAAAAAAAAGCCAGAGCCTTTTCAGATGAAATAAATAAAGGTGGAGGGGTAGGCGGCATCACAGGTGAAAGAAACCTGATTATAAACTATACAAGCATATATACAAGATACTACATGAGAGAGAATACATATAAGATAAAAAAACAAAAAGAGTTCGAAACATAGATAATGAATAATAATCAGGAGTCCAAAAAGTAAGCCCGAAAGAGTCTATGCCTGATAGACACAGCATAAAGTCCAAATAAAACCTTGTATAAGAAGTCAATCACAATCTTGTCAGGGGAAGTATTCCTCAGTAAGGTATGGGCATGGGATATTCGTGAGATCCGTATGAAAAAAATCAAAATACAGCAAATAATGGTGCAGTATATCCCAACAGGTACTAAGTACTATTTGGTAAGAGGTCTATATGGTCCTACTCACGTTTTCCAGAGCTATAAGACTAGCTCTAGTGTGGATGGCATACAGTGGTACAATCCCCACTTATGGGATACGTGAAGTTTTGTAGTAGATGGATATCTTGTAGGTATAAGGACCATATGAAATATAAAAGAAACAATAATAGTGCTTATTGTATAAAAGCCAGAGGTGAAATAATAAAATACCAAGTGGTTACTCACAGTTTATTGAGCAGCTGCTTCATATAAAATTTTACCAAAGGTGTTCGGGAAACACTTTTTAATACACCAACGTGCACACTTTATATTTGTAGAAGCACCAACACACTTTCATTTCTTATTCTCTGTCATAAATATGATCTCCTTACCTGTATTCCTCGTGGTCTCCTGGTCCGGTGATTCCCAACCTCTGCCAACTGTTGCTGGCGTCCGCGCATCCTGTCTCGGCTCTAACACTGGCTTAAAACCGTAAGTCTGGCACCTACCATAAAGCAACGGCCGTAAACCTTGCTAGCTTTCACGGTATAGGCTCTGTTCATTTGAATCGGGCATTCGGTTTCTTCTATCAGCATTTCTGGCACTCACGCCGTTCGGCTAATTCTCGTATACATATTTTCTATGTACGCTTGTTTCACAGCATTAATTCACACGAACACGACCGTTCGTTCACATACTACTGTATAAACATTCGGTATTCGAACAGCACTTAGAGGACGCATTCATTCGTATGAGTTAGGTTTTACACGCATCCCTCTTTGTCTTTTGGCAGTTACAGCCAGACACAAGGCCGTGGCAATGCTCATATCTCGCAAGAGGAACCCGGCGGAGCTACTGGCAAGAGCTCCGCCGGTCCTCTCCTGCCTCCCTCCCTGCATGTGGGTCGGTGGGGAGGGAGGCTGAGAGCAGAGCCGGCGTTCGGATAGCGCCGGCTCTGCATGAGCAGACAGGGGAGATCCTGAGATCTCCCCTGCCGGTCTCAATATACATAGGCATGCCGCAGGGATTAGGGTGTGCCCAGGCACACCCGGCACACCCCGTACGCACGCCTATGTCTACTGCACATAGCACCAATTTCTGCCTGAATACGGCTGAAACTGAACAGGGCCAAGCTGTCTTCAATCTCCAAAGACCTACTAGAGGCTTAAAAGACAAACTGGGTAGAGATATCGTATTCCTAGGCAAATCCAAGATTTGTAATAATTTTAATGTGGGTAATTGTGGTTTTAGCTCCTGTAGGCTGATGCATGTGTGTTCCCACTGTTTCAGGGCCCATTCAAAGACAATGTGCCCAAATAAAGCTTTTCCCAAACCGTATCACACGTGCGTGAACCTCACATTATTGGCTACACTGTTACAACAACATCCATCACACCATTTCATTGACTACATTATCACTGGACTAACTGAAGGATTTCACACCGGGTTGGTACACTTACCTACCGGTACACTAGAATGTGACAATTTACAATCCACATTAGATGATCCACAGTTAGTACACACACTTATCATGTCCGAGGTGAAACAAGGGTTTTTGTTGGGTCCGTTCATTTCTCCACCCTTCACAACCTGGAGAACCAGTTGTCACGGGGAAAACTTCACTGAAACCTAGACTGATAATTGATCTATCTGCTCCACATTCCTCCACTATCCCCAGCCTTAATTCACTCATACCTTCCGAACAATTTTCGTTACACTGTGCCACTATCGATCATGCCTTAGGGGCCATTTTAAAGGCTGGCACAGGGGCAGGGTTAAGCAAAACTGATGTGGTAAATGCCTTGAAATTGCTTCCCATGCACCCTTCCCTGTGGCATCTACACAGCATTAAATGGCAGGGGGTGTATTATTTCTTCACCCGTCTCACTTTTGGCTCCAAAAGCAGCCCAAGAATTTTTGACATGTTTGCAGAATCTTTGTGTTGGTTGTTACTTAATGCTCGATTTCCTCATGATTGAGAATAACACACTCCCCCCAAGTAGCTTGACACACATGTTGGCTCTGTTTGAATCCCTCACTATCCAGTCTCATATCAAATAAAAACGCTACTTAAAGGCTTTAAAAATTACACACACACATCCCCTCGCAAAGATAACCCATAGACAACAACATTTTCCACTCACTATCCAACTTATTAGATTCTTCTCCTTTTGAACGCATAACTAATACCATAATTAAAACATCCCTATATTTAGCCTTTTATGGGTTCCTCTGTCCAAACAAATTTACGATTAGGACCATTACTGCCCCGGACTACCTGAGAATGATTGACTTACAAAGACACACCGACCATTACGTTCTATCCTTTAGACAATCCAAAACCAGCACCGTAGGACATACTATTAAAATTCCCTTGTATCCTACTCAAAATAAGTGGTGCCCGGTACAAGTCTTGGACACCTATTTCCTTTCAGTCCAGAAACAACCACACCAACCCCTGCTGGAACTGCATGGATACACTCTTACAACAGCGAAATTCATGCTTTACGTTCGACTGCTGTTGACTAGGCTCAGCCTAAATCCCAATCATTTTTCAGGTCACTCTTTTCGTATAGGGGCAGCATCTTCAGCATCCGCTAATCATATACCCGCTCATATTATCAAGGCTTTGGGATGCTGGAAATCCTCCGCCGACACTCTCTACATACCTAATCCAGTTAAAGAATTAAGACAAGCTTTCTGTGACTTATCCACATAAATAAGTTGGTTACACAAATTATGTTTTATGGTATTTTCTTTTTGACCACTTTTATTACAGGCCTAGTGCTTTGTCGGTTCCAGCACACCACAACCGACTGGTGCAAACTCATTGATGTTATGGTTATAATATGCTGGGATTCTGTTTTACGGCTATATTGCCCCGACTACACATTTGAAGGCTTGGCCTGTAGTTGTGGGAGGGGTTTGGATCCCCTTTAAAAGGGCTGCCAATCCTCTCTCACCTTACCGTTGCTGGTCTGACGAGTCACCCCTCCCACCACTCCCTCTATTCATAGCACCCTCTAAGGTGGGCCCACTTTTATTACAGGCCTACTGCTTTGTCGGTTCCGGCACACCACAACCAACTGGTGCAAACTCATTGATGTTATGGTTACAATATGCTAGGTTTCTGTTTTACGGCTATATTGCCCCGACTACAAATATATATATATGTATATATATATATTTATATTGAAGAACTTGGCTATATGGGTCTTCTGCAGGTTTACTTGAAGTCTTTTGATCCCTAACAGAAGGAGTCTATATTTTCTAGGGCTATTCAACCCTTTTGAGTTAAAAGATATTTCTTAGAGTCATTATTTTCCGTAATTGGTCAGCGCTTATGTAACTCCCAGTTTTGAGAGATCTGGTGGAAGACAGGGCTGAGGTCTATTGGGTCATCTTATTCCAGCTTGGTCTATTTTTTAAAATAGCACATCTCTAGCTCACCCGTGTCCCGCAGTGGTCACCAGTCAGTGACTGAGCCTTACCGCGTCAGGTAGAATGGACGCGTAAATGGAAAAGTGCCAGAGCACTACCTGATAGCGACTCCGAATCTGAATTCGGGTTTCAAGATGAGGCTTTGATGGACTCTGCCTCGGAGTCTGACGACAGTTTTGCTGCTGTCAAGTATGTGGGCAATTTCCCTAATCCTAGCCCAGCCTCTTACCAGGCTCTAAAAGGCGATTCTAAACCTGGGTCTTATACGGAAGCTATTTTAGATCCCTTTGGAGATCCTTTGACCCGGAAGAACTGCATCATCCCTGGTTGGCAGAGTAAGTTGCTATCGACCATATAGTATCTTACTTGCAGTTGAGGGTTAGGCTCCCCCTCTCTAAGGCTTCCCGGAATGAGTTATAGAGCCCTGTATTACTAGCCCAGTGTGTATTATAGAGGTCTGTATTACTAGCCCAGTGTGTATTACAGAGCTCTGCATTACTAGCCCAGTGTGTATTATAGAGCCCTCTATTACTAGCCCAGTGTGTATTATAGAGCTCTGCATTACTAGCCCAATGTTTATTACAGAGCTCTGAATTACTAACCCAGTGTGTATAATAGAGCCATGTATTACTAGCCCAGTGTTTATTATAGAGCTCTGCATTACTAGCCCAGTGTTTATTACAGAGCTCTGAATTACTGTGTATTATAGAGCCCTGAATTACTAACCCAGTGTGTATAATAGAGCCATGTATTACTAGCCCAGTGTTTATTATAGAGTTCTGCATTACTAGCCCAGTGTTTATTACAGAGCTCTGAATTACTGTGTATTATAGAGCCCTGCATTACTAGCCCAGTGTGTATTATAGAGCTCTGTATTACTAGCCCAGTGTGTATTATAGAGCTCTGTATTAGTAGCCCAGTGTGTATTATAGAGCTCTGTATTAGTAGCCCAGTGTGTATTATAGAGCTCTGTATTACTAGCCCAGTGTGTATTATAGAGCCTGTATTACTAGCCCAGTGTGTGTTATGGAGCCCTGTATTACTAGCCCAGTGTGTATTATGGAGCCCTGTATTAGTAGCCCAGTGTGTATTATAGAGCTCTGTATTAGTAGCCCAGTGTGTATTATAGAGCTCTGTATTACTAGCCCAGTGTGTATTATAGAGCCTGTATTACTAGCCCAGTGTGTGTTATGGAGCCCTGTATTACTAGCCCAGTGTGTATTATGGAGCCCTGTATTAGTAGCCCAGTGTGTATTATAGAGCTCTGTATTAGTAGCCCAGTGTGTATTATAGAGCTCTGTATTACTAGCCCAGTGTGTATTATAGAGCCTGTATTACTAGCCCAGTGTGTGTTATGGAGCCCTGTATTAGTAGCCAAGTGTGTATTATAGAACCCTGCATTACTAGCCCAGTGTGTATTATAGAACCCTGCATTACTAGCCCAGTGTGTATTATAGAGCCCAGTCTATACAGTGTGTGTCTAAAGAGTGACAAGCAGTTTGTAATTGGGTGCAGTGTATCGAGCTGCCTGTAGATGTCACTCGTAGCAGAGCATGACGTCAGAGTGAATGTAGCTTCTTGTCTCAGTGAGGAGCGTTGAGCCAGAGCCGGGTGCAGTGGCGTGCGCCTGTAATCCTGCTACTGGGAGGCTGAGGCTAGCGGATCGTTTGAGTCCAGGAGTTCTGGTCTATCCTGCGCTATGTCGATCGGGTGTCCGCACTAAGTTTGGTATCAATATGGTGGGGCCGAGGGAGCTCAGCCTCACCAGGTTGTCTAAGGAGGGGTGACCCGGCCCAGGTCGGAAACGGAGCAGGTCAAAACCCCCGTGCCGATCAGTAGTGGGATCGCGCCCGTGAATAGCCGGGGTAGGGCAGCCTGGCCAACACAGCGAGACGCAGTCTTTTTACTTATTCACATTACTCGCAGTCTTTTTACTTATTCATATTACTAATAATAATCTTTATTATTATTATTATTATTATTATCAGCCCGATCAACACAGACAGTCTTTTTATTTACTATTATAACTACTATTAATAATCTGCCAGCCCAACACACTCTATTTATTATTCATTAATACATTTTAATTATTATTATTATTATCATCCAGACAGACACACACACACAGTCTTTTTATTATGGTTATAATTAATCTCTTAAATAAATATTTTATCATTATTTATGAGTTAGACATTAATCACGATCTGCGTTATAATGATTATTATTATTATTATTATTATTATTATTATTATTATCATCCTGACCAACACAGACACACACAGAGTCTTTTTATTAATAGATCATTATTATTATCATCAGAGACAGTGATTATTATTTATCATTAATAGTAATTATTATTATTACTTATTATTACTATCAGCCTGACCAACAGAGCGATACATAGTCATTTTTATCATTAATATAGGAATAATCGTTATTATTATCAACAGGAACAAAATGTTGTATCATTATTTATGAGTAATATTAGTGAGTTAGATATTAATCACTATCTGCATTATGATTATAATTATGTATTATTTGTGTTTTATCTCCATTTTGATTAGTTATGTATCTATTACCCCTGGCTGTTTAGTTACATATAATATAAAACATAAGGGAGATGTGGACTTTTAACTATCACTCACATATTTCTTTGACTGTAATTAATAACAGTAGCTATATGGTAATGTTACTTGGGATTATTATATATGGATAGATTTAATTGAGTTCTGATGGTTAGAGAATTTAGATGGATTTTTAGTGAGTGTCAGTGCCTCCTGCTGGAATTAAGTGGTAAATATGTGCCTGTGTGGGTGTTATAATGTCAGTCACCAGGCGGGGTCGCTGTTCAGTGGATTGAATTGCTCTGTCCGAGCTGTGGTTAGCTGCTATGTAAGCGAGGTTATACTGTCACACACCAGGCGGGGTCGCTGTTCGCATTTTGAATCGTAATAGGAATGTCCTGCATGATCTGCCGTAGCTGCTGCTTGTCCACGTGACCCGGTTAGGTCAGGGTTCACCTCCAGTGCTGAATGTGAAGACAGTGCGCTGGGTATAGCCCTGACCTGCAGCAACCTGCAGCAACATGAAGAACAGATTCAACACCATAGACATCCGGGCTGTCATTGCAGAGCTAAATAACAGGTGACATGTCATCCCATAGCCAGCCCCTGAGAGAGAGAGAGAACAGCTTATTCCATGTATCATATGGCCATGGCATGCAGTGTGCTGTGACCAACATCCATGTATCATATGGCCATGGCATGCAGTGTGCTGTACCAACATCCATGTATCATATGGCCATGGCATGCAGTGTGCTGTAACCAACATCCATGTATCATATGGCCATGGCATGCAGTGTGCTGTAACCAACATCCATGTATGTGCTGTAACCAACATCCATGTATTATATGGCCATGGCATGCAGTGTGCTGTAACCAACATCCATGTATCATATGGCCATGGCATGCCATGGCATGCAGTGTGCTGCAACCAACATCCATGTATTATATGGCCATGGCATGCAGTGTGCTGTAACCAACCTCCATGTATCATATGGCCATGGCATGCAGTGTGCTGCGACCAACCTCCATGTATCATATGGCCATGGCATGCAGTGTGCTGCGACCAACATCCATGTATCATATGGCCATGGCATGCAGTGTGCTGCGACCAACATCCATGTATCATATGGCCATGGCATGCAGTGTGCTGCGACCAACATCCATGTATCATATGGCCATGGCATGCAGTGTGCTGCGACCCACACCCATGTATCATATGGCCATGGCATGCAGTGTGCTGCGACCCACACCCATGTATCATATGGCCATGGCATGCAGTGTGCTGCGACCCACATCCATGTATCATATGGCCATGGCATGCAGTGTGCTGCGACCCACATCCATGTATCATATGGCCATGGCATGCAGTGTGCTGCGACCCACATCCATGTATCATATGGCCATGGCATGCAGTGTGCTGTGACCCACACCCATGTATCATATGGCCATGGCATGCAGTGTGCTGCGACCCACACCCATGTATCATATGGCCATGGCATGCAGTGTGCTGAGACCCACACCCATGTATCATATGGCCATGGCATGCAGTGTGCTGTGACCCACACCCATGTATCATATGGCCATGGCATGCAGTGTGCTGTGACCCACACCCATGTATCATATGGCCATGGCATGCAGTGTGCTGCAAGGAACATTGATTAATCACATGTTATTATGTATCAGTAGCATTCAATTTGCTCTAATTACCCAGGCTTTCACATGTTATTGTACCGTACTATGTGCTCGAAGGAATCAATCACATGTGCTGTTATGTCTCCATAGCATACAACGTGCTCCAAGGAAGCAACCTTCCCCATTTGTGGTGTTATGTATCCATAACATTTAACATGCTCCAAGGAAGCAACCATCTCCATATAGTGTTATTGTATTTCTTTAGCATACAATGTGCTCTAAGGAAGCATCATCCCAAAGAGTATACATTGTAATCAAAGGAAGCAGCCATTCCCATATGTGTTATATAACATATCCTGTTCTCTAAGAAGAGACACATTCTAATATCTGTTATACATCCATACCAATCAATGTATTAGTTACTGTGTATGTGTGACACACTGTACTGTAAGGTAGGAGTTACTGTATATCCATACGGGGGTAATAAAACCTGTGTTAATAAGCATATAGAGTTGTTCACTAAATTCCAATTGTGAGAGAATTAAATCCCATAGGCAAATGTAAAGGACAACTGTCAGATCATAAATAATTTTCATATAATAATTTCATCAACTTTTGAAAGGAAATAAATGTAAAAACAAATGAGAGAAACTCATCCCAATGACCAGATCCTTCAGCCGTATACATGTGCCTTGGGTCAGAGTCAGACAGTGTTTGAAAACAGTCTTTATAATCTTCCCCACTTCCGTGCAGGGAGTGAAGCAGGAACGTTTGTTTTTTCTAAACACTCTCCGACCCAAGGTGCGTGTACATGGTTGAAGCATCCTGTCATATACTAAAAGCAATGATAAGTTTTTATACTTTTTTTTTTAAATGTGTTTATTTTATTTTACATAAACTTAATTTAATTAAAAAAATCTATTTCCTTTCAATTATTGATGATAGGATTATTATGTTAAAAATAGTTTTGAGGTTACAGTTGTCCTGTAAAGGGATACTATAGTCCCAGGAATACAAAGCTATATTACTGGCACTATCGCACCCCCCTACCTCGCCCCCAATCCCCTCTCCTCCACATTAAATAAAGGGTTAAAAAGCACTGGAGGCAGTTTCTCTGGTTGCGGCACTAAGTGCAAAAGGGACACGGCAATGAGCTGAAGTGCTCTGGGTGCTTTATAGTGTCCCTTTAAACAAAATAGTCAAACTCTGATCCAAATGTTTTCATGTAATCATTTGTGCCTACATTTTACAATTTAGATTTGTTTGCTAGAAATCAGAGTTTAATGAATAACCATGATAGTGCTTTGGGATCGTCCCCAAGTTCCTCTTTTAATTCTTTTTTTTTTTTTTTTTACTTTTTGTCCTAGTAATGTATTTAGTCAACAACGGCATCACAACTGCACAAGAGTGAGAGCTTGAGCCATGCACATCCTATTCATATACTGTTCTCTGACTACAATTTAACTAATGCATTTTGTGTGTGTTCCTTTTTTTTTTTTGCAGTTTACTGGGGATGAGAGTCAATAACGTTTATGATGTGGACAATAAAACATATCTCATTCGACTGCAAAAGTAAGCTCCTTCTTTTTTGGAATATTCTCTTATATTATTATGTTTAATGATGTACTCTATGTACCATAACTCCTGCAGCTCATTGTAGTAGTTATTGTGCAGGCAGTCTGTGGGTGCAACCTCAGTCGTTACCTAATGTTGCAGTATTGTTTTTTTTTTAAATCTTTCCTGTTTTCTATTTTTTTTAATAAACAGGCCAGATGCGAAAGCCATGCTTTTACTGGAATCTGGCATACGAATTCACACTACAGAGTTTGAATGGCCCAAAAATATGATGCCATCAGGCTTTGCAATGAAGGTAAGAGGAGAGGAGATTTCCTAATACCGTCTTTACACTTCTCCGATCTTCCTTTTCTGCTCCTCCTCTACGCCCTATACATGCCTTACCTTTGCTTCCATACGTTTTCTTTCCCTCATTAAAAAACTTCAAGAGTAAAATCCTTTAAACTTACTTCCATCCCCTTCTGTTTAGTGCCGGAAACATCTGAAATCCCGGAGGCTGGTCAGTGTTAAGCAGCTGGGAGTGGACAGGATTGTGGATTTCCAATTTGGTTCAGACGAAGCGGCTTATCATATCATTGTGGAATTATATGATAGGGTAATTTGGTGCATAATTTATTGTTTAATCTTCTAGTTATTGATGGGAGAATATTTAGCTCTTTAAATATAGGTTTTTGCGCCGCTGAATATGTAGTTTAAAACCACAGTGAATTACAGAGCTTTAAAGCTCACAGCTATGTGCGATTTGTATGATATATGACAGTTTCATTTTGCTGCTGCTGTTTCAAATTTTTAATCCGTGTTGAACTTTTCACAATTCTCATTCTCACTTTAACAGTAGCAGTATAGTGTGTTCTGTGTGAGTATCTCACAGCTTCAAATAATGTTTGTTTAAACTAAAATGGGTAACGTTATACGCTAGATTGATGTTTCGATTGGATAATTACATTTCCTAAATCTTTCGTGCTCCACCTAGAAGCTACACGTAATTCCATTAAAATGTATTTACTCCTGGTCATTTCAATTTCGAGTAGTCTGAAGTAGTACAGGAGCGAGCCATTTGTCTGGAAGTCCCACAGCTGACTGTACAGTGTCGTTCCAGGGCAACATTGTTCTTACAGACTTCGAATATCTCATTTTGAACATCTTGAGGTTTCGGACAGACGAAGCTGATGACGTGAAATTTGCTGTCCGAGAACGATATCCTGTTGATAACGCCAAACCGACAGAACCGCTCCTTGCCATAGAAAAGTAAATATAACATTAGATTTTTGAATCTTCATTTTAAGGGCACTGTATGCTGGTATTGCCCTATTTTCTGTTTGTTAAAGGCATTGCATTGATAATGTATTAAAAAATATGATAAAAACAGCCAATCCAACATAGAAGATAAAATAGATACTCCATTTTATAGGGCATTTTGTAAACTCCACACTTTACATCATCCGATTTGAGCTTTGCCCACAGCAGGAAGTAGTTTGGCAAGTCAGGGCCCACAAATTGGATTTGTAGAGTCTGAGCTGTGGTACATATTTAATGTAGCATTGTAAGGGTTAGTGTTGGGGATAGGGTCTGGTTAGTAGATTTCAAAGCTCAATGTGCACTTCCAGATCCTCCTGGTAGCCAAAGATAACTCTAATTTGCCCAGCCACACATTCACATTGCATCGTAATTGGTTTGCTCGCATGCAATGCTCCTTGGTAGCTATTGCATCAGAGCGTAATTTTGTTGGTTTTTGTGAGCCTTGTAAACTCGTTGACAGACCAAACAGAATGATTACTTTTGAGTAAACACTGTTTCTAGTCAACGATAACTTTAAAATGGCAGTGTTCAGGGAGGGAACGTGAGGTGTGCCCTGAAATTAAATAATGAATTTGTATATATACATGCTTCAAAAATACAAAGAAAAATTCAAACAAACTTTATTTAAAAAAACAAAAACAAAAAAAACACACACAAAAATTCCCCAGCAAAATATCTCCATGTTAATTTCCCTTTAATACTAGTTAACCTGTGGTCATTCTGGTCTGTAAAGCACCTTCACAGGAATTGTGTGTCTTTGACTGGCTTATGTGAAGATATTAATGAAGCCTTACCTGTCAGTTTTCCGTAATCGACAGTACGTTATTCCCACTGCCTAGCAAACGGCATTGATACATCTAATCATAGAGATCATATAACATGTATGTTTACCACTGACAGAGGAATGGCCCATTTTATACCAAATTGGCAAAATCTTTAACTTGATAATGCAAGTGATTTGCAAATTTAGGCTATGTTGGCCCATACATTGAGATTCAGTTGTCTGTTTCTGATCATTCCTGGTTAGCATATTGGGTCGGATTACCATACTGAGGCGGATCAGGGTGAATGCTCAGCTGTGGTTATAATCAATCCTACATCACAGTGGATATTTTTTATTCTTTGAGAACTTATTATTGCTCATTAAAATGCCAAATGACTCTCCTGGTATTTTGGAGATTGACTGTATCTTTTTGTTTCTTCAGATTAAAAGAGATTATCACAAACGGACAAAAAGGGGACCATCTGAAGAGGGTCCTTAATCCACACCTACGTATGTGTTTTTTGTTTTTTTTTGTTTTTGTTTCATCACATGACATGACATTTAACGGAACATTCTCATAAGTTTTCACCTCATATTCATGCAGTATTTTTCTCCACGTAAAACTTTCTTGCAGGTATCTGCAGCAGACGCCTGCCCCCTAAGCCATACCTCCACTTTTCACAAACTGTCTTCCTGATTGGAAAAGTATGCAGTGTCCTAATGCAGCTCAGCCAATGAGAGATCAGAAATGAAAGTTTTTTTTGTTTTTAATGTGACAAAGATGACAGAATGAGGCTGAAATCTATAAAATACTATTAATCAGCATGTACATTGTGTGTTGCTTTAATTATGGAAAATCATATGCTCATTCATTTCCATACAAAACACAAAAAAAACACGTTGCGCTGTATACTGTGCGTATAGAGTCCGATAGAACAATTCTTTGGAAGATCTTGGCTTGGAATCGTTCAGGCTTCAGTTGGTGATGAGTATATGTAAACACACACAACACTTGAAGAAGCACCTTATTTGGCGAAACGCGTTGTGTATTTTAGTATTGACTCTCCAGGCAACCCGTTTTACTCACCTGGTTCCAGCGCCGGGAGCCTTGTGAAGCCGCTCCACCGATTTCGTCAAAATGATGAAATAGGCGGGCGCGAGCAGGAAGCAATCAGACGCTTCCATTTGGAAGCGTCATTGCTCCCTTGTGCGCATGCGCGGCTTCGCCACACATACTTCAGAGGGCGGCATTCATGCCACCCTCTGAAGTCCTGAGCGTACTACCGCGAGCTGAGCTGACTGACAGCTCAGCTCGCTGTCTTTGCCTGCCCCCTCTCCTCGGCTGACAGGCAGGAGAGAGAAGGCGCGCATACAGTGCCTTCTCTCTCCTGCACACGTCAGATGTATTTTAATACGTCTGACGTGTACAAGGCCTTTTTGGGGCCCTACATGATAGGAAGTCCCTCTGGTGGCCGTCTGAGTGACAGCCACTGGAGGTATTCCTATCAATCAATATAAACACTGTATTTTCTTTGAAAATACATTGTTTACATTAGATTGCCTGCAGGGAGCTATAGATCTCACCTGAACAACTACATTAAGCTGTAGTTGTTCAGGTGACTATAATGACCCTTTAAAGCATTACAGTTTATTTGGCTTGTACATATTTTATAGTGCAAGACCATTTATTATACTTTTTATACCTTATATTATTTTTATTATTCTTGGCACTTTTAAAACAAACTTTTGAAGGATATACTCTATATCCAATCCCTGGCAAGAATTGCCTTCAGGAGAATCTACTCAACATAATATCCTTGGAGGGGATCATACCACCCAAGTGCTATCTCTTGAGCGGTGTTACTGTCCTACTAAATGTGATTAAATTACCATTTATATTTTTACCTGTTTTTGGTTTTACTCGGTAAGCACTATTGTTTACTTTTTATATTCATCTGGATGCTGTGAGACTTACCCCTAAAGCGCTTCATATCCACCAGTGGGGACTATACCACTGTACACTGTTTTACTCAGAGCTGTAGCTCTAACAAATGTGAGTGTGATCCCACATATCCTTGTTGTGTGTCCTACACTAAGTATTTGACTATCTGCACTATTATTGATCATTTTCTGTTTTGTTACATATACTCCTCACCAACTGAAGCCTGGACAATTCCAAGCCAGGATCTTCCAAATAATTTTTCTTTTGGACTTTATACTCACAGTATTTGGCGGAACAGTTTTTTTGTGTTTTGTATCGTTTTGCTTCTTGTCAATAATATTTTGGGAGTATTCCTTGCATTCAGTGTTTGCATTTTATGTCACTGTTTAAATTAATTGATTAGCGCTTATCCTATCTTTCATATTTGCTGTATCATTAATTTTCATGTTTTGTCTATGCAGCCTATGGAGCAACCCTGATAGAACATTGTCTTCTAGAAATGGGCATGTCTGGCAATATCAAGCTTGAGCAGCTTTCAGGAGACTCAGGTCAGTGGCGTTGCAATGAGAAGGACCAGAATAACAACTGAAATCGCCTCATGCTGCCAAATGGCGCCAATTGGGTACAAGGCTTGAAAATCCATCATGTCCTGGGAAAGGGTGGCTTAGCATGACTCAGTGAATTTGTGTATAAAACCAGTCTCGGAACTACACTCATCCAAATAAGAAATCCTTGGTGCAACCAAACCAGGAATCCGCACCAAGTCTCAGATACAATTTGCTAGAGAGAGAGAGAGGTTCAGGCACTCCGAGGTATGAAAACTGCAAATTTATTGGAGCCCAAATTTCCAGCAGCATCCTGGTCGAAAAGTTGCTTCTGGACATTAGGGTTCTAATAAATTTGCCTTTTTCATACATTGGAGTCCATCAATGTCCATGCTGCATTCACGTCTAATAAGTTATTCCCATGAATGCACATAGACTATGACTTAAATATACTATATAAGGTGGCCTTCTGGTACACTATTTTTCAAGATGGCTGCCTATACCAAGAGATGTTTTACAAAAACAGTTGCCACAACTGGGAGACGTGAATCCTTCTGATATCCGGTATTAACATACGGGGCAGGAATAGTTCAACAATAACTAGAAATTGTAATTGTTGGGTTAAAAATAAAATAATTCCTCAGACGTGAAGGTGGAGTTTCAAAATCAGCCTGTAGGTCAGTTGTTTCAAAATGGAAACTGGAATCATGTGACAACTAGAGCTAGTAGATGAGAATAAAAAGATGGAGCACAAACAACCTGGTTACAAACTCTTATGGGGTTATTCACTAAATTAATAAGTCAAAGTGAATTTTAAATTCAAGGTATAACCAGGAGAACTGGAAAAATTCTCAGTCAGCTATGCTTCAAGTTTGGCTACTTTGGCCTTAAATTTGAAATTCACTTTGAATTCTCACATTAGTAAATATCCATATTAGAGTAGTAAAATAAAAATATGTAAAATTCTGCAAATTATTGTATTTCTTTTTACACTTGGTTTTTTTTCTCTCCATTTTTAAAGATTTGGAGAAGGTTCATGCAGCTTTAAGGAAAGCAGAGGAATACATGGCTATGACGGCAAACTTTCAAGGAAAGGTAACATGTTTTGCCATGCAAGGTATCCGAAGCCTGAAATTATTAAAGGAATGCTTTTGACTTGCATTTCTAATGCGTTGCAGAGATAATGCTTTAAATATATGCAAAAACAAGAAAGTTTAAAAGTTACTTCTATTTGAATAAATCCTTACCAGCCTTGAGTTTCGCTCACTCGAAGAAGTATCTTGGCCAATCAGGAATCTCTAATACTGGTTTATGGAATCTCAACATGTTTACCCCATCACTTTAAGGAATAAAATGTAGGGGGAGGGGCATATTAGCAGAAATATCTCTTTGCTCAGAACAGTTGTTTCTTGGACTTCTGCTTTTATTACTTATGAATACTTCTAGCTGGCTGAACTACAAATCCCTTTAAGTGATGGGTGGAATGCACAGGCTGTATGTGTTCCACCGGTTCTCAGAGGTGCTACTATTCCCACCTGGGAATGGACATTAGCTCCAAAATTCTAATTTCCTAAGGTATTTAAATGCTACTAAGTCTGCCAACCTTGTATACTTGGGGATCCAGCTATGATCGAGAAGATGTGTAATATTGTTACACCATATAAAATGAGGGTTGATCAAATGCAAACATGTTATAGGGCTCTCTGGGTGTCTCCCTCAATGGTGTGTGAGGCTAGAAGAACCGAACTTAAGTTTACAAGGTAAATTGTAACTTTGGGGGAACTTACTAGTTAATTTCAAACAAGTATCAAAGCTAAGTGTTTGGCTTTATCAGTGCTGGAGGTGTGTGTTTTCTATCTGATACCTATGAAGACTGCACTAATGCGCTACAGAATCTGTTGGCGCTATATAAAAGGCAATAATAATGATGTCCTAATGCAGAGGAAGAGGATGTCCAGCATCATTTAGTGGACCAAAAGTCCATTCGCAATCTGGAAGCTCCTTTTGTATCGGTCTGACAGTCACTAGAGGCAGTCTTAGTCATGCAATGTAACTATCTGGGTAACTATAGTGTCCCTTTAAGAGTGCATTATGTGAATCCCATTTGAGAAAGGAAAGTTGTTTTAATCTATTGAAGAGGAATTAATAATGTATACAGAATAGAAGTAATATCTCAGTACATCTAGTAAGTTTTATTGAACTGTCTTAATGTTTTTTATTTAGAATTCTATTAAAATCCAGTCAAACACATAATATAATAGTGTGAATAAAGAATACCCAATCTTCAAAAAGTAAAAGTGGCTCAGAAAAAATATATACAAAGCTAAAACAACATTTAAAAAAAATCTCTTTGTAGTGTTCCTTATATTTATCATTTAATATGTTTAAAGGGAACCTCCATTTCTGTAGAACTTGCACCATTAAATAAAACATTGAAAATCACCCATAACTTGTTTATTTTTCTTCATGTGAAGCTCTGGTTTATTTGTTTTTAACCAAGCAATAAAAGAGGCTGATTTATTAGGATACCATTCAACTAAGGATGAATACCAGGCATGTCCAACCTGTGCCTCCTCCCCCACCCTCCCAGATGTTGCTGAACTACAACTCCCATGATTCTTTCAATTAAACAGATAGCCAGGGAATCATGGGAGTTGTAGTTCAGCAACATCTGGGGGGCCGCAGGTTGGACAGCCCCGATGTATACCATCGGTAAACAGTATATAGTTGCTACAGGTTTTAAAACTTGAAATAACAGTATTGTTTTAGTAGTCACTCGTTCTAAATCAACTAAACTTCAGGATGCCCCTTTTGTGCCTCAGTCAAGATAAGCACCAATACATGTTTTGTCCTCTATGGAGCAAAGAAAAGCATGTCCTCATTGATTAATCCATGTAAATATGTGTTTAACACCCACAGGGCTACATCATCCAGAAGAGGGAGAAAAAGCCTTGTCTGGAGCCAAATAAAGAGCCTGAAGACATTCTCACGTGAGTTATTGTTTGTTTTTTAACCATGAGATATCCAGTATGTGACTACCATTCCCATGATGCTTTGCTAGTTGCTGGCTTAAAGGAACAGTAATATATATATATAATATTGACACTACAGTGTCCCTCTACCTAGCTCTACATTGGTCTTCTCAGCTCCCCCTGTTTGAAGTAAAAATTTGAAAAGAACTTTAATTAAAGTTGTACTCACCTTTACCTCTTTGCCTCCCATGAAGTCACGGAGGAGGCATGACCTCCTCCACGATGGTACAATCCAATGCTCCTCATGTCCTCATTGGGGACATGATCTGCATGGATGGCGTCATTCAAATTTATAGTGATCCTTTAAATTTATGGGTGATGGAAACCCACAGGTAGGTAACCTCTGCTTTACAAGATGCTCTCGAGTATCTCCAATTCCTGGACATGTTTTCTGTTTTCCAGGAATGAGGAATTTCATCCTTTACTATTTGCACAACATCGTAACAGCCAGTTCGTGGAGTTTGACTCTTTTGATAAGGTCAGTATGAAGCTCACTACACTCTATTTACTTTATAGATGCGTAATATTATGAATAACATAAGAAATGAAAGATCCACTTTAGATCCTGCTGCTCCACTAGTCCTCCGTGACTGCAACATTATTGATTCCTTTCAATACCTTAGCCGCTGTCTTAATGTAATTGCCATTCTTAGTGATAAAGTATTGCTTTAAACATCAATAATGGCACATGATCCACAAAAAATCATTACTTTTATGGTTTTTGCTTCCCAAGCACTACCAAGCCTCAATAGCAAACCAGTAACCAACCTCATGCTGATGATTTGCATTAACAATGAGTGGTTCACTGACTTTGCATCTTTTCCTAAGTTGTGTTTCAAATCTAGCAGTTTAACCGGCCTGTTAAATAAGCTGCAGATTTTATAATGTAATATTTGAACGAAGTTATTCACTAGCGTGAGACTGGTTGGGAATTAAAAATGTTACGTTCAATGCCAAAGTAGCCAAAATGGAGCGTAGCTGACTTAGATCATTTTTGCAGTTTGGCTATTTTGGCCTTAATTTAAATTTTGACCATTCTTACTTTAGCCAATAATTCTGCATGTGGTAGTACCGTCTTATGTCTGCAGATGGAACTTTTTAGATGATAACTTGTACCATACTAAATCATTCTAGATTTATGACCAGAGGTGAATATTTACATTATGATTTGTTTAATAATATTATTTTTCTGAGTTTCTTTTTATTTTTGATGGTATAGTATACATAAACATTTAGTTACCATAGTCAGAGTGCTGACATAAATTAGAAGGGGAACAAGGCAGATGACAAATATAAATGATTTGCTGTGCTATGCTGTGCAATTTGTTCTAAAGAAGGATGTTTGAGCACTAGAAAAAATGCAGGTGGGCTTCAAAATTAATAAAAGGAATGGAACAGTTTAGTTATGAAGAAAGGTTAAAGGGACACTGTAGGCACTGTATCTGCTTCATCTCATTATACTGGTTATAGTGTGAATACACAAAAATGGGATACAGCTGAATAACTAAAAAAACAAGAAAAAAAACATAACACATAGTGAAGTACAGTAATTGCAATTGGATTTAACCCCCAATGATTGCACTCATGAAATAGTGTGGAGCAATGCTCCTTTAAGCCCACAATGGGGCTAGAGAAGCGTTCACCTTCCACGGATGGGGACTTCTGTCTTCCAATGAAGTGGGAATACGCCAATTTGAATTTATAAAAATATTTTTATTGAGGCAATACAAAGCCTTAGTAAAAAAATTAAAAATGAATAAAATGTAACTGCAATCTAACGCATTTCGTCCACATATAGTAGACTTCCTCAGAGATAATACAGTATAAGCAGTAATGCAATAAAAAACAAAGTATGCATAATTCCCACCCCAACAAAGTCCCTTTAAATAGAACCAGTCCGTGTGTTGATTGGAGAAAGCTCTCATAGAAACGCCCGAAAGTACTGGTTATAGTGTCTGGAGTCCTCTTGTACCATCATTTCTTTCAGCATTAAACAGTTTTTAATGTTTGAATGCTAAACAAGAGTCCCCAGCAGTCCATCCCCTCTGTGCTGCTTTGGCTATAAAGGTATTAGGCTGGGCAGCTGTGATTGGCTGGGATTGTCAGCTGACTGCTTTTAGCCTGTCAGAGCTCCAACTGATGGTATGAATGGGTATGACAACAAGGAGGTGTGTAATCTCTGCCTTAGCTACACATACAGAAGGGGCAGGACTGTGGGTGGCCTTATTTTGTGGCATACTGCACGAACATGGTGCAACACTGAATGGAGGGACAGTGCCAGGGCACTCCAGGCACTATAACCAATTCAAAGAGATGAAATGTGTGCCTTTAACACATTTAAATCTGGAGATTAAAGGAGATTTAGTCGAAGGCAAAAGTCATTTTTTTTTGTTTGTTTTTTTTTTTTTAAAAGTAAGAACATTAAGGATGTGGACTTCTCTATCTGAAGAGGTGGTTTTATCAGTCTGTACAGATATTTAACCCCTTAAAACCAGAGGGCGTACTATTACGCTCTATTCTAAGCAGCTCTAAATGACTCAGGGCGTAATAGTACGCCCTCCATTTGTTTTTGTTTTTTTTGTTTTTTTTTACTTGGTTTTGTTTGTGCGCTGTCATTGTTGCAATACCCCTTGGTACTGAAATCAGCAACTGTGACCTCATCACTAGAGTTCATTAAAATTTAATACGAGACAATGTGACAAGCCTTTGTCTAAACTCCAGACTCATCCAAGTACAGACATTGTTAGTGATTGATCCTTTCTTCTTCATGCTTCAAGGCTGTTGATGAATTCTATTCCAAGTTGGAAGGTCAGAAGATTGATTTAAAAGCTCTTCAGCAGGTATGATTAATTTCACCTTACTATCTAGCCATCATTTGTCTATCATCTTCTTGTTTTTTTTTTTGCCCTGGTCACCTTGCATTCTTTTTGTAATTTTGTAATACTGTAATTAGACATGTAAAATGGTTTTACAGAGAGTGGTGGATATTTTCCACGAGTGAGTTACCTTTCAATAAATGTGGAAGCACTTTCCTTGTGCATGCATCACTTCCAGCTGTCTTACAGCAACTCCCTGGTGAGATGTGCGTTCGAAAATTGCTTACATGATCACTCCAGAAAACCGTAAGATGATTTCTAAATCATGCAGAATATGGAAACTGGAACCTGAAATCTATTTAAAGATCTTGCGCATGTTCCCCCACCCCCCCGACCTTTCTAATCCCCAATCACAGTTTGCTTAGTTTTTGCTCTGAATAATTATCAAATTTTTTGATTTTTAATTTCTGGGTCACCAACAGGAGAAACAAGCTTTGAAGAAGCTGGATAATGTGCGAAGAGATCATGAGCAAAGATTGGACTCCCTTAACCAAGATCAGGTATTTTCTTTGTAAAATGATTTTGTCCCTACCACGTCTGGCGTTTTGGTGAAATCTGTGTAGTAATGGCTACTTCTTTCTTGTTTGATTTTTGCTTTTTGCACCAAAATGGTTAATAACAATCTGGATTTTTTTTTTTTAGGAAATTGACAAAACTAAGGGAGAGCTGATCGAGATGAATTTGGACATTGTAGATCGCGCACTCCAGGTGGTGCGCAGTGCCCTGGCCAATCAGATTGACTGGACAGAGATTGGAACCATTGTGAAAGAGGCACAAATCCAAGGAGATCCTGTTGCTATTGCCATCAAAGAACTTAAGCTTCAGAAAAACCATATCATCATGCTGCTCAAGTGAGTCGCACTTCTTGCAATAATGTGCAAAAAGCTAAAGGATCTTTGAGATGACAACTGTTCTTTTATTTATTTAAGTGAAAATAGAAACGGAGTGTATTTTCTTTTCCCTCCATATTCATGTAACTTTTAATTGTAGGGGCTAGGTACTATTCATGAACAAAAGTTGGTGATGAGACGCTATTAAACTGTTATTGCACTCTCTGCAGTGAATAAGGTTTATGGTTGATGGCCTTTAGGTAGAGAAAAGTTGTTTGTATCAACCATTATAGTTAAAGAAAGTGCTGATGGGCTTTAAGAAGCACTGTCATTTGAGGGATCTTTACATTTTATTTCAGAACCCCCAGGTGGTATGTTTGCTTAGATGTTGGTATTTTCCTTCTTGTGCTGTCAACTTCTAATCTCCAGCTCCAGCAGATAAATTTACCAGGAGCTGTGCCTTTTGCTGTAATTATGCATGTGTGAGAGAACGAAACGGGTCTATGAAAGGTATCGGAAAACACTGGGATCGCTATTGATCTTCAGCCATAGGTATCTGTTTCATATTGCGTGAGAAGATGTCTGTACCCATCTGACCTTGTGAGTAACAGATGGTGGGTTCATAGCAAGATGCAGTATTCTGAACCAGATCAAAACTTTGCCTTTCGCCATGTTTTGACAAAAAGAATATTGTGTACATAAGACACATTAATTCATACTTTGCTTTATGATACATTTTGATTGCTGTAGAATTTGAATACAGTTTATTTTATATATATTTTTTAAAAGCTCGGATGTGATAGATCTGCTCTAAACCTAATGTTCTCCTAAACTTATCTAGGCAAAAAAAAAAAGTGAAAATTGTTTTCTTTTAAATTTGTTTTTTGTTAAATTAAGTTTTACATTTAATGGATCTTTCTAGGCACCACAACCACTTCAGAACACTGTAGTGGTCTCCTGGCCCCATATCCTGGGTAAGAATGAGACCCTTTTCAAATAGTTAAACACTTAAGAGGGTGATTTCAGGTTGCTCTCGTCTGAACCTTTTACTTCCACATGTGTGAAATTAGTGCCACCGATCTTTGAATGGAATTCTTTCGCTGAGAGCGTCCACTGATGTTCTCAACCAGTTCCATTCAAATAGGGTGGAATTGATATATCTGTTGTGGAAGGGGAACTTCTGCTTGATATGTATCTGAGAGGGATGGACCCAGGTAAGTGTCAAACTATTCAAAATGATATAATTCTTTCCCAGGGGATTCTTTGCATCAGAACCATTAATTTGCAAATAATTGCCGTGTGATACAAATTAGCAGACCTCACTGAACCTCTCCAATTTGCTGAAAATAACAATGTGATGAGGTATTGGAATGTTATATGTTTGCAGAAACCCGTATACTTTATCCGAAGAAGAGCATGACGACGATGAAGAGGAAATCAAGGAAGTTGAAGCGCCCAAAGGAAAAAAGAAAAAAGCAAAGAACAAAGTGCAACCAAAGAAAGTCCAGAAGAACAAGCCAATGCTGGTGGAGGTGGACCTTGGCCTTTCTGCATACGCAAATGCCAAAAAGTGAGTGACCTCATTTATTTATTTACTTATAAAATATTTTACCTGGATGGATACATTGAGATTTCACTCGTTTTCGAGTATGTCCTGGGTGTAAACAATCCCAAAATGCAAATATTTAATCATTTGCACTCTCTAAAAAGTGTTCCTTTCTGCATAAAAGACTGAATGAATAGGAGCGGTACTTTCTGAACGGGTCCTTACTGCATGGTACACTATGAACAGGGGTGGTACTGCTTTACAGAAGTTTATCTTCTATAGGTCATACACTGAATGTGAGAATTTTTAACTGCAGGTATTATGATCACAAGAGACATGCGGCCAAGAAGACGCAAAAGACGGTAGAAGCAGCAGAAAAGGTAAATAAGAGCCTTTGACTTTTTATAGGGCTTAGAGCAAAATGATTGAGTCCAAAAACAAAAAAAAAATTAAGAAAAAGGACAAAACAATAACTTGGTATTCCCTTCTCTTTCTTTCTGCTCTATCCCCAAATTCTACAGTCTCAGGTTCTCTAGAGAGTGAATCATGAGATCTGTAGCTCCAGTGGCTCGTCTTTCTTCTTCAATGTTTTTCCTTAAGAGCTATAATCGTCTGTCAAAGGAGCAGGGTGAGGTCCTGGCAGATCTTCCCCTATTCCCTGCTAGAACTCTAGGCAGACAGGTTCAGGATATGCAAAGCTGCTCTAACACATTTCTGTTTTTCCAAATACATATTTTGCCACTTTTCATACTTTCAAGCATTGCGAGACCCATGTTACTTTGCAACGCACCATGTCATCTTTAGATGTGCAACTTCTGAGGATGTACCTTGGCTACCCTAGAGTAAAGCCCAAGATGTCATCTCTTACACAGTATGCTACTGTTAACATTTTGATCAGGAACATGTTATTTTTTTGACTCTAGAAGTTCCAGCTTTTCATATCTCTTTAAGGTCACTGGCAGAACGTATTGTTTTTTTGTTTTTTAGGGGGTATCACCGGTATAAAGTAGCTGATTTGCTGCTCTTTGTAGATTGTGCCTCTTCTATGATCTTCTCTCTGGCTGCAGGCTGACTGGGCAGGAAATCCTATGATATGCCTAAAATCTCGTTTTTTGTTTGTTTGTGTGTATGACTTTGTAAAATAGGCATTCAAATCTGCAGAGAAGAAAACCAAGCAGACGCTGAAAGAGGTCCAGACAGTGAGCACCATTCAGAAAGCAAGGAAGGTTTACTGGTGAGCAAGACTATTTCTTTACAAATCCATTATTTCCCCCATGGTAGAGAAGTTGGAAATGATGGGCTTACATTCATCGTGTGACATAGAGGGGTGCAACAAAAGACAGCAACTCACTACCTTCTCAAAGATTTTTTTTTTTCTTTAAATTCCCAAAAACGCAACAAATTGCAGCTCCTTAAAGGACCACTATAGTGCCAGGAAAACATACTCGTTTTCCTGGCACTATAGTGCCCTGAGGGTGTATGTGTAGTGCAATAGTTTTTATGCACTAAATAGAATCATAGATAATTGAAAACTCGAATGGCACCTATTCTCCACCTTGGCAATAACCCAGTTTGCCTATTTTAGCCTGACATTTGCCATTATGTTTTTAATTCATGGTTTTGTTAATAAATAAACCCTATTTTCTCCTGTAAGTGCTCTGTCTGACCTGTAACCTTTATGGGTGATTCAGATTGCTTGGGAGAGGATGTACCTGATACTGCTGAGAGTTTTCATGATTCTCCCCTGGTGCTATGGTGGTAATGTAGCCAACATTCCAAACTCCTCTCCTGACACTTCTCTGTCTCCCATTAGGTTTGAGAAGTTCTTGTGGTTTATAAGCTCGGAGAACTATTTGGTGATCGCAGGAAGGGATCAGCAACAAAACGAGATGATTGTAAAGCGCTATCTAAGGCCTGGTTAGTATCAATGAAATAGAACAGTGGTGGTGAACTTGATACTGTACATGATTGTGGACTACATTTCCCAAGATGCATATCTGGTCTTCAAGGTGGAACAGACCGTTTTGAAATGATTGATCCACTATTGCTTTATGTTCTTATAGCAAAAAAAGTTCTGCATTCTATTAACACTTTCGGGAGTTTTCTTCCACCCAGTGGTGATTTATTGGCATATTACAGACAGATTGTTATTTATGTATAGACCATCCTTCACTATCCCTTACCTTCTCGTAGTGCTGAACACTGTCTCCATATCTTTTTCACTTCGTTTTGATTTTGTGGTTCTAGGTGACATTTATGTCCATGCCGATCTCCACGGAGCCACCAGCTGTGTCATCAAGAACCCCTCAGGTAATATACAGATTGCGTCAGGTATACCTCTACTGCGGAGGAACGAAATATGGTGAACCTTGAATTCTCTGTTCCAAAACATCCCATGAATGTTCAGTGATATTCAGCAGATGAATGGGGAGGCTGAGGAGGGACTGTAACTTCACACTTGTGTGCATGAAGACAGGCTCAACTTTATTTTGCAATGTGTATAAGGTTTATCATCTGGGAATAATATTATGAGTGAACAGTATCTGTGTATGTTGTAACATCAAATGATCTAATATTACTTGGCCATTATACAAACATCCAGAGTACTCTTCAGCACTAATGGCTAACATAAGATAGTCGTTCCACGCCTATTGATCCCCTATCATGTTTAAAAGAACAATACTAGTACTATAACCACTATAACCCTCTATAGTGGTTATGGTGCCAGGAGTGCCCAGTCACCCTCAAATTTTTTTACAATTTACCTTGGGGTTCACTGGGCGTCTCCTTCAATGGACCCAGAAGCTTCAGCAATTAATTAAAACATTTTCCAGGTATCTGTTTATGTAACACATTAAGATATATATATATATATATATATATATATATATATATATATATATATATATATATATATATATATATATATTCATTTTGTTTAGAGTTTGATACTTTTTTTATCCTATCCTTATTAACCTTATATCTGTCTGGCCGTGCAACAGGGGAAACAGTGCCTCCACGCACGCTGACTGAGGCTGGAACTATGGCAGTCTGCTACAGCGCAGCCTGGGACGCACGTGTTATCACCAGCGCCTGGTGGGTCAATCACAATCAGGTAATTTTGCGGGTGCTGACTTCAATAAGTCTGAGGTATAATGATGTGTAAATGATAACTATAAAATGTAATGTGTGTTCTAGCATTTCTCTCATTTGACACAATCGTTATGTAAATCAGTTTAAAATAATACCACCAAAAGATCAATATGATTTCCATATATCCAAGCTATAGTATGCTTAGCTGTAATTACTGATTTAAGATCTGTTATGGTTTCAGTGGGGAGGTGGTTGTGACACTTGCTGTGAGAGGATCTGATGCTCAGCAGCCAATCAGAATATTCAGTTTAATCAGCTCAGCTATTTAACTCCCAGGATTCCACTGTGCAGGAAGAAAAGACCTTTCTAATTATAAGCCAATATTGGCTTCAAATCCTTTAGTTGGTTTTAATGCTTAAAAATGCAGAACAAAAAATAAATGTGCACTGGAAAAATACAGCTGGGAGAAAAAACAAGCCATGAAAAACTGCGTAAGCCAGCTCACAAATTCAGTCTTGTAATGGCTGCAAAGTGACCCCCTCAAAACGGAGACGCTGATTGCTTTGATATTTTGGAGTTAATTTGCTAAATGGCAAGATGAAGCGAAATGGCACAAATGTGAGAAAAGGATTATCTGAAATTCCAGGTTTTTCTGTTCCCTCCACCTAAACTAAATGATCTTTTTACGGTGAATTAACAAGTAGTGTTACCAAGTGAACCAAACAGGCCTCACTGCTCCAGATATTTCCTATTCTCTGCTAAAACTGGAAGAACGTAAGCGTGTAAAATGAGAAATCTGTGTTGACTGGCATGAAAACGTATCTCTGACAGTATGGCTTTGTAGGGATTTTGATGTTTAATGATTTAGGCCTAATTATTTTGATTGTAAATATTCCTAGTTTTATTCTAGATGGCAGGTGGTATTGAATGACCGGCATTCTTTTCTGTTTTTTTTTTATTTGATGTATTTAAATATTCCATTCAATGGACGTGAAGATGTTTAATGACAAAACGTTTGAGTAAACCCCAAAATGTGCTCTAAATCCCCGTTAGGCCATGACATTTTGCCTAGGTTCTCTCTACCATATCTTTTGCCACTTCGCACAGACCACTCTTCTTTACATGTCGTACTATAATTATTCAGGCTCCCACTGTGATGTAATATAAATACTCTCATTATTCAGGTTTCAAAGACTGCACCCACAGGAGAGTATCTGACAACTGGTAGCTTTATGATTCGAGGTAAGGGGTGTTCATGTCATATTGTTTGTAAGATGCTGATCAAACCATCTTAAACTCTCTTGTAAATTATCCCTCTAAAGATTATTCCTTTCTCCTATGGCCTCTTCGGGCCTGTCTTTTCTACTTAGGGCCCTTTCTTCATACTCCGGCCCCTGCAACCTTTCCTTTGTTTTGGTTTTGTGTGGTCTGGATGTCAGAAAGAACTTTGTTTGTTCAATTTTCATTTTCCAGGGAAAAAGAACTTCCTTCCACCATCGTACCTGATGATGGGCTTTGGATTTCTATTTAAGGTTTGCATGTTCGCTTGCGAGCTATCTGTATATTAATGTATTAAGATTACCATAATCTATACTGCACATCTGACGTTATGGTCTTTACCCTGTGTGTAATTTGCCAGTACCATATCTGACCAGCAGAGGGCATGACATATTGATACTGCTTTAAAGTCTCACTGTGTTAATGGGAAAACCTAACTTGAAATAACCCTTTCGGTGGGGTGATTTGGATGTAGTAAGGTAGTGATCCCTGTCTGTAACTGACCTTGTCATTACTGAATATTTGTTTTAGCTGCCAAACGTCAATTTGTCATATTAATAGACATTGTAACTTGTATAAATATATATTTTCTGTCTGACCTTCTACATATTAAGGTAGAGGGATGCTTTCATCTTACCAGTGTGATACCCACAAACACAAACACCAGATTTTTTATTTTTTTTCTCACTCTTCCAGTACATATAATAAGTAGAAATTGCTGGGACTGTGCTACCTCTCAGAACATCAGTTTGCCAACATAAGTTGTAAAATAATTTTGCAAAGTGTCAATTAATTCCGGTGGGTCCTGTATATATGTGCTAGAAGATAAAAATAATACTAAGGTCGGAGAGACAAAGGACCGCTGATAGCGTAGTATTGCCAAAATGTAAAAGCATTTATGAAAAATATAAACATTAAAAGTGGACTCTCACATTGAAGTAAGAGGTTACCGGCATATAAAGTGTTACAGCTCACAGAGGTTTATAGGACCTGTTTTTCTTATGCTGGACTTGCAAATGGCTGACCACTGGAAGAGATTGTCTTCTGCTCTCACAGAATGGCACTCAATTCCTTCATCTCGCCTGTAATATCGGAAGTTCAAAAGGGGATCCTTTCGTCACACTGTGTCCCTCTGGTTCTTCTAATTGTTTCATAGTAAGGGCCAAACGTTTTCCGCCTTTTATGTGGGCTTTGTCAATGGCTTAGACTAGTGGTCCCCAACCCAGTCCTCATGGACCACCAACAGTCCAGGATTTATGTATTTCCCTGTTTTATTCCAACGGAGATGCTGACAAAACCTGGACTGTTGGTGGTCTGTGAGGACTGGGTTCGGGACCATTGGCTTAAACGAAGTCATTGACAAAGCCCACAGGAAGGGCAAGAGAGTCCACTTTTAATGTCTTTTATGTTTTTAATAAATGCTTTTGAAGCACGGAAAGTGTTGTGCTTGTCCAATCAAATGTCTCTCAGGGATCTCCCTGGTTCTTAAAGCTACCTCTTACCTCACTGCCTTAATTGGATTAATAATGTGGAATTTATATTTTCGCATTTCCAATATCAATTACCTGGCTGCCAGTGATTGGGTCAGTGCATGGAACAGTTTTATGTCCGCCCATAGATTCTTTGCACCATAACTTTATAGTTATCAACTTTAAACAAATTTATGGAGACAGGGAGCGAAACTGCTAAAATAATGTTTATGTAGCTGTGATTTGATCAGCAATCTCCTTTTGTACTGCAGGTAGACGAGCCTTGCGTTTGGCGACATAAAGGCGAGCGAAGAGTTAAAGTTCAGGATGAGGATCTGGAAAGTGTAACAAGTAGTCACACAGAGCTCATGGCTGAAGAAAATGAACCTCTGGGTAATGAAGCCAGGGGCCTGTATATCTGGAAATATTTACTTTTTGACATAAATAATCATACAAGTGCAATAGGCGTATTCCACACACTATTCTTTTGCTGAATTTGCTAAATCACTTAACCCCTTAAGGACACATGACATGTGTGAAATGTCATGATTCCCTTTTATTCCAGAAGTTTGGTCCTTAAGGGGTTAAATGCAATGCTTCTTCTAGACATGTGTTTTGTTGTTTGTTTGTTTTCCCCCTCCCTGGGATGGGACCTTCCATTAGATTCCCCATACTAGTTAAAGTGAGTCCTAATTATGCAGAAATCTAATTTTTCTCTGACCACAGGCTCCTGCACAGACAAATAATTTTGTGTTTTGTCTCTGCCTTTGCCAGAGCAATGGAGCCCCACCGGACACTAGGAAGAATTAATGAACCTGTGTTTACATGTTTTTGTTTAAGTATAAATTATATGACATTTGAGGAAGGTGACTGAACAACACATTAGAGTGGAAGAGTAAGTCACCTGTCTTAGACACGTACATAATCTTGATCGCTGACCGGATAGGTTGAGAACCATTTCTCCAGGCTTTGATGATAAATATGTTGTCTCTTAGGACTACTGATATGAAAATAGTTGGGTTTATCAGTGTAAAAAGGCGTACAAATATCCTGAAATTGTCTCCATGTTTAAATTCTCTAGAGGAAGAGAGTGACAGCAGCAGTAGTGAAGATGAAAAGAAAGAGGACACGGAAGAGGCCACTCAGAGCTGTGAATTGGAAATAAAGTCTGAATGTCAGACCGAAGACATCAATGGGACCCAAAACATTGTAGAGGCAGATGAAACACCGCTGTCAGATGAACAAAGCGACCGTGACAGCCCTCAATCTACAGAGAATAACAGTGAGGTGAAGGAGGAGGATGATGATGAGAGAGCAGAGCTCAGCTACCCAGACACTTCCATAGACCTGTCCCATCTCCAGTCTAAGAGGTAAACTATTTTCTTTAAATTGTTCTCTAGATGTCGATGAGCCAATGAACCTGATGTATCTGCAATCACGTAACTATCTGTTTACAAGGACTTTCTCATGAAATATCTAAGTATTTTGCTGCAAAATATATTTCAGCTTCATCAGTGTTTGATATGTTAGGTTTTCAAAGATCTTATTGACCCAAAATCCAATCAGCAGCTTTCCAGATGTATACTCCCATCATCCAAGCAACTGGGTATCTCAATGACAAAAGGCACAGTCAGATTGTTTTGCTAATTGCCTGAACATCATGGGAGTGGTTGTCCATGGCAGCTGGAGTGCCAGATGTCAGTCTCACCTGGCCACGGGAAGCCCTTCTTCTGACCTCTACTCAAACCTATTGCCATTGGCTGACTGGGATCTGCTGTACAACAGTGACACCTAGTGCTGACCTTTAGACTCCAGTGCAACACCAATTGTCTCCCTGCTTTTGTAGTACTACAGCTCTCATGATGCTTTCTCTCTTAAGGATCCTAGTTGTTGCATTCTATAGCTGAGTGTCTTTTTACAATCACGCTTGCTGTGGTGTTAAATGAAAAGCAATTGGAATATGTCCCCCACCCCTGAATTGTTTATACATCATACCTAACTCTTAAAGGAGTGATTACATGTTCAAAAGAGAAGTATTAGAAATTCATTTTTTTTCTAATGTAAGAACTTTTATTTGAAATCACAATTTTAGTCTTCTGCAAATTTTGCAGTTCAGCTAATAGTGTTACCTTATTTGTAAATATTTAAAAAAAAATATATATATATTTTTCTTCCACAGAACGACAAGCAGAGTGGTTGTTACAGAGCCTGCAGGATCAGACGCAGTGGTAATACCCTTGTTCCTATTTGCAACCTATCATTTATACCATTTAATGGCCCCATGAAAAATACACGAGTTGTAACCTGTTTATTTTCTGTCCACAACAGGACGGCAGCAAGTCTCTTGGGCGTAAACACATGTCTGCAAAGGAGCGTCGGTAAGATGTTGAGACATGTATTTGAAATTAGATTAAATTGTATCTATGAAAACAGATCAGCTATGTCATTCTATATATATATATATATATATATATATATATATATATATATATATATATATATATATATATATATATATATATATATATATATATATATATATAAACAAGAGGGTGTTGGCTGCACTCACCTTAACATGCATAAATGGGGGTGCTGCTGGGGGCCAAATAATACAATACACAAGATCCAGCGCACTCACCTATCCACTAAACAGCAACTTCAATGTTGAAAGATTTCTTTCCCCAAGTAGGTTAATCTCATAAGAGCAGACATTAGGCTGTTAGTGTAGGACCTGCCAAAGATGGGGTACATTGACGTTGTGGCAGGCTTATGCAATGTATGATCATATGGTGTAACTGGGCCCCCATTATTTTTGCCTAGATTAGGTGTTTTTAAAAAAACAAATAAAATCTTTCAACATTGAAGTTGCTGTTTAGTGGATAGGTGAGTGCGCTGGATCTTGTGTATTGTATTATATATTTATATATATATATATATATATATATATATATATATATATATATATATATATATATATATATATATATATATATATATATATATATATATATAAAATGATCTATGATAAGTAATGGATATGGGGGATTTTTATTTGACCCTACTTATCACAAGTGAAGAATGGGTCATCAAACTAATGACATAGGAGGATAAATGATGGTGAAGCTCCACAATGTCAAACTTGTTTCCTGGTTCTGTTTCACAGGGAAATGAAGAAAAAGAAAAAGCCAAATGATGCGAATGATGTAGATGAGGAGTCGATCGAAGAGAAGAGCAAAGACGAGAAACCAGAAAATGTTGTTTCTGATAATGCACCACAAAGTGCCGCTGCACCACCTCTAATGAAAAGAGGCCAGAAGGTACCATTCTCACTTTTTTTCTTTCTTCCTGAAGGAATCGGCAACTGCATCAACATTTAAATTTTAACTCACACTCAGTCAGCCTTAGGGATCCTACTGATCCGGCCATTGCGTCTTCCCATTGACCTGGCCCATTGCTCCTTTCTCTTGACCAGGCCTGTTGCTACCTCTTTTTCCATTAAAGGGACACTGTAACTGCTTCATTTCATTGGAGAGGATAGAGTGCCTTGAGATCCACGGTGCCATGTATTTTTTTTTTTTATTCAATCTTAAAGGAACACTATAGCAGGAATACAAATGTGTGTTTCTAATGTGTTATTGTCACTGCATAAGTCCATTTACTCAACTTTTGCCACACTGCTTTCTCTGCAGATGGCCTTGTCTCTTTTGTTGATCTTATCTCAGTTGATGCTTGAGGATCTCGGTCAATCTAATACTTTCCTACAGGAAAGCATTGGAAGGATAGTGTGCACGTGTGGCAAAAGCCATGCTGCGCCAATCAGCTATTTCTGCAGAAGTGCCTCTAGTGGCTGTCACAGTGACAATGACTACAGGCATTTAAACCCTGCAATGAAAAATTACAACTACTGCAGAACCACAATGTTTTCACTAACAGGGTTAAAACTAGAGACATGTCATCCAGACCACTTTATTGAGATGAAGGGGACGGAGTGCCTATTGAGTCACTTTAAACAGTTTTTAAAGGACCACTATAGGCACCCAGACCACTTCAGCTCAATAGTCTGGGTGCCAGGTCCCTCTAGTTTTCACCCTGCAGCTGTAAACATAGCAGTTTCAGAGAAACTGCTATGTTTACAATGAGGGTTAATCCAGCCTCTAGTGGCTGTCTCCCTGACAGCCAATAGAGGCCGCTTCCGCAATTCTCACTGAACTTCACAGTGAGAAGACGCTGGACGTCCATAGGAAAGCATTGAGTAATGCTTTCCTATGGGCGGTTTGAATGCACCCGTGGCTCTTGCCGTGCATGCGCATTGGCACAGAAGTCGTCAGGAGGAGGAGAGGTCACCAGCGCCGAGGGAGCCCGATGCTGGATTAGTGTAAGTGGCTGAAGGAGTTTTAACCCCTTCAGCTCAGCGGGAGAGGGGCCATGAGGTTGTGGGGACCTAATAACCCTATAGTGCCAGGAAAACAGGTTTGTTTTCCTGGCACTATAGTGGTGCCAGGAAACTCTGATATAGCACCTTTAATGCTATATGAGAGTTCCCAGCAGCCCATCCCCTCTGTGAGGAAGTGTTAGCCTAAGTGGTTGTGGGTGTCTGTGATAGGCTGAAAGAAGACAGCTGACCCTCTTAGCCAATCACAGAGCACATTCAGCTGGCATCTTTGCTTTGGACTCATCTTTAGTGCATACAGTGTGCCTCTAAGGCTTTAATAAAATTCAGAATGCTGCATTCATGTAAAAGGTTCGCTAGATTTTATCATGAGGGTTATTAAAGTAAGAACTGAACTGAAATTGAAATTAAATGCCAAAGTGTTCTAAGTTCATTTTGCCCATAACTCGGCTACTTCAGCCTTAAGTTGAAATTCACTATAAGTTCCCAGCAGTTCTCACTTTATTTATTTATTTTTTAATCAATAATTCTTTATTATATATTTCATTTTTATGAATAGACATAAATACATATACCGAAACACATACACAAAATCCTATATTGTAATATTTCTTTTATATAAGAAAGAATGTTACCTATTAACCAATGTACAAGATATAGTCAATCATAAATCTCACATAAAACAATACAAACATTTAGTGCCAGGTCCTCGGGAGAAAGACCAATTTCCATATCTAAAAAAACCCAGAAAACTTTCTGATATTAGTCAGATGGGAAGAGACAATATATTGATAGCTTAAATTAAAGATTTTTCAATTGGGTTATCCAACTCTGCATGTACGTACTATTTATTTTAGACTCCTTATTCGACCATTTTAACCCACCTTCCATATTGTACAGGAACAGAATTTGGCTTTTAAGATTTAGCCAACTTATAAATTCTCTTGATTTCCAATGTCGTGCTAAAAGAAGTTTTGTAGCTACAAAAAAAATAAGTAGACATCAAGGCATTTTTGGGAGATGGCACTGGCCAATTAAAATGTAGGATCCCTTTTTCGGCTTAAATCTCCCCAATGTCTGAAGTTTATCAAATGTTATTTTCCATAAATGAGCCGCAATTTTACAGCCCACCACATGTGGCGATAATCTGCTCCCTCAGTATCACATATCCAACACTTAGAATTAGGAGTAAACTTATTCACTAACAAGGGATCCAAGTACCAGAAATGAATCACTTTATATTGGTTTTCAAGAATATTAGTGCAATTGGATATCACTGTTATAATTTTTTTTATGGCCAAAAGCCATTCTTCACGATTTATGTCTGTATCAAGTAATTTATTCAGTTTCTCTATATTCTTATAACCGTCTCCTCGATCTATAAAGGAAATCAGTAAATAAGTCGTTGACATAACCTTAGAGACTAATTTCTTACAGAATATCTTTTTTAAAAGGCCTAATTTATATTCATCAGCACTTACAGCTGTCTGTTGTAAAAAGCCTTTAATTCTTAAGAAAGAGAACATTTCCTTAGTGGGAAGATTATATTCTAAGTTTAACTCCGAAAAGTATTTCAGTGTTCCATTAGTGTAAAGCCATCCTGAGGATACCAGATTCAACCCATTTATCTATAACTAGCTCTGGAATATTTTTAGCTAATACGCCGATGCTAATAGTCTCAATTATTTTATCCTGTACTCCTAACATTTTCTTTAATTGAGCCCAGACCTTAAATAAATGTCCTAAAACAAAGCTTTTTCACCAAGATCTTGCCATCTAGAACTTTGGGTCTCCCAAATGAAGCTCCTAAGATCCCACTGTTGAGTCAGATATAATTCTGTTTGAAAACCAGCTCTTTTCGCATATCTGTGGGGTCAGCATTAGATATATGTGGCCAATCATATTAGCTAAGTAATAGTTTTTTAATACTGGCATACCAAAACCTCCATATTTGACTTGTAATGCCATCCCCTTAATACTAATACAGGGTCTTTTGATAGATCTTTGTAAACACCACACCATAATGTCCCAATCCACCCGTTCAAAAGCTTTTTCTGCATCTAACGCAGTAATAACTGGTTATTTGTGTTTTTTTCTTGGAGAGAATATCAATTCTCCTTCGGATATTATTTATAGAGCTTCAACCGGGGACAAAACCTATTTGATCCTTAGAGATAACCTGAGCAATAACCGGCTTAAATCTGTCTGCCATAATGGACGCACAAATTTTAGCATCGGTATTAACAAGAGAGATCGGTCTGTAATTTTTTTAGAGACGTTGGATCCTTATCCTGCTTGACTATAGGAAGAATATTAGCTTCCAGGAATTCTTCCGGACATTTAGATTGATATAATCATTAAACGCTTGTAACAATTTAGGAGCTATTTTTGCTTTAACAATTTTATAAAAGTGGGCACTGAAATCATCCGGACCAGGGGCTTTTTAATTTTTTAATTTATCAATGGCCTTAATAACCTTGTTTAGATGGATAGTTTTATCAAGTGATGCATCCTGTTCTGGGCTAATTTTAGGTGTTTGAATACCATACAAGAATTGATCGAATTAGGCGTCTTAGAGCAATTGTACAGCGTTTTATAATAGCTATGTGGCCAATCTCTTTAGGAGATCTATAGATCTTATCGTTACGGATTATTTTATCTATCCTATTCTCCCCTGATTGCTTTTTTAATTTGTTGGTAAGCATTTTATCTACCCTATTATTTTTAATGTACCAATGTTGTTTTAATTTTTCTAAATTATTAGAAATTCTGGTCATATTTAATTAATTTAGCCGATCTCTAAAAATGCCTAATGTTTTCCGCACCTTCCTTCGTAGGTCTAATCTTATTTTGTTCCAAATTATATAAAGTAAGATGTAAATCAGCCAAGGTACTACCTCTCATCTTATTTTCATAAATACCCAGTTTGATCAAATGGCCCCTTATTACAGCTTTGTATGCTAACCATCTTATGCCCGGGTTTGCTCATTTGTTTTCTAAAAAATAAAAATCTGTCATCTGATCGATGTGTTTTCTATTCTTATCACTGTTGAGTAGGGCCTCGTGCAATCTCCTCTGTCTTGTACCGCTCTTCTGGTTAGCATCTATTTCCCATATAACTGCATTACGATCTGACCAATTAATAGTCTTTATAAAGATGTTTCTAATACAATTAACTAATTTAATATTCCCAACTAACATATCAATTCTTGCATAGGAACAATGTCTATAAGAAAAATGAGTAAAGTCATACTCTTGGGGATGGAGGAGTCTCCAATCATCATATAAAGTTGCCTTTTTCAAGAAAGTGGAGAGAGCCCTAGCTCTCCGTAGCAGCGCACTAGCAATCTGCCCTTAGCTGTCTGTTCTATTTTCTTAATAATATCCTTCACAAAAGTCACTTGTCCAATATTGGGTAAATATATGTTAACCAAAGTCTAAAGTACATTATCAAGTTTACATATTAATATGATAAATCTGGCTTGAGGATCACATTCCTGATACATTTTCTCATAAGAAATGCCTTTTGCTATCCATACAGCGACCCCTTTTTTTTTCCCCCGATCCATCGACGCCCTAATCAATACCGCCTTTTGCTTACCTTTATAAAATTCTCTATCCGACTTCACCCAATGGGTCTCGTAAAAAGCATACCGGAATTCGCTCTTCTTTAATCAATTCTATAAGAGCTGATCTTTTAAAGGGACTATTGAGACCTTGAGTGTTAATGGTAAGCATTGTAACCATCTTCCAGTAAATACAACTGGCTTAATCCCGATGACTGGCATAGACAATACATTACATACATCAACATATAACCTTAGCCCAAACCCCATACATGGGTACCCTGTATGCACCAAACATAACAGAGACTACAACCCATAGCAACTCTACATAGGAGTCGAAAAAAAGATAGTCATACTATTCAAATAAAACACATCTCCCTAGAATGTTCTAGCATATATGCACACTTATAATAAATCGCTCCTAATTATTAAGTTATGATTGCATATAATCACACATATTAGACCAACAATCTACTGATAAGTTCTTCCCTCTTCTACATCCCCTTACCATCTTCTTTCCCTATCCCTATAACCTTGCCTTATTATGACATAAAAAATGTGGTTCTTGCAAAAAAAAATAATTCCTATTCTGTATATTTATTAGCAAAACTACTTCACCAATCAATTTCTGTGAAGCAATTCTATGATCCGCTTTATTACAGGTGATCTTATATCTTATCTACTTTCTATCTCCCTAACTTCCCCATGATTAATACAGTCTCCTTTGTGCCCCTCCCTCCGTATCCTTACTGTGCATTATTATGGAATATGTTGCTCGGAGAACTTAAGAATTATTAACACTAGTGCAAATCTCACAATTTTCATTATTTATGTTTTATAAATGTTCATCAACATCGTGTATATTATTATACCTGTTCTCTACTTGTGATCCCCATTCATAATTATATTCCCTCTATTATCTAGAGGGAATATAACCTGAAGTTATACCAGTGCAAGTGTTACTTGTTTAAGGGGTGATTAAGTATTGTTTTAAAGGGATACTTTCTATAAGTCTATTGGTTCTAGTCAAATGATTAGTACCACAACTAAAGGAAAAAAATATTTATTTTTCCTTTCCCCTCTTTCTATCTTTTCACACTTAGAAGCCATTTTCTTATTAGCCAGTATATACAATTCTTTTGGAGCCACAAAGATGCCTTTTGGGGGTCACAGAAAATTTAGATGTCATTTCCCTGCGTTACTATTAATTTGATGGGGTATCCCCATTTATACTTTATCTGATTATCGGAATATTAGTCACTGTCCCAAAATATATTCTTCCTTTTCTTGTAAGCCAAGACAAATCTTGGAATATTTTCAAATCTTGATAAGTATAATTTGCTTCGGTCTCCATTTTGGATCTGTGTTTAAGCGTAACCTGTTCTTTGAACCAATGATGATGGAAGCATATGATAACGTCTCTAGAGGCCGTTATTGGTATCCACTTTGATCTGGCCAGGCGATGGAATCTGTCCATTATTTTCTTATTTGGCTCAAAAGCTATGCCAATGTCCCAAAACAAATTAAATATTCCTGTAATTTATCACCTGCGACTTGTTAATTGATCCCTCTAATATCGATATTATTCCACCGACTGCGGTCTTCTAATTAGCATATTTTTTGTTAAAAATCACCACATTTGGTAGATAATCATATTGTGTTTGCATCTTACTGAAGTTCCCGGCGTCTCCAACAACTTTGTGGTGTCCTCCGGCTCAAAGACTCACTAGATCACAGGGTCCCATGAGCTCCTCGCCTCTATCGGCGTCTCCCTTCATGCTACCAGGAGCGTGCATGCCACGTCATCACTCCTCCCACCCCCAGCAGTTTTCATTTTAGTAAATAAACCTGTATATGTTAACTGGCTAAGAATGTTTGTATTCGCATGGTTTGAAACTGGACCTGTTGGAATTACACCATCTGGTTGTTGGCAATTACCATTCTTTAGTATGTATTTTGTGTATCATTTCAGAGCAAAATTAAGAAAATGAAAGAGAAGTACAAAGATCAGGACGAGGAGGATCGAGAGCTTATCATGCAACTACTGGGTGTAAGAATCTGGACTTGATCATGGCAGTGCCCTTTTCTATTCACTAATAGAATTTGTTTCAGTGGCTTTATTGGCCAGTGTATTCAAATGCATTTATTTTTAAAGTCTGCAGGATCGAACAAGGAAGACAAAGTAAAGAAGGGGAAGAAGGGAAAATCCAAGGAAGAGTCAGGGAAAAAGCAGAACGCAAAAGGTGGAGGCAAAGGAAACGCTCCAAGGAAGGATGCTCAAGGTCCGGTGGACATTTTCCTGACACATGATATTCAAGAGATGACAATAGAAGAACAAGACGAGAAGGTGAGAGATACTCTGTGACAATAAATACATTTTAATCTAAGGAGTGTTCTCTCACAGTGAAAATGGATAATGAGCATTATTAACGTGATTTGGTTGGCCTAAACATGTAAATAGAACAATACAAAGAGTTGTAGGAAAGCAGTGGAACATGGAAGAACAAACTAAATACATACATTTGAAGTGATTTCCAATTGTTCTTCAAAATAAATAAATAAGTGGGGACCCTTCTTGACCTGTAGTCACAGATTTATATTGGGGCCAGTAAACTGTTTCCCCGTGTATTAACTCTTGGTGCTGAAAAATAGAAGTAATGGGGAGGGACATTCCATTGGTTTCTATGGTGACCGCTGGTTTGAGAACTTTGATCCATGTTTCTTTTAGCAACGCTTTTTATAAATTTTCCCACTAAAGGGGGGTTGCAATCCAAATACAGAAACGGATATATAGTTTGATCATTTTGTAGGACATTTTATTCACCGGAATACCATTGTGATTTTTGTGTTACTTTGATTTATTGCTTTGAACAGAGCAGGACATTTTTGTGAGCTTTTGAAGCTGTTTGTGTTTTCTATACAGGAGGAGCAAGATCCAGATCCAGATCCCCAGGTGACAGAGGTATTTTTTTTATTCGTTTATTTTTTCCGCTTTTTTGAATTTTCAATGCTTTTTTTTTGGGCCAATACCATGTCATCAGGGGCATGGGGTGGTTTGCAAGCAGTACATTTTAAATATAACACAATAATGGCTTGTATTGACAGATTACATCAGGAAAGAGAGCCTCTGCCCATTGGTCTGTAACTTCCACTAGCTTGTGCCTGGTGATGACTAATGGGGATTGTAATATCCAATTACTACTCATCGTCCTCTCAATTTGTATCTCGGGTATTAGGTAGAGGTTCAGCCATACTATTGTAATGTGATGTAACTCATATTAAAGGGACACTCCAGGCACCCAGACCACTTCTGCCCATTGGAGTGGTCTGGGTGCCAACTCCTACTACCCTTAACCCAGCAACTGTAATTATTGCAGTTTTTTATAAACTGCAATAATTACATTGCAGGGTTAACTCCACCTCTAGTGGCTGTCTACTAGATGTTTAAGTGATAAACCCAAAACCAAATGTAAATTATAAAATGTATTGCTGTAATACTCAATGGTCAGTAGATGGCTCCCAGTTAACACCGCTCACAGCACATATAAAGGGAATACATAGAAACACATAATTGTGCAGATTGTTTCACATAAAAATTGCTTTCAACATCATCACTAATGTAGAGAAAGATTCCCATAAAATTCCCCCAGTTGTAATAGTAAGGAGATCAGGCATCTGTTATACAGTGAAGGAACTCTGATATAGGCAAAGTATAAACAAATGTATTAAAACTGTGTTAGAAAACACTCCATAAACAAACTGTCTCTTACAAGAGAAAGTGGTGAGTAGGGTCGGCATTTGCTGTTACTCACAGCCCAGATTTATGTAATGTTGAGGAGTTAGACACACTGGCTCTGCAAGGCTGTTGTGTCCGGAGTGTAATGGCCTGGCTTCAGTGCAGCCGAGCCTTGCAGAGCCAGTGTCTCCAACTCCTCAACATTACATAAAGCTGGTCACTCATTGGATGTTTGCCTCCTTTTAAATGTAATTGATAATTTATGCATTTTTTTTAAGTCATTTTCTCTTTAAAGTAGATTCTGTCTGCTAAAGCATTTTTTTGCACTGGGGGAAAAACTGAATTTAAGATAACTAATCATCTTCTAGCATGGGCGATAAGGTTTTAAACAACATTTTACAGTTGCTTTATATTCTGTTTAGTCAAATACTTACTCTCAATTCGTACTCTTTCAGGAAGCAGAAAACCTCCTGGATTCCTTGACCGCTCAGCCACATGTAGAAGACATTCTCTTGTTCTCTGTTCCAGTGTGTGCGCCGTACACAGCCATGGCCAATTATAAGTAAGTTAAAACAGCCATTACCCTCTCCACTGCACTAGCTGCAATCTCCAGGAGATTTCTACATACTTATTACCGTTTTACATTTTTAAAGGGAAACATTACTCTAAAAATAAATTGAATATAATCTCCATTCATCAGAGATATTGCCTTGTATAATAGCAATTTTCAGTTAAATGAGCACTATAACATTAGGAGTACAAATAATTATAGTGTCCTGTTTTCCCCCTTGTGAAGGAGAAAGGTGAATCAATTTACCGTTTCCCCCCTCAGTCCCCACACTGCCATCCTACCTCCTTGGCTTAGATCATCAAAACTGATTATGCCAGCCAACCCAATACTTTCCCGAAGAAAAGTATTGGGATGTTAAGTGCATGGCGCAGCAACAGTGCACTGCGCCAATCAGATGGTCTCTATGAAACGATTGAACGTTTTACTTGGCTTAGAGGATGTGCCTCTAGTGGCTGTCGGAGGGTTTAAATGCCTTTAGTGGCTGTTACTCTAATATAAACATTGGTGATCCTGCAGAATGTAATGTTTTACATTTCACAGCTAAACAGACTGGTACATGGCACCCAAAACACTTACAAAAAAATAAATAAACTTGTTTGATATTGTAAAGCTGCTAAATAAGACTACAAGTACATTTTGCTCCCCCTCCCCATCGTTCTACGAATAATGGGTACAAAATCAGATTATGGAGGAGTTCCACTGTTGTATTCAAATGAAATTTGAAGCATAAAACAGCCTAGAAATAAGTTTTGCTGAGCTTGAGAATTTTTGTCATTTGGATTTCAGTGAAATCTTAGTGTGTAAAAAGTTACAAAAATAGCAACGTGTATAAAAATGTTCAGGTTACGATTTATTTCTAACTATTTAAAATTAAAACTTTAGTTTTATCTTCTAACTGGTTCACTTATGTTTCTAGTATTCAGTAACAGATTCCCTATAATTGTGTTGCTTGGCAATTTGAATGAATTTTACTTTTTAACATATTGTTTTTTTTATTTTCAGATATAAAGTTAAATTAACTCCAGGAACGCAAAAGAAAGGGAAAGGTACGTTGAAGTTTTAAAGTAAAGGTAATCTTACAAGTGCACTGTCATATTTAGGATATTAATATATTCTTCATCCTGTAATAAGAGGAACCATGCAGAGAATCACCATGATACCAGTTATATGTTTTTTCTTTCTTACAACTTTTATTACACATGTGTAAGGTCCATGCATCCCATGTTCTAATTTTCCACAGCTGCTAAGACTGCTTTGAATAGTTTCATGCATTCAAAGGAAGCCACAGCCAGGGAAAAGGATTTACTTCGCAGTGTCAAGGTAAGCATTGTGTTATTTCAATGCCTTGATCTCATTGTGACGATGCCTATTGTATTGCTAAACATCCTCTCTCTCCATTCAGGATACAGACCTATCACGGAACATGCCTGGGAAAGTAAAGGTGTCTGCTCCAAACCTGCTGGCTATGAAAAAGAAATGAGCAGTTATGTAAATATGGCCCTTCAGTACATCTTGTAAGCGAAGGACAGTTGCTGCCCTGACAATTTTTATTTTTTTTTAGTTGCATGTGACACATGCTACTTGTTCTTAAGGAAAACTTGCTAAAAAAAAAAAAAAAAAAATTAGCAGTAACCTTTTCATTGCCAAAAGTCTAGCCCTGATTTGAAGAACAATACGACTGCCCCCTGTGGCTTGCTTTTCACAATTGCTTCCAAAAATTACTGCTCAACACCTACAAAACATTCTTGTTTAAATCTAGTTTTTCGGGGGGAAAAAAAACACAAAAACAAAACACCTAGCCATACATTTCACATCTTATGCATTGTTTGTGAACTGGGCATCATATAATGCTCAGCCAGAATGAAGGTTTATCCACCTAATTCAGATATGTCTGTTTGATAGCATGTAAACACATATCCGGGGCAGTCTTGTTATACACCATTTATATGAACCTCCACAACCTTCACAGCTGTGAGGGAAGGACTTGAACTGGGGCACCCAGATTCCTCTATTAATTATGCTGCTAACGCCTTCTACCGTTTGTTTGCAGGAAGCAGTACTTTAGAGAGTAATATTTTTATATAAATTGAGTAAAAAACTTTTTTTGTGTGTGTGTGAAATTGATGTTTGGTTTTTACTTTCTCAAACGGGTTCCAGATTGCTTTCTAGAGTACATCACCAGTCGCTGACAAAATTCAGCTTTCTGATCTATACATTCTGGTTTTGATTTCATGGGGACATCTTGTACAGAGTTGATTAGTTACTTGCGTAACATTTTAAATTGTAGGTCATAATACCAGAATTGGGGGAAAAGTGCAGTTTAGCAATTTAAAATTACTTTGAAGCTACACTTTAGAAACCAACCCTGATAAGGGTGTTAGTAACTGAATTGAGATGCATGTGACACTAGCAAGGGAATAACATACTTTAAGATAAAATAGCCAGACTAGAAGAAATCTTCAATTCAGATTTTTTTTGGCCTAAAAGAGGAGCCCTGCAAGCACCATACCCAAAACAGCACGACTATTACATTCCAAATGTGGCATGCTGTAGCGGTTATATTGCTGTATTCCTAAAAAGATAGTAATTATGGGGAAAATGACAATTATCTTTGGCATTCCACTATTTTACATAATACTATAAAAAAAAGGTACAATGCCAAATGGCCACAGATTTACATTGAAAAATGCACTGAAAGGTTGTTATAAGAGCTGAGCATATCAATCAACGTATCCACAAATGGCAGTGGAAGAGAACAAAGTTTATATTTTGTAACAGATGCCATCTGTGTAAAATGCACTGCAGGTTTCCAACAAGCCTTAAAGGGACACTATAGTCACCTGAACAACTTTAGCTTAATGAAGCAGTTTTGGTGTATAGAACATGCCCCTGCAGCCTCACTGCTCAATCCTCTGCCATTTAGGAGTTAAATCCCTTTGTTTATGAACCCTAGTCACACCTCCCTGCATGTGACTTGCACAGCCTTCCATAAACACTTCCTGTACAGAGAGCCCTATTTAGGCTTTCTTTATTGCAAGTTCTGTTTAATTAAGATTTTCTTATCCCCTGCTATGTTAATAGCTTGCTAGACCCTGCAAGAGCCTCCTGTATGTGATTAAAGTTCAATTTAGAGATTGAGATACAATTATTTAAGGTAAATTACATCTGTTTGAAAGTGAAACCAGTTTTTGTTTTTCATGCAGGCTCTGTCAATCATAGCCAGGGGAGGTGTGGCTAGGGCTGCATAAACAGAAACAAAGTGATTTAACTCCTAAATGACAGTGAATTGAGCAGTGAAATTGCAGGGGAATGATCTATACACTAAAACTGCTTTATTTAGCTAAAGTAATTTAGGTGACTATAGTGTTCCTTTAAACATGGCCTAGGTAAGCTCAGTATATTTAGACTACCTTATAGCACAAACGACTGTACTAGTGTAATGTTTACATTTTAATGAATAACATAGTTCAAGCCAAGCGGGACAGGAGACTTCAGTTATGTCTTAGAACACATTTATTGTACATAATATTTACCCTAAAATAAGGTCTCAGTTTGTCAACTACAAGCAATATTTACACTAACACAAACAAACCCTATATACACAGTCTATTCAGGTCAGGAACATCAAGAGCCTGAGGTTTTGTTACTGTTTGCAAACCTCTGATGGATGTTAAGAAGGAGGTGTTTGGGAAGATGATCAAGAGAGTTGGCCAACATATCCCTGAATGATATGACTGCCTCCAGACAGAGCCTGTGGGAGGGAAAACATATTCTAATGTCATTAAATTGTAAACCGCAGGAACATGTTCAAAGCACTGAAACTGTAGACAATGCCTTCACCTTGAACACCAATTCCATTATAAGCAAACAGTTCCATAATGTGATTTTATTTAACATTTTTACAATGCACACAGATTCTCTGTCTTCTATGCTAAGTAATTATGATAATTTGAATGCTTGTAATGAGTGGCAGACAGTATCTTGCTAATGTAACAAACAAAGGATCACAAATTAGAACTGCACCATTGTTTGAACATTGATTTAATGGGTGTAAGCATATGTTTGCCACACCTTTTTGCATTACGAGTGAGATGCAATGTCTCTCAGGTCTACTGTAGCATAAGCAATGCTTCTAACTGTGGGTTTCTAATTCAATCATGTCATATATGAGAACGCAAAACATTTTTACCTGACTAGGGATTTGGGTTGAATCGGAAATATTAAAACTTCATTGCTGTGAGCCTGGGGGGAAAAAGAGCAGGTTATCAGTGCAGAAAATGTCACATTGCATGAACAATACATTATTATAATAAAATAAAAATAAAAACCCTTAAAGTCCTACACTAATAGCCAGGCCTTAAAATGTACTTTCAACTGCAATCCTGGAGGGTCCTTAACACATTCAGGCTTGTGGAAATGTATGATAAGAAGATCAATGTGTGCCTAGGTCACATAGCACAAATAAAATGGGCTTTATTTTCCTTAGCTGCACCGTTCATACCAGTAAATAATTCAGTAGAGGTTTACTTTACTTACTCAGCAGCAAGTGTTATATCAAATTGCCAAGTTGAAACATTTTCCAGGGTATCTAGTTCCTGCACGGGTAATTTAGATTGAGTTTCAATTTGCCACGAGTTTCTAATAAGTGAATAAACTAGAATAGTGTTTACAGGCACAGGTAACTATTCCTTTTTATAAAATGTACACTGAGCACCATAACCACTATATTTCTACATTACTGACCTAGGTGGTCATGCTATCCTTGTTTGATAGATTTGCATTGCAACTGCTGAACTGTAGTTTCTGCATTATAAGTGCAGCTCGTTTGACTATGGGTGCTGTAGAATACCCCAATTTTATCAAAGCCCCCCCCCCCCCTCCAAATAGTTTAAGAACCGATGAATAACCACACTGAGCTACTGTAGTTCCCCCTTAAATAAAACCGTTTGACACAGTGTAGCATTAAGACTACCATTAATCAACAATATGTTACATAGAACAACACGGTCTGGCTCTATAGCTGTTGGAAGTGTCACTGTCATTTCAAAATATTTGTCCACAATTACCTTTACAATGATACTTTATTTTCATCTGAGCAAGTTTAATTTAGTTGGAATTACCAGATGATCTGCTGATGTTTCAGTGTGGAGGCATCCATATTGGAATAACCCCCCCCCCCTTTTTATTTATTTTAAAGGGCACTCTGCACACCACAACCACCTAATGTCAACAAAATGATTATAGTACCTAGAGTCCACCTGCACCTTCTTATAACAGTTATTTCTAAAACTGTTTTAGCAAAGTCCCCCAGGTGGCGATCCTGCTTCCTCACCTTAGGCTGCTAGGTTGAGTGTGTCAGTTAATCATTGACCGCCCATGCTGAGTAACGCTTCAGAAATATACTTACATTAGTGAAGCATTATTATGGGCCGCCAGTGAGAGAGTTTCAGGTGACACTTTCAGTCTAGTACTGTTGCTCAAGCAAATATTTCTGGACTAAGGAAGTTGGACTGGTGCCAGTTGACTCCACTATTCGAAAATGGTTTAACACTTAAAAGGTAAGAAGGTGCTAGTGGACTCCAGGCACCATAACTACTTCACTGACACAAAGTGGATTTGGTGAGCAGTCTTCCATTAAAGCGTTTGATAGGTTTTTAAATATGAATCATATTTATTATGATTTTCTCCATTCAAAGCCAGTTTTGCAGCATACCTCCACCCCCTCAGTCACACTTTTTTTAAAAATAAAATATTATTTCAAGTACTCAGCTTACACAATGAGAGGTCAAATTGAGCCGAGCTGCTGGAAGCACTTCAGACAACCAGTTACTGTTCTCTTATTAAAATCTAAAACCAAACCCAATTTGGAGTAAGTTTCATTCTTGTAAGCAGTCCACCCTTTAACCCCTTAAGGACACATGACATGTCATGATTCCCTTTTTATTCCAGAAGTTTGGTCCTTAAGGGTTTAAACTAGTGGTAACTTTTTTTGTCACTTAGTTTGTATTTTTATTTGATTTACTGTTTTCTTATGTCTCACTTTCCCCTTACTGTGGCTTTAACATACTATACCGAAAGTAAGAAGACAATGAGTATCAGGTGAGCCACACTTATGTCAGCAGCTCACATCACACTGATCTCTCATTGGCTGAGATAACATCCTTTTATCTTCCACTACGGATAAAGTTTGGTAGAGAGAAAAAAAAGAAGATGGGAGTTATGCTGCAAGTCACTTCTTCTTTATATTGTTTTAGCACAAGTAAAGCAAAATGAACAATAGATAGAAGGCTAAAACCATTCAAATGCTTAGGTCTTCAAGAGTTCAAGATCTATACAACAACTTGACCACAAATAATTATGAGAGCATGGTATGACTTGCTGGAAAGTTATTTACCCCATAATAAAAGGTAAAGATATATCAACCCATAAAGACAGGGAATTATGGCGGGAAAGATAACTCATTGCCTCTCACTACAGGAACTTAATTTCAAAAGTTGTAAACAAATAGCATTTATACCCAGAGACATTACATAAATTTAAAGCTAAAGATAATCCACTATGCTGGAAATGTAATAAACACCATGGTAATTTGAAACACATGGTGGTCTTGTGAGAAAATCGAAATAACTTGGCAGAAAATATTCTCCTTAATTTCAGAACTGACGGGCATTATAATCCCAATGTCATCAGAAACTGCTCTATTTCATTTTTGATGAGATAATCTAAGTTTTTCTAATAAAGCCTTGACAATACAGATATTATTAGCTATGAAAATCATTATAGCAAGGCAATGGAAAAACCAACGTGAAATAGAATGGTTAAGGATTAAGAATCAGATTTCTCATCAATGCTTACTTCGCAAGACAGAAAATGTTCTTACACAAGGAAATATGGGAAGCATGGTTGGCTAAACAAATCTAAGGGAAGTCAAAAGGAAAGAACAAATTGGCTCACAAGTGAATAATCCTCACAATGCCCTGAAGGAATCTCATTTTCTGAGGGAAGTCTCCATGCCAAGATAATTGTTTATTTTACATGTTTGTCTGTCAGCCCTTGCTGATTTAATTAATAAGGAGAAAGAAAAAGGGAAATAAGCTTCAGCAAGACTCATGTCTTTTTTTGTACATTTATGTATAAGAGTATGTTATATTTAATTTGTATGTGCAGAATGAAAAAAAAAAAAAACAAACAAAAAAAATAAACATTCAAATGCACTTAGTTGTGTTAGTGCCCAGAGATCATGAGCGCCACAAACCACCACAATAGCAGAGAAAACTGATCAGAGGGTTTAAATGAATTTGGTGCAAATTAAAATTTATTTAGAACAAAAATGTTACCGCTTTTTCATGAGCAAGAAGATTGTTCGCACACCCTCCAAAGACAAAGATTTCACCTTCTTTACTGGCACAGGCTGTATGCCACAACCTGCAAAACAAACACAAAAGGATAACATCCCTCATTTCTGCAGGGTCACAATGTTCAAGTTAAGGGTCACTAAGTATCGAAGCAGCCCTGTGGAGTCTATACCGGTTAACAGTTAAATCACTGTTTGTGCAGCCTTAATCAAAACATTTTTACAGTACACAAACGGGTGTGCCATTGACTATCAGGCAACAAACCGAGCAGGAGAGAAATTTTAAATTGCACACTAAGATAAGGGAAGCTCGAAAATGTAGGCTCTTCTTCATCAAGTGTGTATGGAAGGAGTTACTAGGGCAGCATAAACCAAGTGATTTAAAAAAAGAACACTATAGTGTCAGGTGCTGGAATGCAGCATAAGGTCCATGGCCACCTTTCTCGCGATATTAAGGGTGATTTTACTCACTTTTTCTCCCACGCCACGCTGGTCTCGGCATGTGGAGACGCTGAACATAGGTGCTCCACACTGTGCAGCACTGATACAGTAAGCACCTCTAGTGGCCATCTGAGTGACTGCCACTAGAAGTGCTACTAGGCAGCAATGTAAACATTGCCTCATCTCTGAAAAGGCAGGGTTTATAGTAAAATTCCTGCAAGAACAGGCTATAGACCTGTAGTTCTGGTGATTATAGTGTCTTTAATATCCAAGTTAGAGTTTTTTTTTTTTCCACGTTAGCAGTTTTTGCTTATCGTTTGCAATTCTGTGTTTAATTCATAAACAACCATCAGAGCCACTGATATGTGAAATTTCTCTTGTACAATGTGTACGCTTTCGTACGTCTATAGGCTGGCAGATGCTTCATGGAAATTGTGGGGCCAAGGATAACTATTGCTGTTAATAGACAGATTGCTCGATCTTTGCATTTTCTGTATGCTAGTTACACTTCCCAGCAAAACTCACCTTGGTTTCTCAGAGTGATTGTTCTTGAATGGGATCCACTCATTTGTAGAGAGGTTGTAAATCCACGCATCACCTGCAATCAGATCAGACAGGTTTCGGGAGGCAAGAATATTTACATTTCAATTGAAACATTAGTGTACAGGACATGCAATATAGTGCTACAGATTGTTCTAAAAAGCAGATTAAAAGATAAAGAACTATTTAAGGCCAATAAGAAATAAGCTCTATGTTGTTAACACACCAATTGTGACAAACAGGATATTGGACTTTATACACAGGTGAGTAGCCATTCTTCTTGCATATATCTTATAGAGCAAGGCTCAAAATTTCCACTCACCCCTAGTGAGTGAAAATGTAACCCTGACAAATAAAAATTTACCCCTAGTGAATGTGAAATAGACCTGGCGGGCTTCAGTGGCCAGGAATTTTAATCAATTTGGAGTTCAATGCCCCTTCCTTTAAGGGACACTACACTACAAAGCTATGTTATTTCTGTCTCTAGCTAGTTGCAGGCCCCCCGTGAGTGTACTGAAATACAAAATTCAATTATTTTTACTCACCTTTAATCTAAAGCAGAGTCTCCCTCAGTGCTACCACCCGCTCCTCCTCGCATGCCTCCAGGATGACAGTCCAATCCGATGCACCTCACAGAGGAGCAGTTTGGACAGTAGGCATATGCGCAGAGCTCATCATAATCAGCCAATCATTCTCTTTTTAGAGAATCATTGAATGCATCTATTCTCTGACAAGTCATGATGGCACTGCGCATGCATGCCTGATGTCATGGAATGCCTGGGTATGAGATCCTGAAAGTAACAATCCCGGGTCTCCTATCCAGAGGGTTAGAAAGCGTGGGTTGAAGCCACGTTTCCAAGCCTTCTAACTGTTAAAAGAAAGCATTTTGGAGACAAAGACAAGGGTGGATTCTATAGTAGGCACTAGAACACCCTAATAATTAGATGGAGTTGTGATATTGAGTGCAGTGTTTCTTTAACAAATAAAGATAACAGTAAAAGTTGGTGTAGAAGACGGGATTTAAGGTACGTCTATAGGAAAAGTTTGGTTGGAGTTATGTTTGAAATTCCCCTAGTCTGTATCAGAGGATTTGTTAATTTACAAACTTGTACATGGGAAACCTTGTTAGTCAATTAAATACGTACATGAGGGTTTTTAGAACTCGACAAGATGAACTTCCTTTCAAGGATATATATCTTGAAAAGGTCAAAATTTATCTCTCTCTTTATTTACTGAAAAGAGAGCCCCGACAAACAAGTTAATCAAAACGTGCATATATTTTACGTGAAATGATTTTAGGTGTAGAAGGGAAATTGGCCTAAGTCATTTTACAATAACAGCTCACTTCATTTACTCACAGCTGACAATACGCTATTAAGAAATCAATAAAAATGGTTAAGTCTATAACACTTTGAAGAGGAACACAAAGGGGTGTCAATTTGACAAGTACCGATCTATCATTTCCTGAGAAACCACTAACACATTTGACATTGTCAAGGCTACTAACATAGTGGAAGACCTAAAGGAGGGAGCAGCTGAATAAAATCAATATATTCCATATAAAATTCTATGTCTGTCATAAAATAATCACTTACTCAGTGGTTGTTTCTCGGTGGTGAACCCCCCAAACAGAAAGAGGCTGTGTGATGAAGCCTGTGTTAAAGAATGCCAAGACCGCCCCACTGGATTCGCACCTTGCGCTATCCTACATCAAGAAATGAGATTATAATACACATCTGTTCGGTTAGCTGATGGCCTAAACAACCCTGAGTGATCTGACTTGGCAGAATAAAGTGTGACAAGATAATCATGAGCTACTTAAAAATGGCTCGGTCAACTTTAAAGGATCCTTTGCATATTTTGCAGCAGAGATAAATGAAATCTACCTGAAACTATTTCCCACGGGTACTACCGTGTGCGTTATTCAGACCACGTCAGTGTTGTATACACAAGAGTACAACACTAATACCTATAGAGGATCCTTTGAGAGCCTCCATAGATGTCTCGTGATGAACGAGACAATGCCTGATTCTCACATCTGTTGCCAGCGATGGCTTTGGGAACTGATAGGACAAGCTCTTCCTTTTGTCAAGTAAGGGTTTAACCATAAGACAAAGTGGTCCCTACTTTATTTTATAATATATATTTTTTTGAAACTCCAATGCACTCTTTATCAGCATTTTGCAAAGATGTTGTCTTTAGGAAATACTCAAAAATATTATTTTAAGGTGACTGAGACACTTTAACAGATGTGTTATATATATATATTACCCTGCAATCTCACTGCTCAATTCTCTCCCATAGCTACATCTCTCAAAACAGATTCTTCCTTAAAAAGAGATTAATTTTGACTCTTCCTTGTTGCACAGTGTGTTTAATTTACTTATCTCCTTCTCTATTAACCACCTGCTAAGGTCTGCAGCAGCCTCCTATGTGTTTTTAAAGAGATTAACTTCTAAATAAACACATTGTGCTCTAAGATTGGTTTGAAACAAACTTTTTTTTTCCCAGGAAGCTGGAGGAGTCACAGCAGGGGATGTGTGGCTAGGGCTGCATAAACAGAAAAACGTGATTTATAGAGAATTAAGCACTGACACTGCTGGGGAATTATCTATACAAAACTGCTTTATTAAGCTAAAATAGTTTTGGTGCCTAGGGTATCCCTTTAGGGAAACATGGAATGTTCTGCTTAATGAGGACTGTCAGGTCTGTCCGGCTCTGCTGTTTTTTAGTGGGTAATTTCATATTGCAATAAAAACCATAAATCCAAGTTGTTAAAATGCCAAAGAATGTAAAGGGTCCTTATGGAGCGAATAGAATAATTTAATTATTTCAAAATTGGTATTTCAAAATGACAAGTTGGTAAGTCCTGAAATAACAGCAATACTTCTCTCCACCAACCAATTGGGAAGAACTAAAAACACTTACACTTCATGCCATTCCCACGTATCAAAATTCAAATAATACAGGTCATTAATTCGGGAGTCCTGAAAGGTATAACAGAAAGACTGTTGGTGCTGGTTTCATGAAAAACGCAAACAGAAGAACCATAAGAGAAACCTATAAAAGTGTACTAACCCTGTACCTGCCACCAAACACATAACCTCTGTTTCCAATGGTGGCGCAGGCATGTGCAGCTCGTGGAGAGGGGCTTTTACCCTGGTGAGGATACAACACGTTTGTCAACAGTCTGAGAACGTCACCAATATTAAGAATAAACAATGCTAAGTTACAGATAGAAGTAAATATAGCTGTAGTTCCAGCAGACATAATTATAGTTTATATTAGCCATCACCTGGATGGATTCCAAAACTCACAAATACAACAGTTTAAAATAAATAAACAACACATGGCGGTCCACCAAGTGCTGCAATAGCGACACAAACACCCCCCCAATAGATAGCTCTCAATGCCTCCATCCCCCCCGCCCCCCATAGCCTCATGGGTAAGAGGCCACACAACACACGGGAGACACATTAACGCCACGGACACATAGTCTCATGTTTCTTAGCCTACACAAAGGAAAAGGTGGACACTTCGACTACCCACCACCAGGATCCTGGGCACCACTCATCTACCGATAGTTATCATTTAAACAAAAAATAGGTGAACACACTAGACATCATTGTTTGCAAATACTGCACATGCTTATATACTGTGATACAATGAAACTGTATTGCCATATATCACCTGCCAAAATAAAGAATTAAAATAAATAAAACAAACAAACAAAAAGTATTTACATAATTGGCATGGCATGCCTGAGGTTTAAAACTAATTATGGCTATGGTGAGAGGATAAAGTCAAGTTTCAACTCAATGGGGAAAGTTGGCTCAATGGCCCAGGTATATAGAGACATAGCAAAAGAATGGAATGCAGTATTGGTCCAAACATAGTTCCCATTAGGAGTCCCTTACAGCCACATCGACATGTCCCCTGCAAAAGTACAAAAGTAAATGGTCCTTTCTTACGGTGGTTATAGCTCGGCTCCAGGTGAAGTTCTCAAGGCTGAGTATGTGTACATGGTTGTTCCACCCTCTGGGGAGGCTGGCATTCTGCAAAAATACATGATGACATTTTGACTTCTGTCAGTATTTACTTTCCCAAAATTCTAGTGTGCCATGCTTATGCTATACTCACTATTGCCCAGCCCGGCAGGTCTGTCACTCTCAACCATCCCCTTCCAATCAGTTCTGTAATGCACACCATCTCACTGCCCACCATTTCAGTCAGTCCCACCTCTCTTTCCGGCCCATCTTTTCAGTCAGTCCCACCACTCACACTCGCTTCTTCCCTGCCATTTTCGGTAATGCTCTTCTCCCACCTCCCTGTCTGTTTATCACGCTCTCCTCTTCACATTGTTTCTGCCATGCTCTTTCTCTTGCTTGGCTGTTCTCTCGCGCTCACTTCTCTCAGACACACACATAAACAAAAAGATTTACTGGACTGTATCAATCTAATTTATATGCTCCAGATCAGTGGTCCCCAAACCAGTCCTCATGGCCCACCAACAATCCAGGATTTATGCATTTCCCTATTTTATTCCAATGGGGATACTAACAAAACCTGGACTGTTGGTGGGTCTTGAGGACTGGTTTGGGAAACATTGCTCTAGATCAGGGGTTTCCAACCCAGTCCTCAAGTATCCTCTAACAGTGCAGCATTTAGGGATTACCCTGTTGTGTCTAAAGTGTGTTTTTTTCCTTTTCTTTCTTTCAAAAACACCTTCGACACAACTGGGTAATCCTTAAATCCTGAACTGTTAGAGGGTACTTGAGGACTGGGTTGGGAACCACTGCTCTAGATTATTTTAGGAATGGCTTGATTATCGGGCTACTGAAGATTTGCTGTGAAATAGATTAACTTAGCCAACTACACATTTCACTGCACTCTATAAAGGCAAACCATAGAACATTCAGACACAGACACCGAACAGATCCCTGAAACCATTAAAAGGATTTTCACTTACGGCAAAGGAGGTTTCATCAAATTCAAATGTCCCAACTGAGTCCTCCTGATAATATCCATATCCACCAAAATAGAACAGCCTAGAACACAAACACGGGGACAAGGTCAGACACTATTGCTCAAGCTTCACAAAATATGTTGGTAAATGAAAGCATAGAGGATCTGACTCTTAGTTCCACCCATTTCCTCACCATTAAACATCTCACCTTTCCAGTTTGTAAGACTTGGCAGTGAACTATAGGAACATTTCCAACAATGTAAATTACATTCACAAAATAAATATTGCAATCAAAGCACAACAAACCGCTCATAAATATAAAATTGGTGATCTTTATAAAGAAACCCTTAAGAAAATCTCCAAGCATAAATGATGGGGTTTCCAGTTAACCTGTCTACTTTAAAAAAAAATAAAAAAAAATAATAACAATAATGAAAGGAAACATGCTGCTAATATATATTTTATTGTATTTTCTAAAGTACCGCACTATCATGTGTACTTGAAAACACGGTTATAATAATGTAATTTCTTCTTCTACAAAATTTTTTTCAAATGCAGGCAGATGCCTCCAGCAGAAAGAGACAGTTATCCCACAGTGGGTTCTGATGGGATAAGTAGTTTGTTACCAAAAGTAGTTCTAGTAAGTGGGACCAACTGCTCTGCCATAGCATGGCTGCTATCGGTTACAAACCACCCAGTTCACTGGTTACTTAATCAGACTATGGGCAGCTCTCAACAGAAATGTAGTCAATGTATGCAATATTGGACCAGCTCGCTTTCCTGTGAGTGGAGAGAACTCAGCCTAAGTTGTTAATGTAACAGAGATGACACACAGAAAACATGGACAAAATTGGCACAGGCAACCTTGAATTGTCATTCGCTGCTGACCTGATAACTCTATGGGGCAGGCTTATAGCTGAAGCAATTTTTACATATTTAAGCAATTCTAAGCCACTCTTATAGGTTAGAGTAGACTGAGATACTCTATGCATTATCAACCTTGCAATCATACAAAAGTTGTGATGGTTCTTTCAGTGATCCTTTAACCTAAACGAATGCACTTTATATTAAAATGCAAGCTGTTTTGGTGCATATAAAGTTCCTGATGACCAAAATTTAGTACCATCTTTCGCTGCATTTTCTATTAAAAGGAACACTAATGCGTTAGGAATACAAACCTCTATTCCTAATGCTACAGTATCCCTGTCCGTAGTAATACAGGTCCCCCCCATGTGTCCATTAAAAATAATAAAATATGGTTTAACTCACCTTATTCCAGCACCGATGCTCCCTCTGCACTGCGTACCTATCCTCCTCCTGCAACTTCCAATGTTATGTCCAATATGATGCTTTTCTATAGGTACTTCCATGACACATGATGGATGAGCCTTAAGTGGCTGTCAGTGTAACAGCCACTGGAGGTGTGTTTAACTCTTCAAGGTAAACACTGCCATTTCTGCAAAACAGCAATGTTTTACCTTGAATGGTTAAATTGACACTGCATTTCAATGCAGACTGCTGAGGGCAACTAAAATTCCAAGCAATTACTATATGCAGTAGTGCCAGGTAAGCCTCAGCTGGAGACAGGCATGCATGCCATAGCAAAGCATTACACCCTAAAGCACAGATGCATGATTATGGTATTTCAACAGGTGCATGTGAATGTTTATAAGGTCGTTAGTAGACTTGTGCACAAATTCTTTTCACCTGAGCCGAAAAAATCTAATTAGTGTCAATCTACAACCGAACAACTTGTCCAATCCAGGACTTACGTGATGGATCGATTTGTTCGGGCATAGAGTTAACAGGAATTTGATTTGTTGTGCTCAGGTAAGATGGATTTGAGCACACAACTAGTCGCTAGTTAGCATGATCAGTGTTATTCCCATACATCTGCTCTGCTTAATAAGAATTAAAAGTTATCAGATCAAATGCGGTTGATTGCTGAATCTTATGGAGTTATGCCAGAGTTATTCAGTAAAGTATGATTTTTTTTTTCAATTAAGGGACACTGTAGGCACCCAGACCACTTCATCTAATTGAAGTAGTCTGGGTGCTGTGACCCTTTTGCACTTGGTGCTGCAATGTAAAACATTGTAGTTCCAAAGAACTGCAATGTTTACATTGCAGCTCTAAGTCTGCCCTCATAGCAACTAGAGAGCTTCCGGAATCCAAACAGACTTTTGGTCCATTATCTGACGCTGGATAGATTGTCCTATGCTTTTCATTGCTGCACATGCGCATTAGGTCTCCCCCGCCGGCTGACGTTGGCAGGGGAGGAGCACGGGCGGAGCCTGACCCAGAGCCGAGGGACATCAGCGCTGGATTCAGGTAAGTGACTGAAGGGGTTTTAACCCCTTTAGCTCTGCGGGAGGGGGCGACCTAATAACCCTTTAGTGCCAGGAAAACGGCTTTGTTTTCCTGGCACTATAGGATCCCTTTAAATGTGAATTTTACATTTTTGACCAAAATAGACAGACTTAAGCGAGTAGAACAATTAGTGCAATTAAGTTATTTTGGACTAAGAATTTAAAGTTAATTGTCCATTTCTGCCAATTAACACATTAGAAAATAGCTTCTATGAACATACAGACACAGTGAAGCACATCCAATCTTCCTAATCTGTATCACTCACTTGTTTTTGTAAACCCAGACGCCAAGCTTGTCCTTTGGGGATGGGGGAGTTCCTTTGCATTCAACTTTTTCCCACAAGAGATCTCCATCTCTGGGACTCAGATTCAACATGTAGAACTGGAACAGGAACAAATATTAAATTAATGCATGCACAAAAATATATAAAACATCTAATTACAATCGTATCATAAACATTAAAGGAATACACTAGCTTTAGGAATGCAAACATGTTTCTAAAGCTTGAGTGTTATACCTAGACTATTAGGGCTCTGCTTAATTAAGCAAATTAAAGAGTTAAAACCTACATTCTTTTGCCCAGCACTAGTCTTGCAACAGTCACCACGCCTCCATTGGCTGAGATCATTAATACTGCTCAGCCAATCCAATACTTCCCTATATGAAAGCACTGAGAGGTTAGTGCGAATGCCAGTTGCCATAGTGCCCCAATCAGCATCTCTTCATAGGTGCCAAAGCTCAGTCCTGTAATATTTGCAGGACTGCATCCAGGAAATCTCTCTAGTGGCTGTCCAAGTGACAGCCCCTAAAGGTGGAATTAGGCACGGCCTTCTTTCAGTAAGCATATGTGCTTACGAAGAATAATTGGAAATTTAGTTCAGCTACATCTGTGGTGGCATTGTACAAACACTATTAGGAGATGCTCACTGGGGGTGAGGGATACACTACATTTTATTGGCCTCTATCTACAATACTCTTGCGATATTTCCCACATATCTAATAAAAACATAACATAACTAGCATTGCTGCCAAGTTATGATGTAAAGTGAACTTGTCCTAACAGGTTCACTGTAACAGAACTTCCACATAGACCATGAATATATAATTTATCAGTATATCTTGATATATTTAATTAAACATGTTGAGAAATAAACACCTGAATGTCTTCACCTTTGTGGGTGTTACACGATTGTAATATCCACCTCGAGTCTGCCTGTGCAGAAATGTGACTTGCCTTGCTTGGGGACACTTCCTCAAACACGGCAAAGTTCCTCTTTGATGGCTTCACTGCCCATATTCCAGCGTCTAAACGGAGTGACATCAGTGTAAGTCCTATACTCCCTGGCCAGCGCTAACAGTGTCAGTTAGGGAGAAACCTTGGCAAACAGAGCACATGTGCTGTGGTTGCTTTGATTGTAGAGCAGGAGGACAACCTGTAGGAAGTCTTTCCAGCTCTCCCAATCAGTCAATTCTGTGGCATAAAGGGTATATGCTGAAGAATTGATTGACAAGCTGGGGAGAGACCTATTTTTAAATAGGTTTTTCTCTCAATCTATACATTTGCAAGTAATTTTGTAATTCAATGTTATTTGTCAGTCTTCCACAATTCATGGTTTAGTGAGTAAACTTATTACATTTATATTATTAATTCTTTTTTAAAAATTCTTTATTTTGTGTTTTCAAAAAGTACATACAAAGAAATAGAACACTGCAAAATAAGGTAGAAGCATCACTAGTAGGTAGAATAAAGGCATGGTAAGAATCAAATAACACAATTTTGCATAGGACAAGGTCATTAAGTCATCGGTATTCCTTAATATAGGAACAGAGCACCGTCCATTAGCCAAGAGGCACTTTTAGGGGCATGAAGCCTGGCCTTGATCACATACTTTGTATTGTGAGAATAATTGGTGGGTATACGTTGCATGGAGGCTAGACATCAAGGAGTACGAAAACATCGAAAAGCAATTTATAGGCTTGTTTATTGATTTATATTTATCTTCTACCTTGTATGTTCTGCATTGCAGTCTAACAAATCACATAACAAATAGATAAAAGACTACTGAGAATGGGCAGAAATGTATTAATAGCGTACCTCTCAGTTAGTAACCAAGTATTTCAAAAACATGTTTGGTCTCATGGGCCATTACAGAGAGAACCTTAGCCTGCTGCATACCAAAATGATCTCACCCAAAAGCAGTGAAATGTGAAATGCTGGCATGAATTGTCGATTCTCCGCAATTCCCAGTTTAGTGAGTAAACTCATCAGATTCACATTTTTTACTTTGTTTTACTTATTGTTTTTCAACTTTATCATATCTAAGCCCTTATATGTTTGTCATGACGTTTTAGGTGTTAAACGTACCTGGTTAGTGTTACCATGGGCATGATGCCCACCAAACAAATACAAGACCTTATCTACACACACGGCACAGCTTCCGGACATAGACGGGGGGACATTACCGCCGGTTTTAACCTTCTGCCTGGAATATCAAATAAAATACATCAAAATTTAAAATAAAAAAATTTCATTAAAAAATATATTATTTTGAAGGAAAATGCACTTGTAATTGTATATGAAGTGTTTTGAATTAAATTGATCATTTCGTTACATCTGAAATCAGATGTTAAAGTATTAATTATCTTAACACTTTGTATACAAATATTAAATACATCTCAGGTTTGGAATATAAACTGCAGGCACTCACCAAATCCCATTGTCCATGGCATATACCCAAATTTCATCTCTCGGCAGGTAAAAGTCATAGAATTCTGTGGCTGGAGCATTCTGCAAAGTTATATTATTAGTAGAACAGCTCTTAGACATGGGTCTTGATTTAATGTGTTTCAAATATTTAGACTTAAAAAAAAAAAAAATAATTGTAAATATCCATGATATATTATTTGAAATTGTATTTATATATTTTAAAAAAACCAAACAAACAAAAAAAAAAAAACCACAACAATAATTTAAATAGGATTTTAAAAGCCCTATGCTTAAATTCCCACTACTCCTGGGCGGCAGCAATGACTATAGTACACATCAGCAGCAATACATACAAAAAATATACTTGCACACTATCCCAAATCCCTACGCACATTTAAATAACTAGAGGTTTTTTAGTATCACTCCAATGGCCATTAAAGTGTAAGCTCACCTGCCACGTCAAGGCAAACCTCTTAGGTGAGTTCTACACTAGCAATTCACCGTGATGTCTTCAGCTTAAAGATAAAATCTTTCTCATCCCTACACACTTATTAACCCTTAATAGGGTACACAAAGGGGCGGACGGCAGTACTGTAACATGGCTGTGTAATACAAACGTACAATATTAAACCCTGCGCTTAAACTCCCATTACTGGGAGGCAGCAACATTACTTAATTTTGTATTTGCTTTAGTACTACACAGCCATGTTACAATTTTTCAGAGAAAAGGCAGGGGTTACATTGCTGCCTAGGAACACCTCTAGTGGCAGTCACTCAGACGACCACTAGAAGTGCTTACATTCAGAGTCTCCATGATGAACGCTCCCCATAGAGATGCATTCATTCAATGCATCTGTATGAGGAGATGATAATTGCAGCAGAGCAGCATTTTTCTGCACATGTGCAATAGCCCCCAAATGCTTTCCTATGGTCCAAATAGTTGTGGTGGAAATCCTGAAGTTGAAGATTATTTTTCCATAGACTATAATCTACGAAGCTACCTCCCTTGTCACCTCCAACTTTTGTGTACTTCTCTCATCCATTGCCCCTTGTTCACTATCCAGGAGACGTTGTCAGGGAGCCGGAGTGTCCAGGTGCTGGCGGCGGGAGTAGCCTATGTTCACCCTGGAACTCCGATTCAGCCAGGCTCAGCCCATTTTCCTGGTCCTTTTGTACCTCAACTTACATCACCTTCCCAACTACCCAGGACAGTGCTTTTTGGAGAAGCAACTACCCCTTAAAACCTAACAATCGCTCCCTGCAACCACCTGGTAGCTCCCCATCCATGCCAGGATATAGCCCCCAGTAATTCACCAAGGTATGGCTCTGACCGCATTGAACTCTTCTCAGTCAACCTTGTTACAACAGTTGCTAAAACTTTGAGCCAATGGCATTTGGGCAATACAACATGGATCCGGTGCTATTTTCACAGAATGGGCACTCGGATCATACTGGTCGGTGATGTTTTATATGTGGAGATATGTTAATGTTTAATGTGTGTTCTGGGGGTATTTTTGTATTACACTCTGTATCCGGGAGATAATAAATTTACCGAGGGCCAACTCACTTATCTCCCAGACAAAGAAACACCTGGGCGGGCTTAGAATGTTCTAAATAGAGACTCTGTGCTGAGCGTCTGGGTATAAACGTGCGCACTTTTTCCTAATAAAACCAGTTGTCTCGACTAATGTTTGAGCATATGGGAGAAATAAGTCACTATTCCCTTGCGGGATCTTTGAGACTATGGTGGAGGTACCATGCTGGGTACAGGCGCTCTGTTACAATGCAACGTTCATGCTGAATTCCCAACAATTCACTAATTATACTTTACTGAACTTATCCCCAGTGGTTGTCACCATCTTCTTTAATTGACTCCAGGTGGTTCATAGATAGAAGTCACGTTATTGCAGAACACCACTGGGATCTATGATCCACGGTACAATATGTGCGAAGATGCCTTTTTTGACAAAACCTGACGGTGGATTCTCTGCCTTCTCTCAACTTAGTCCCTCTTTGTCTAATGATACCTTTAGATTTCAGGATTTTGCAAAAATTACAATGCAGTCAGTGGGAGTCTTAAAACTAAAATACTGTTTTCCTTCCCATTTTTTATGCTAGCTTTCAGCAGGTAAAAAGTGCTGCCCTATAGTTTACTGAGTTCATACGCTGCAGGTGGGCTAGAAATTAAAGGGAAACTAACATTACATATACAAAACATCCCCCACACCTTCATTATTTGTTTTGTTGTTTACTCCAGGTTCCCTATCCATTAAGGATTGACATTATCTTGCTAATCATTTAACACCAGTGTGGTTTTGGGACTTATTAAGCTCATAACTGTATTATGCTACTACCCTAAAGGAGCTGTACAATAACATTGCAAAACTAATTTGTCACTCTTTTTCTTAAAATGTTGACAGATCTGAAACTGTACTTTTGTCATATGTGCAGTTGTTTTGCAACCTGTAATGCTGATATTTGCTGTCAAATGAATAAAGAATTAAAAAATATAAATACAAACATGTATTTCTAATAGTAGTGTTTCTTCCTATCAATTAAGATTGTATCATCTCAGCCTAGCCAATGTTTCTCCAAAGTAAAACATTGTGGGGCCTAATACACATGAACAGTAATGTGCACCAAGCATTTCCCCATATGAATGCATGATACAAATACACGATGGTCACGGGCCAGTAGATTGCACAATAGGAATCATCTATGATGACTGTGTGTTCTTAAGAGTGTCCCTCCTTTAAAGTGGCTCTGTCACCGTCTGGGGCCTTGGCATAATTGGCAGAGATACCTGGTGGTTACATCCCAGTGGCCATGGAAGGCAAGTTATACTTACCTAAACCTGTCCGTCACAGACTCCTTGAGCTTCGACTGTCAGGAGCCGGTGAGAGTACAACACTATGGAGGTGTATGTGGAGGTCTATGGAGGATCCCACGAGACAGAGGGATCCTTCATACAAAGATTTTTTTCCCCCAACACAGTAAGTGTGAGTATTTCATAAAGATGTTATATTTATGAAATACTTATTTTTAAAATGGGATATGTGACAGACTTGCTTTAAAAGCATTTCATTTCATAAGCCTTCTTTATTTATGGCCCTCCAGTAGCATATTAACGACACATACTGCAGTGTAGCACTTTTCAAGTACAGCCAAAAATCACGATGAAGTGATATGTGTCTCTAGAAAACAAGGTATATCTGGCAATTGTATGCGCAGTATATTTAGGGAGTTGGCTAGACAAAGCGGTAGTTATGACGTCCCAGTTAGAAGATTTAAAACAGACCTCATCTTTCTTTTTTGTAATGGAAGCCAGGCTAGACAGAGTCCGAAAGTGGCAACAATGTGGCTCCACTGACGATGTTTAAAACAGATCCCATAGATCTACCCATGCCTGAACGACAGGGTGGACTTAGGGAACTGGACGGACACTGAATGTGATAATCATAGTGGTCTAGCACAGCCAGGCACAGGCAACCTTCGGCAGTCCAGATGTTTTGGACTACACCTTCCACTATGCTTTCTCAGCATTATGGGTGTAAGAGCATTATGTAGTCCACAACATCTGTAGTCCACAACATCTGGAGTGCCGAAGGTTGCCTATCCCTGGTCTAGCAGGACACACACTGAATGTGGTAGTTATAGTGTTCAGGTAAACAGACACTGAATGCGGTAGTTATGGTCCACCTATACAGACACTGAATGCGGTAGTTTTAGTGTCCATCTGGACAGACACTGAATGCGGTAGTTTTGGTGTCCATCTGGACAGACACTGAATGTGGTAGTTTTGGTGTCCATCTGGACAGACACTGAATGTGGTAGTTTTGGTGTCCATCTGGACAGACACTGAATGCGGTAGTTTTGGTGTCCATCTGGACAGACACTGAATGCGGTAGTTTTGGTGTCCATCTGGACAGACACTGAATGCGGTAGTTATGGTGTCCATCTGGACAGACATTGAATGCGGTAGTTATGGTGTCCAGCTGGACAGACACTGAATGCGGTAGTTATGGTGTCCAGCTGGACAGACACTGAATGCGGTGGTTATGGTGTCCAGCTGGACAGACACTGAATGCGGTAGTTATGGTGTCCAGCTGGACAGACACTGAATGCGGTAGTTATGGTGTCCAGCTGGACAGACACTGAATGCGGTAGTTATGGTGTCCAGCTGGACAGACACTGAATGCGGTAGTTATGGTGTCCAGCTGGACAGACACTGAATGCGGTAGTTATGGTGCCTAGCCAGACAGACACTGAATGCGGTCTGAATGCGGTAGTTATGGTGTCCAACTGGACAGACACTGAATGCGGTAGTTATGGTGTCCAGCTGGACAGGCACAGAATGCGGTAGTTATGGTGTCCAGCTGGACAGACACTGAATGCGGTAGTTATGGTGTCCAGCTGGACAGACACAGAATGCGGTAGTTATGGTGTCCAGCTGGACAGGCACAGAATGCGGTAGTTATAGTGGTCCAGTAATACTATATAACAGTGGGCTAGTGTTCAGTATGAGCCCAGTGATAGCCATTATTATTAGGGCCCATGTCTCACAGAGGGAGCCAGCTGGGGTTTAGCCCACCATGTCACCTTGTATCCCCCCCAGACAAACATCCTCCTCCCGTCAGTGACAGCTACATGGCCGCTGCGCTCCGCTGGGACACGGGCACTGGCCGCTCCTCCTGGGGAATCCTCCTCCTCGGACTCCGCCTGGGGCTCCTCGTTCCCATCTGCCATCCCTGAGTACTGGCCGCTGTGCTCTCAGACTCTGGGACCCATCAGATTGCGCTTCCCAAAGCACTCGGCAATCTCCGGAGCCCCGCCCCCTGTGACGTAGGCTGAAAGAGCCTGCCCCTCGATCCAGTGCTGTCTGCTCTTCACACTGGAAACATAGTAGGGTTCTAAAGCCCGCCTCCACCCGCCCACAATTTCACAACACCACCCTCCTCGCGGCATAACTCCGCCCCGCTCCGAATTGAAGGCGTGGTTAAGATGTCAGAGCAAAGGCGGAGCTCCGGAAATTGCCGAGTGCTGGGGGAAACATAGTGCAATGGGTTACTGAATGCGGCGCGGACTGACTGCGTCACGCGAACTCGACGAATTCTGGAAAATCTGATACTGGGCGGCCATGCTTGGTGAGGGCAGCCATTCAGTGACAGCAGTTTGCTGGACGGCCATGTTTGGGGAAGGTAGCATTCATGGTGACAGCCATGACGGCAATAATTTGTCACCTGGTAGCCATAGGTGGGAGCAATGCCCTGGTGGTCATAACTGGGGTGAGCATAGGGCTGTTCCAGATACCCCATTTCTCATGGATATACACACTTATTCATGGTTATGGGCAGTGTGTGAAAAATAGTGCGCCAAAATATGTAGAATTAATTTGCTGTAGGAGGGATAGTTGATAATAATAAATATATAATTCTTAAAGTTAAAAGTGTTTCTTACTATGTTCAGATTCAGGGCCCCATTTTATGTTTAAAAAAAAAGAAGCCATTAAAGGGTTACGCCAAACACCATAACTACTTCATTCTGTATGTGCAGACAAGTTTACCACCTTTCATTACAGATCTTTAGCTTCATGGGGCGTCATGGGCCACCCCAGAATAAGACCTGGATAATGTCAGTTCTGTGCAAATTTCGAAGCACAGACAATCAGAATGGTGAATGAGAATGGTCAGATTGTCGCTCTCAGCGGCAGGATCAACATCCAGCGTCTGCCTATTTGCTTATCAGATCGAGCAACTGGCAAGACTAGGGAAGAGGGCAAGCCATTGTAAAATGGTTTGCCCCATTAGCAGGGAACACCACCGTGGTACTCTTGCTATCATAACCACTACAGAGGGCTGTAGTGGTTATCATGGTTGGTAATCCTTTAACCTTACCTGTAATCCATTGCCAGGACAGTCTCTTTTCTGCAGACCACTGTGAGATCATCAGAAATGAGGATCTCTGCTCAAATCCAATGTTTCTCAAGAAGAAGCAATGCAGACTGATGGACCATGTGCGACAAGCATTGTGCTATATAAATCCAATGCTTCTCATAGAGAATTAGAAACAGCTGCATACAGCGTCATCATGCTGTGTATGATAACACTGAAAGTGAAGACCTTCCAAAATCAAATGTCTTAAAATGGCTATGTGATCCAAAAACCCTTTTGAGCATTTCTCATAGAGACTGCATTGGAATTTCACTGAAATTCAAACACAGTCAAAAGATGACATAAGACTAAGTAGCCACTATTTTATAGTAAAGCAAAGCGTGAGCTAACAAATTTTGTCAGTTCCCACAGTCATTGTTATCAGGCATTGCCATGCTTAAAGCTCACCACGCCCAACAAACCACAGACACAATGCCGTTAACCCATTAAGGACCAAACTTCTGGAATAAAAGCGAATCATGACATGTCATGTGTCCTTAAGGGGTTAAATAAAATCAGTAAGGCACGTGTGTGATTTGACGGGGGTGGTGTGGCTATGAGTATGAGTGAGCAGAAGTGGGGGTTGTCAGGATCGTGACAGGGATCCAACACGCAGAATACAAACAGGGGATAGGTACGTATACCGGACCTTAGAATGGCCGGACTAACGTAAGGAGAAAGCAAAAGAATAGTCAGAGACAAGCCGAGGTCGAGGGAACGAGAGATCAGGTAAGCGAGAGACAAGCCGAGTCAAAAGGACAAGAGAGGAAAGCAGGGTCAAAATACAAGCCGAGTCAGGAACCAAAAGACAATAGAGGTAATTGCACTGAGTGACCAGACTAGCTAGAACCACGACAGGGCAATGAATCATTCCACAGAACCCTTTTTTATACCTTGGCTCTTTAACTGTTGGCTCCGCCCCCAACGGGTCCTGATTGGTTGTTCGGCACTTGGTTGCCGTGATTGACGGGTCGGAACGTGATTGCCGTCATGACGTCGGCTACTGAGCGCCGCGTCATAAAAGGAGGCGGAGCTATCGCGGCCGGCGTGTAAACGACCGGGAGGAGTGCAAGGATCGGGTGAGTCAGCCCCCCTGGGAGGATGGACGTCTAGGTGTCTAACCTCCTCCGAGGTAGACACCAAAGGTACCCTGACAGTACCCCCCCTCTCAGAAACGCCCACCGGGCGGAAGGAACCGGGGCGGGACGGAAAACGAGCATGAAATGCCCGGAGGAGACGAGGGGCATGCACATTTTCATGGACCACCCAAGACCTTTCTTCAGGCCCATACCCCTTCCAGTCAACAAGATATTGCAACTTCCCCCGAGAAATACGAGAATCGAGAATGGATTTGATTTCATATTCCTCCTGACCCTCAACCTGGACAGCGAGAGGGGAGGACTCAGGGGAGGAAAATCTGTTGCAAACCAAAGGCTTCAATAAAGAAACATGAAAAGAGTTAGGGATGCGCAGGGCAGGCGGAAGGGCAAGACGATATGCAACCGGGTTAATCCGACACAGAACCTTGTAAGGGCCTATGTAACGAGGGGCAAATTTCATGGAAGGAACCTTCAAGCGGATGTTTCTGGTACTCAACCACACCCTATCACCCGGGGCAAAAACCGGAGCCACCCGTCTCCGTTTGTCAGCGTGTCGTTTGAACACCAAGGAATTCTGAAGAAGAATTCGTCGAGTCTGATCCCACAACTTTCTCAGATTGGCGACATGAACATCAACCGACGGAACCCCTTGGGAAGGGGAAACCGACGGAAGAATGGAAGGATGAAAGCCATAATTCAAGAAAAAGGGGCTAGAACGAGTAGAATCACAAACGAGATTGTTGTGTGCAAACTCTGCCCAAGGAATCAGACCAACCCAATCGTCCTGGTGTTCAGAAACAAAACAACGCAAATATTGTTCAATCTTTTGGTTGGTGCGTTCGGCAGCTCCGTTGGACTGGGGATGATAGGCAGAGGAGAAGTTCAACTTGATGCCTAAGTGAGAACAGAAAGACTTCCAAAAGCGGGAAACAAATTGGGAACCTCTATCAGAAACAATTTCAGAGGGAATACCATGTAGACGAAAAATCTCCCTCGCGAATATCTCAGCTAATTCGGGAGACGAGGGCAGTTTAGGCAAGGGCACGAAATGAGCCATTTTAGTAAACCTGTCAATCACCGTGAGAATAACAGTATGTTTTTTAGAAACAGGCAAATCGACAATGAAATCCATAGCCAAACACGACCATGGTCTCTCGGGAATTTCTAAGGGATGCAAAAGTCCACAAGGGAGCGCGTGAGGTTGCTTAGTCTTCATACAGACAGCACATGCCCTGACGAAATCCCTTATATCCTTACGAAGGGAAGGCCACCAGAAATCTTTAGAAATCAAGGAACACGTTTTGCGTATGCCGGGGTGCCCAGCAATTTTACTGTCATGAAAGCAATGCAGCAGTTCCACTTGGAGCTCAGGAGGAACGAAGTATCGATCCCCAGGAACAGGTTTGGGAGCTAGATGTTGTACTTTCTTGATCTCAGCAAGCAACGGCGAGTGTATCCTGACACAAGTGTTGGCAATAATATTACACTTAGGAACGATAGAAGACAAAGCTGCTTCAGACACCGTAGAGGGTTCATGTTGACGGGACAATGCATCTGCCTTAGAGTTCTTAGAACCAGGTCTATAAGTGAGCACGTAATTGAAATGTGTCAGAAACAAGGACCAACGAGCTTGCCTGGCGGACAAGCGCTTGGCCTCCCCTATGTAGGACAAATTCTTGTGATCAGTCAAAATAGTAACCGGGTATAATGTCCCCTCCAACAAATGTCTCCATTCCTTTAAAGCCATAATGACCGCTAACAGTTCCCTATCACCAATGTCATATCTACTTTCAGGCCCGGATAATTTCTTGGAAAAAAAACCACAAGGATGTAACGGTTTATCCAAACCTAGCCTTTGGGACAAGATAGCGCCTATACCTGTCTCCGAGGCGTCAACCTCGAGTAAAAAAGGCAAAGATGTGTCAGGATGAACTAATATCGGTGCTGAGGCAAAATGTTCCTTGAGAGTTTTGAAAGCAGAGAGAGCCTCTGTGGACCAAGTCTTGGTATCAGCCCCTGTCTAGTCATATTAGTAATAGGAGCAATAATAGAAGAGTAACCTTTAATGAAGCGCCTATAATAATTGGAAAATCCGATAAATCTCTGAATGGCCTTGAGTCCCCTGGGCAATGGCCAATCTAAAATCGATTGGAGTTTAATGGGGTCCATCCTAAATCCGTCTCCAGAAATAGCGTAGCCAAGAAAGTTTATCTGAGATTGGTCGAAGCTACACTTTTCCAATTTGCAGTACAATCCATGTTGTAACAGTTTGCGCAGTACCCTTCTGACTTGTCTGTGGTGAGTCTCAATCTCTCTAGAGTGTATTAGTATATCATCCAAATATACTATAACGCATTCATGCTGAAATTCCCTAAGAACCTCATTAATAAGGTCCTGGAATACTGCAGGTGCATTGCAAAGCCCGAAGGGCATTACCGTGTATTCATAGTGGCCATAACGGGTATTGAAAGCTGTTTTCCATTCGTCTCCCTGCTGAATTCTCACCAAGTTATAAGCTCCCCTCAAATCTAACTTGGTAAAAATCTTGGAGCCTTTCAGTCGATCAAAGAGCTCAGTAATTAAAGGAATAGGATAAGCATTTCTAACAGTTATCTTATTCAAGCCCCGATAATCAATGCAAGGCCGTAGAGTGCCGTCTTTTTTATCTACAAAAAAGAAACCGGCCCCGGCCGGAGAAGATGATCTCCTAATAAAACCTTTGTCTAGGTTTTCACGTATGTACTCCTCTAGGACTAAGTTTTCCTTAGTGGATAAAGGATATACCGTACCCCTCGGAGGCATAGTACCAGGTAGGAGTCTAATTTTACAGTCGAAAGACCTATGTGGAGGTAAAGTATCAGCCCTCTTTTTGTCAAAGACTGCCTTTAAATCCTGGTACTGTGATGGTATCAGTAAATCTGTAGGTTGGGAAGAGTTAACCGGGGCGTCAACCCTGCAAATTGGTGAGACTTTCTGCACACATCCTTTCTGGCAACCCTGACTCCAGGAGACTATCTCACCCAGTTCCCAGTCAATGATAGGGTTATGCTTCTTAAGCCAGGGATACCCCAAGACTATAGGAACTGAAGGAGATGAGATCAGCATGAGGGATATTCTTTCCTCGTGAAGGATACCAGTGGTTAACTTAATTGGTATGGTTTCACGAAAAATAACAGGTTCAGATAATGGTCTACCATCTATGGCCTCAACGGCCAAGGGTGTATCCCTTAGCTGAGATGGGATAGAATGGTTAGTGACAAAGGCTTGGTCAATAAAGCTTTCAGCTGCTCCGGAATCTATCAAAGCCATAGCATTAAGTACTCCCTTTTCCCAAGCTAAAGAAACAGGTATCAGAAGCCTATGATCTTTGTAATCATAAATAGAGGACAAGATAGAAACACCCAAGGCCTGTCCTCTTGAGAAACTTAGGTGCGAGCGTTTCCCGGCCGGTTAGGGCAATTTAGGCGTAGGTGACCTCTAATTCCGCAATACATACAAAGACCCTCCCTTCTCCTGTACTGTCTTTCCTCCTCTGAGAGTCGAGTATGACCTATTTGCATAGGTTCTGGGAGAGCTAAAGTAGTAGAATCAGAAGTCTGAAATGAGGGAGCTAGTCTTATGGAGGATCTGCGGGTTCTATCCCGAATATTCTGCCTCTGTCTCATACGTTCATCTATTCGGGAAATAAATGAAATCAGATCCTCCAAATTTTCAGGAAGATCTCTTGTGGCCACCTCATCTAAAATCTCATCAGATAACCCGTTCATAAATACGTCCATATAAGCCTGTTCATTCCACTTGACCTCTGCCGCCAAGGATCTGAACTCCAAGGCATAATCCACTAGGGTTCGGTTATACTGTCTAAGACGTAACAGTAGTCTAGCTGCATTGGCCTTTCTTCCTGGAGGGTCAAAAGCTCTCCTAAATGCAGCGACAAAAGCATTATAATTATAAACTAACGGGTTATCATTCTCCCACAGGGGGTTAGCCCATCTAAGTGCCTTGTCAATGAGCAAGGTAATTATAAATCCAACCTTTGCCCTGTCAGTAGGGTAGGCGTGGGGTTGTAATTCAAAATGAATACCTATCTGGTTTAAAAAACCTCGACAAGTGTCAGGAGCGCCGCCATAGCGTGACGGGGACGTAACACGGGAAGAAGTAGCCACTGTGGCTACCTCTAGGCCTGTACTTATAGGAGAGATAGATGGGGTACGCATCTCCTCTGAGTGATTACTAGGACGAGATAGCAATGCTTGCAGAGCTAGAGCCATCTGGTCCATTCTATGATCCATGGCCTCAAATCTAGAGTCAGGAGAACCGACCTGAGAGTTTGTACCTGCAGGATCCATTGGCCCTGTCGTAATGTCAGGATCGTGACAGGGATCCAACACGCAGAATACAAACAGGGGATAGGTACGTATACCGGACCTTAGAATGGCCGGACTAACGTAAGGAGAAAGCAAAAGAATAGTCAGAGACAAGCCGAGGTCGAGGGAACGAGAGATCAGGTAAGCGAGAGACAAGCCGAGTCAAAAGGACAAGAGAGGAAAGCAGGGTCAAAATACAAGCCGAGTCAGGAACCAAAAGACAATAGAGGTAATTGCACTGAGTGACCAGACTAGCTAGAACCACGACAGGGCAATGAATCATTCCACAGAACCCTTTTTTATACCTTGGCTCTTTAACTGTTGGCTCCGCCCCCAACGGGTCCTGATTGGTTGTTCGGCACTTGGTTGCCGTGATTGACGGGTCGGAACGTGATTGCCGTCATGACGTCGGCTACTGAGCGCCGCGTCATAAAAGGAGGCGGAGCTATCGCGGCCGGCGTGTAAACGACCGGGAGGAGTGCAAGGATCGGGTGAGTCAGCCCCCCTGGGAGGATGGACGTCTAGGTGTCTAACCTCCTCCGAGGTAGACACCAAAGGTACCCTGACAGGGGTTTACTGTGGAGTGAACTGCCTTTGGCCTGAGTGGTCCAACGGTTGTTGCCTTGGTAACTGCATCTTCCCTCTTCTGCAGCATTACTGGGAGGAAGTAATTGAACATATCACATCCTCTCAGCTTTCTGTGGTAGGTTCTTTGATGTGCTCTCCTAGTTTACAAGTTATAGCTTTTTATCTTATGAGACATGATGCACATCTTCTGTATAGGTTTTAGTTGGGACTTGTTTGCTAAGAATGTTACATTGCAAATGGTATCTGAAATATAACCTTTCAGGAACCAGTACAATTCTTAAAAGCTACTTGAAAACAAAGTAAGAAAAGAAATGTGAACAAGTTTGTTCCTCTCTGTCATCCTAAATATATTTCTGGGGCAAGTATAATTATTCTCACTGACATGCTAATTAAATCAATGGGTATGACACTACTAAGTGTGTCACAGCAGATGAAACTAAAACAGCATGGCAGGGATTGGCCAAAAGTGGCCAGTCGACCACTGAAGGAGGTTCCAGTAAGATTTTCCATAGACAACAGTGTTGTACTCTCACAGTTCTTGAGACGAACCACTAGGTCTAGGAGCTGAAGAAAGAAAATGGCTAACTTTGTTAGGTTTGTTTAACTTACTCCAGCTGCACCTTGAGTCTGCTGCATCTCAAGCGGCAAGAATCTGCTTTAAGAAGGAAGTAACCAAAAACACAATATATAGCTGTGGATCTACAAAATAAATATTGACATAGTGTAATACAGTCTGTAATAAAAACATTGTGCCAATGGAAATACACACAGAATATGTGACAATATATCGCCTCTATGTGCCTCCCCTTAGATGTTTCGGGGGCTATTAAATGTAAATGTTTTATATTATCTAAGAAAAGGGGGGCAGCATCTATTCAACAAATTAAGATGGCATTATGATTCACCCAAAATATGCTTTTCAGTTATTTATCTTTTATATTACATGATAGCATACCTTTCAACATTGGGAGGTATGAAATCGGGACAAAGGTAGGCAGGTTTAAAGGAATGTCACTGGTGATGCCCAGAGAGAAAGTGGGGCCACCCACAGACATGCATACACCTAACATCAGCATCCTGTGACAAGGGTAAAAGGGGGTGAGCCCACCCGAGAATTGACAGTTCAGCCTGGTGGACCAATTAGGGAGCACCGTTTCCGTGGTCTCTGCAGGGTTTTAGTGCCTTGAGTGTAGTGCTCGCACTTCTGATGTGCTTGCGCTATGCTTTCTGGGGACAAACATATTCCAGATCTGCCTTATATTAGTGGGAGTTAGAATACTGAGCAGCACTCTTTCAGCTATTGCCATTAAAATAGCAGTAACAGCTGCCATTTGGAGTATAGCTCCCACTAATCTCAGGCAGACTAGGACATATATGTTCCGTTCTGCCTCAGATTTGGGCCCCAGGCTACACACATTCCCTAAGCACCATAATCACTTCAAATCACATGGAGCTTGTAGTAACCCTTTAATGGAACCTGCAGGAAGACTTTGTATCCCTTCTCACAATTCTTCCTTTCACTTCTATCAAGCTCTCTAGAATGTAAGCTTGTTTTAGCAGGGCCCTCAACACCCTCGGTTCCTTTGCGTCCAATTCGTCTTGTTGCAAATAGATGCCTGTCAGTCCACCTATTGTACAACTTTATGGAATTTGTTGGCGCTTCATAAATTGTAATATTATTCTCTGAAACCCACCCACATCACGGCCTTGAACACTTTTTACTATTACACCGGTGCTTAAAGCAATAGTCATATTCTACCATCTTTCTTGGTCTTAAAAGTTACTTGCCACTGGAAGCATTAACAAACAGCCTAAGGGTACATTTCTACTTGTCAGGGATACATTTTCATTTACCAATGCTAGTAGGACTTTTGAGCCATGAATTACACTGTATCATAAAAATGTAAAATATAAATTGACACAAATTGATGTCTATTTTTCGCCGTTTCCTTTAGTTTCTATTGCATTTAGCTACGATTTGTGTTGATTTATATTAGTGCTGTTAAGGTTTGGTTTCTTCATTAAGTAGGAATTAGTTTCCCTGCTATTCGATAGAGACTTCTTTATAGTAATTTCATGAGAGGATATTTCTGGGATGTTTTCATTCTCTGTTATCCGTATCACTAATTGCCTCTACAAATTTAGCTAACATTCCCTCCTTCACTTTTAGACACATATTTATACAATTTATACAAGTGTTATGTGGATACTGTTTCTGTTTGTATATATAGTTTTTCTTTTCAGCACTTTTGATACATATTAGCCATACTGATGTACTAGGCAGCTTTATGTGTATGAGTATTCATATATTTACTTAAAGGGACTCTCCAGTGCCAGGAAAACAAACCGTTTTCCTGGCACTGCAGGTCCCCCCTCCCTCCCACCCCCCATCCCATGTTGCTGAGGGGGTTAAAACCCCATTCAGTGACTTACCTGTATCCAGCGCCGATGTCCCTCAGCGCTGGTTCAGCGTCCGCCCACGTCATCCGGCGGGGGAGACCTATTGAGCATGCGTGGCCGCCGGCGGGGGAGACCGCATTGCGCATTAGACCTTCCAATAGGAAAGCATTGAAAAATGCTTTCAATGCTTTCCTATGGGGATTTTAGTGACGCTGGAGGTCCTCACATAGCGTGAGGACGTCCAGCGAAGCTATAGCACACTTTTCGTGTGCTATAAGCATGGAAGTGCCCTCTAGTGGCTGTCTAGCAGACAGCCACTAGAGGAGGAGTTAACCATGCAAGGTAAATATTGCAGTTTATGAAAACTGCAATAATTACACTTTCACGGTTAAGGGTAGCGGGAGTTGGCAAATGGACAAAGTGGTCTGGGTGCCTGGAGTATCCTGTTAATTTTGCAGTGGTAATTATTGCAGTTTTTATAAACTGCAATCATTACATCTGAGGGTTAACTCCTCCTCTAGTGGCGGTCTACTTCTGGAATTAAACTGACTTTTGGTCTGTTATCTGACGCTGGACTTCCTCATGCTCTGCATGAGGACCTCCAGCGTCGGATTTTCCCCATAGGAAAGTATTATTCAATGTGCATTAGGTCTTCCCTGCCGCGGACATTGGCGGGGAAGAAGCATGGGCGGAGCTGAGCCAGCACCGTGGGAGGGGGCCTTGACAAAGGGGAAATCTATAGTGCCAGGAAAAGTTTGTTCTTTTGGCATCTCTTCCTGATTAATAAATCCATATCTGCTCTACAACACATCATGTGTCCAAGTAAACAGTTGGATCAGGCAATCTTAGCTATATACAATGTTTGCACAAAATAATAACTGCAAACCTTTACATGCACATGTGTGTGTGTGTAAAATACAAAGTCCAGGGCACTCGCTTATTCACTAAACAAGAATTTCAAATCTTAGAGATTGTAATAGTTTTATTTAAAAACACCTCACCTAGGCAAAAAATAATGGGGGGTTTAGTTACATTATATGATCATATATTGCATAAGCCTGCCACAATGTCAATGTACCCCATTCTTGGCAGGTCCTACTCTAGCAGCCTAATGCTTGCTCTTATGAGATTAATCCACTTACTTGGGAAATACTTCCTTACTGGAACTCTCTGCAAGTCAAGGCTAAATAGAGTCCTGGAATGAGGCACCTGTGACAGGGAGGGGTACAAAACCAAGGAGTTGGCCTGGACTCCCAAATATATAAATGAAACCAAGAGAGCTGCACTCACCTGAACATGCATACATTATAGGGTGCTGCTGGGGTTTTGCACCCCTCCCTGTTACAGGTGCCTCATTCCAGAAACCTATTTAGCCTTGACTTGCAGAGAGTCCCAGTAAGGAAGTATTTCTCAAGTAAGTGGATTAATTGCATAAGAGCAAGCATTAGGCTGCTAGAGTAGGACCTGCCAAGAATGGGGTACATTGACGTTGTGGCAGGCTTGTGCAATATATGATTATATAATGTAACTAAACCCCCCATTATTTTTTGTCTAGGTGAGGTGTTTTTAAATAAAATTATTACAATCTTTAAGATTTGAAATCACTGTTTAGTGAATAAGTGAGTGTACTGGATTTTGTATTTTGGCCCCAGCAGCACCCTATAATGTATGCATGTTCAGGTGAGTGCAGCTCTCTTGGTGTATATGTATATACACACGCGTGCTATTACTGCATTTTCCATGTGCCTTGGCGCCATTTATTACGCTTAAACTTTGGATAACCCTGTCTATAGAACTAGTGGCTCTTTATTTTGAATAGTCATGCAATCAACCGCTTTTCTATTTGTTTAATAAAGTCAAGCTTACAATGAAAAGAAATCTCAATAAAATTACTAGAGGCAGCCATTACTCTAGAATGCTAAACATGTCCTGCAGCACAAGTAGCCGCATCCTGATTGGATTGTTTGTCAGATGCTCCCCTTTTCCAAACAGAAAGTTCCAACAGTCGCAGCATAGCTACTATAGGGCACTGTAAAACTGATGGTGTATAGAGTATACCACTTGTCCTCTTTGCTTTGATTACAATACTGCTGTATGCATTGTTGCTAGTTCCATTATGACTCTCTGAACACATACGACGTGCACTTTTCTAAAGTGAACAGAAAGCGTGACATGGCAAATTTGTTCTTTTCCTTTATCTCCATCCATGAAGCATTTATACAAAAGAGACACTTTGGTGCTATGAAACCACTCAAAATTTATGTTTTTTTGTTTTATTTCCTTTGTTGTTTTTATGTTGTATACTAAAGGAGGGGTCAGGTCTTTGCAAAAAAAAAAAAAAAGATAATTTAAAAAGGATTTAACATACGTTATTAACATCTGTCTCATGTAGTCAGGAAGTTAATTGAATCATCTGACTTTAAAAATGGCAGCATTTGTTGATGCTTTATAAATTAATAATGATTTAAGGACCAGTATTGAGAGCTCCTTATTTAAAGTGGAACTATCACATCTGAGTTTTTCACACACCCCAATAACTAATAAATATATTATAGTGAATTAGAAAACAAATTGCTAGGTTTAGTCAGTTGGAGACTTTTTACAAACCAACTGTTTGCTTATATATCTCAGTTTGGCTTTTAATCAACTACAATGTGCTGTTGCATCAATAAAACCCTAAAAGGTAGCTAGGATTTGTGACATTATTTTAATTCTGTACCATTTTTATTTTTAATTTACATTGTTCTAGCCTTGGTCTAGCTGGTTTTAGTTAATTCCCATATCTAATTTGTTACATAATATAATAACAAAGTGTTTACCCATGAAAAGTACATTCAGATTACTCTATTTTCCAAGTACATACTGGGGATGCTACTTTTGCCCAGCATCCAGAGGATGTAAATTGACTGATTTTATGATAGCTAAGACCATACTTTCTGTGAACAATTTGAGCCAATTAGGTTATTAGCTGTAATTCTGCATATTTAGTAGGTATAAATGTCCTTGCACAATGGTCAGAACTCAATCCATTCTATATATTTTTATATATTCATGCATATCTTGCAAAGGTGAAATAAAAAAAAAAAATAATATATAAAAAAAAAAAAAAAATATATATATATATATATATATATATATATATATATATATATATATATATACATACACCAAGTTAGTTAATTTGGCATATGTTCTTTATTAATAAATCCATGTTCTCTCTACAACACACCATGTGTCCACAAAATATTTTTTGGATCAGGCAATCCTAGCCATATCAAATGTTTGTACAAAATAATAATTGCAAACCTTTCAGCGTGCTTGTGTGTGCATATATACATACATCATCTGACTGTAAAAATTGCAGAATTTGTTGGTGCTTTATAAATAATAAAGATTTGAGGATAGATTTTGAGAGCCTTTTATTTATTACACCTGAGTTTTCCACACACCAATAACTAATGGATAGAGTGCAGTCAACTGAAAACCTAATTACAAAGTTTAGTCAAGTTGGTGATTTTTTCCAAAACAGTTATGTTTGCCTATATTTTTCAATGTGGCTTTTTCATCCACTACAATGTGAGGTTTCATCAATACAGATAATGGATTCTTGGTATCAGTGGAATTCACTGCATTTTTCATGTGCATTGGCGCCATTTAATTAGCATGAAGATTGCATAACCCAGTCTGTGGAACCAGTTGCTCTTTTACTTTGAATAGTCATGTAAATAACTGCCTGGTTAATCTAATCAGACTAACAATGAAATTTAAATCTTAATAAAATTACTAGAGGCAGCCATTACTCTTATCATGCTAAACATGTCCTGCAGCCCAAGCAGCCGCATCCTGATTGGACTGTTTACATCACGTGCCTCCCCCCCTCCCTTGCACATACACAGCACGTTCCAACAGTCGCCTTTCGGATTGGTCAGTTCGTGTCACGTGTCAACCGGCTGCCCCCCAATAAGAGACGCCGCTCTGGGCCTCCTCGACATCATCAGCGCGCGCCTCTTTCAAACGCGTCCGTTTCCTAGGAGAACAAGCTCAGTGTCCCCCGAAGCAGCATGGCGGCCAAGCTGGACAGCCTGACTAGCAGTCCGAAGGAGGCGGCCGTGGGCCAGCCCGGAGTGTCGATGGGCAGGCTCGATATGACCCAGGAGGAGCTGGAGCGCTTTAAGACCGCCTTCCAGGACCAGGAATTCCGCAAGATGTTCACCGACTACGTGGAGGAACTCAACGACCCGGAGACCCGGCGGCGCTACGAGGAGGAGATCCGGCTGTTGGAGCGGGAGAGGGGGGTGGACATCCAGTTCGTGTACCCCAGCCCGGGCTACGTATTGCTAACCAGCGCCAACCGCCTCAGGAGGTGCTACATCAACGTGTGCTCCAATAGCATGATCCCCGAGCCGCAGGCGGTGCGTGGGACCGACCAGAATGCCAGAGGGGGGAGCTACTGGACCCTGCCCTACATAATCACCCCCACAAGGGAGACCACCGAGCAGGATGGCAGCCGCTCCCTGCTCTACGATGTGCTCTTTCACCCAGAGACCATGGAGCTGGTCAACAAGAATGTGAAGTTCAAGCAGATGGTGGACTCGCTGGCAATGAGTGGGGTCTCTAAATACTTCAGTTTGGAGCTGGACCGTATCAACGTCAAGACTCTCAGCGCCAAGTACATGGGGCCAGCTCAGAGTGCTGTGATCAGGAAACCCATCCCGGGGTTCGTTCCCAATGCTGACACTCCAGCACCCCTGGAGGGTCCTTACCCGTACACCGAGCTCCTTAAAGGAGGAACAGGGCGGGAGTCACCTGCTGCTCGGCCCAAGCCATCTGTGCATCCCAAGCAGGGTGTCAATAAACCCAGAGCCCCACACCCACCCCCCACAACTCCCCATTATACCATCCGTCAAAGGTCACACGTGGATTTTCAGGATTACACCTTATCCAGGTTCTCTGCACCCAGCCCTGTGCCTGATGAGCTGGTGGTCACTGTAGACATGCCTTTGTTAGAATCAGCATCTAGTGTCTCTCTTCATATCCTAAGCAAACAGCTTCATCTGGAGTCTATAGAACCGGTTTATAAACTTCAAGTGGATCTCCCCTACATGGTGGATGAAAATCGAGGAAATGCCCAATTCAACAAGGCAAAAAGGCAGTTGGTCCTGACTTTGCCTGTTGTTCGACAGAGATTAATGCAATGTCGGATGTGCCAAGATAGAAATTATGGTACCTGGGATAACAGCTCCAGAGTCTCGGTCTGCCCTCATTTCGTACAAAGTGTTTCCCAGTTACCTCAAGCAATCACCATGCCAAGGTTTTGTCAACCAAATAACACTTCCTATAACAGCATGCAGCACATTCTTACATCCCCTGATGTTCTGTGTCCAGTATTCACTTGCACACAAGATAATACATCACTTTCGTTAATTCTACACACTCAAGACGTGGACAAAAAGAGCGTACAGGCTAACGTGGAGATTAACCAGTTTCATATAAGTTACCGTGTGAAACATGGCTATACTTACTATTTTTTGCTGATCCAATTTCTTCCCAAGTACTGCTTGAATAAAAATGAGCTCTCCATTAATGTCACTGAAAACAATGCAGTTGTTGAGTTGGCTAAATCTCCAGAAAACTTTGGCTTATGGAAAAACCTGTACTTCGGGGACAACAGAAATCCATTGCAGGTAATGTATTGTAATTAGGGGCTCATCCTTCTCAATTGTTTGGTCTACTTTTTAATAGGGAAAGGGGGGTTATGCACATATAATAAGCTAAAAGTGTCATCTGATGCCCTCAGACTATCATTAAAGGCCCATTGACAGTTGGGAGATTTTATTTATAAAATATTTTACCAGGAAAGATACATTGAGATTTCTCTCGTTTTCAAGTATGTCCTGGGTCCACAAGTCATTTTTAGTCATAAGACTTAAAAAATGCATGATTTTTATTACATATTGCCACTTAATACTAAAACAATTACAATTCAGTCTTGCATTAACTGACATAATAGTTCTGCATTGCCTACACATAGTAAAACACTATTTCCAGGTTACATTGTACAGTAAAAACATCAATTTAAAAATATTGCTCTGCATACTTTGACTAAATTCTAACTTGTTAGTATTGTCTGAACATACAATACAGCAGCAGTTTGCCGTTTAAGTTTACCCTCCATAGCTTCAGTTTGTTTGGACAATGTAGTGATTTTAAACTGTAGCACATAGATCTCCATGTTTGTGAACAGGCATTGTTTAAGAGATGTCAGAAATGTTCTAATGAAACCTGGAAGCGGTAGCACAGGTACAGTAGAGTAATGTAATTTGTACAAGCTTTTGGTTTTTCCTTGTTTAACAAACTGTTTATAAATTTATTGAAAACAGGAAAGAAAGTTTGTCTGTGAAGACAATGTAGCAGAATTTCTGGAAAGCAGCAGCCAAGGCCCACAGGTCCCGTGGTCTACACTTGAAGATGAACTATTGCTTGAAGTTCTTGAGCTGAATGATCAGAAAGCTCATATTCAACTGAATGTAAGTTGACATGTATATTTCTGTTGGAATGTCTTTTTTTATTTTTTATTTTTTTTATTTCTTCACCCCTATCTTTCTCAACTTTATGGAGATATGTGGCCCATAGCAGCTATAATACCAACTCTAGCCATTCCAATTGGTGGTAAACCTTTTGGGGTATTTTTTATTGGTTAATTTACTTCATTGCCTAACTGTCACTTGCATGAATACTAAAGTAGCACCATAATACACCCTTCTAGTTTGAATGTATATAACATGTACAACAATTCTCCAAGTCGTAGCAAGGATAACAATACCTAAATCCTTAAACTCTGGTTTTTAATTCAAGGTTGCTGCTGTAACAACGAAGTACAAACTAAATATCGGCATATTGAATTTGTTTCAAAGCTCATAACATGTCTGTCTATCCTGTAAAAAAAAAAAAAAAAAAATCAGTTACTCTGTAAGTGGTGGTTGAATTATACTGTAACTAAACTGCCATTGTGGTGTGTCTTTTTTTTTTTTTTTTTTTTAAGAAGTCAGAGGGGGAAGAAGAGGATCCTTTACCCCAACAAGAAGTGACTGCTAATCATGTGGAAGCAAAGGATAATACAATTTCAGAGTTGAGTCAGACAAGTACAACTAAAACATGTGCTATAGAAAAGGATGATCAGGAAACATGGCAACACACAAGTAATGTAAAGGCTTTAAGTACAGCTGAGCAAACAACTGGCAGTATTGAACAGCCAGAGCCTTTACTGAATTCTGCAGACTCTAAGCCTGTTGAAACTATTTCCCCTGAAGTTCAAAGCACCAGAGATCTTTGTGTAGAAAAGAGATCCAGTATTGCTGAAAAGGATGAGCCTGTGGAGGAGGTTGTGGATGTTGCTGATGAAAAGCAAAGTACGGCACAAAATGAAAGTGATCCAGTACCAATTTTAAAGGAAGTTGATGAAGAAGATGGGCATGAAGAAGTAATTAAGGATCACTCTACACAATGTGCATTCACTTTCCAGAATCCTTTGTTGTTTGATTTGGATTAAGGGGTGTGTGTGTTTTTTTGTTTTTCTTCTAACCTGTGACTCTTCTCAAATATTTGAGTGCCTCAACTCTTCATAGTAAACATCTGTTTCCTGGCTCTCTGATAGTTATATTTTTATATACATATTCATTTTAGGAGATGGTTAGTTGTGGAATTTGCGGGTGTGGTGTGGGTTTTTTATATATTTTTATATATAATTTTTTTTTTTTTCTGTACAAACTAATTACAATGTGATTGTATGGCATTATGTATCTATATACAGTGTGCTGGTAGAATAGTCTTGTGAACAAGAATCCCTCTTTTTCCCTACATTATGGCAACTTCTCTTAGTAGTTTATCAGAATCTGGTATCATAAATGGGATTGTGCAAGAAAATTGCAATTCTACTGTCACACTGTATGGCTATCTTTTTATGCTGTTTGTGACAGACCCTACAAAACTTAAACTGACACTATGCACTATATAACCACTACATCATTGACTTGGTTATAGTGTCTTGAGCCTAATTTTACAATTGTTGATCTCATTTTGTATTCACTCCACCCCACAAAAGTGTATGTATCTCTTTAAATAGTTTTTAATCTTTTTGTTCTTACATTTTGTGTATTAAGCATTTTAATAAATATCTAATGTATATTAACACTATTGCTATTGTGTGTAGTATATACTTTTTTTATTTTAAATATCTTAAAGGATGGTTATATGTAGAATGTAATCTTTTAAAGATTACTCCAAGCATCATAACCACTACAGTCTGCCGTATAAATCACACCAGGAGTACTCTGGCCTAGCTCCCCATAATGCAGCAAACTGTTGAGTACTGGTCGTCTCCCTGGTAGTCTAATGACATGCTTCTGCACAAGCTAGAAGCTGCAGGGATCAATATTAACTGGCTTAGTGCGTCAAAGTGACAGTTCAAAGCCAATCACTGTCATTCTGTTGCACAGAACTGACTTTAGCAATTCCAGAACTCTGGGCTAGCTGACACCCCTGTGATTTAGCCGAAGGAATGGTTAAACACTGCCCATTTAGGCACCATGAACACGTGAAATCACTGACGTGGTCATAGTGCTTAGAATAACCCCATTACGGCGTTCCATGCCATCCCCATATTAATTTAAAGCCATTGTGACCGCATAGCCATAATGGCTTCCAGCCGCAGGAGCTGAAATAAATATGAATAATATTTATAATTTCTGCCGCAATCAGCTTCTCTGACAGTCCAGACAATACCACTTGTGCTGAATCAGGCCCCTGCGGGCTATGTGATCGTTTTGACAGTGCGTTCACACGGTCCTACTAACAGGCAAACGATCTGCCTGCGAGGGTGAAGGGGCAGGAACAGAATAAAAGCATAAATGGTCAAACACACAAATGAGTGGATGCCAAATATACTTTAATGCTAAAAGTAAAACCCAACGCATTTCGCCAGTATAGGGGTTTCAAGGTTTACACTTGAAGCCCCTATACATGCAAAATGCATTGTGGTGGTTTGATTTTTTTTGGGGGTGTGGGCAGCATATAAAGTAGAAAAGGAAGACTCCTACAATAGAGTGCATCTTATAATAAAATACCTAAAGACAAACCTAAAAAATATAACTTTGTACATAAAGATATAACTAGCAATTTGATAATTTTATCTGAAAAGTGGGGTGGGGGGAGCAGGGGAATCTTTGTGGTAGGGAAATGAAGAACCTAAAAAGCTGCTAAATCTAGCTTCCTATGTGGGCCACCCTGACTAATTTAAAGATCCAATATGTTTTATTTTTCTGAGGGTTTTTAGTTTGATTTCCTCTCCTCTTCCTGTCTATTCTGCAATTTTAACTCCTTTAACGATAAGTCCATTGGGACTAGCTCCATTATATAAAAAAAAATGTTAGGGTACTCCGTGGTTATTGTTTCCATTCTTGATGACTATGTTCTCCTCCAATTCTTGCTTTCAACGTTCTGCATGTACTTATCACATTGTTTCCCTCGAGGGCACTCCAGGTGATATACCACATATGTGATGTTAGTTGATAACTCGTACAAATTATTCTCAGTATTAGTGTGGTTTGATGAAAAATTAGTTAGTATTGGGAATATAGCCACAAGTTAAACTCTCTTTCCACACTTATCTAATCCCTTAAGAGGGAAGACCGTTAGTTGTGATAATGCAGTTTTGTTGGTCGGGTTGCTAGGAGCCACTATATTCTTAATTGTCAAATTGCGTCTAAAGACAACTCTTGGCTTGTATTGATTCCCAATGTAGGGGTCTTGAGTCACAATCGGCCAGTGTTTATGGATAATTTTTCTAACTTCCATTGCTGCGGAGTTATATGTGGTAACCAACATGGGTCTTGAATGGAAGGGATTTTTTTTTTCCTATGTTGACCTGTACTTTTGGATTTAATCAGGTCTTTGGGTCTATTTTAAGTATTTATTTCTTCCTGTATTGATGAAAGTTCATTGATTTAAATATAAATTTTTTTTTATTTTTTTTTTTTGTCCCAGAATGGATTATTCCAGATGTACTTGCTTTCCCACCATCCCATCATGATTTTGGGATAAATTGGCACTAGTTTAGTCCCCATCGCTGTCCCATTTCGTTGTAGGTAGAAATGATTTTCAAACAAAAAATAGTTATGGGGAAATACAAAGTTTATACATTCCAGAATTAATTGTTACTGGTGTTGGTGTCAGGACTATAATTGATCCAGCACGCTGAATAGTATCACACCTAGGACTAAGGATAACGTTTAACTAGACCTTAGACTGGCCGGACTTAACGTACTGGAGAATAGTCAAAATACTTGCTGAGGTCAGGGACACAGAACATGACAGAACGATGAGGAAAAAGCCAGAAGTCAAGAATATCAGAAATCAAGGAAATCAAAACAAAGCCCACGTCAAATACCAGAAAAAAACACAATCAGGAACACTCTCTCGGATAACCAGCTAGTGGAAACCACAACAGGTAATTTGGGTTTAAATAACCCTCTTGAGACTGTAATTGGTTGTTTCTAAACCCAAAACGTGCGTGCGCGACTGACGTCGCACGCACGTTGGTGCCATCATTGCTGTGGGTGAAGGTGAATTTCGTATTAAAACCGGAACCGCAGTGGCCAGTGTCTCTAGGAACGTCTTACTCGCTGGGGACCGAAACTGAAGGTCGGGCAGCGGTTTGCTGCGACCAAGGTAAGTATACAATATCTCTGTCAGTGTGGCCACTTAGTATATGTGCGGCCATGCCGGCAGACTAATGGGGAGCCGTGACCGTACCCCCCACTTGAAGACCACCCACTGGGTGGGCAGGACCAGACTTGAGGGGAAATTTGGCATGGAAGAAACGGATTTTGCGGCCTGCATGTATGTCTGAAGCAGAAACCCAAGAATGATCAGCAGGCCCATAGCCCTTCCAATCAACCAAATACTGCAGAGACCCTCAAGAAAATCTGGAGTTGATTATAAAGGAGACCTTATACTCCTCCTGTCCAGAAACAACCAAAGGACGGGAGTCAGAAAGGGTGGTATACCTGTAGATAAGGGGCTTCAGTAGGGATACATCAAACATGTTGGGTATACGCAGAGAGGCGGGGAGAGCCAGAGAATAAGACACAGGATTAATCCTGCAAATTATTCAAAAGGCACAAAAAAACCTTGAGTTTAATATTTCGTGTGGAGAGCCATGCCCTGTCACCCACCTGGTAACAAGGGTTGGCACCACACCTCTTATGAGCATGCGTTTTGAAACTAGCAGCAGCTGTTTCCAAAGCTGTGTGGACTTTAATCCAAGTCTCACGTATACATTTGAGATAGTCATCCAGAGCGGGAATAGCAGTGTCAGAGAACACCGCAGGGAGGACAGTAGGATGACGACAGTTAACAAAAAATGGACTACGTCCAGATGAGTCATGAGTTGCGTTATTTCTGGCAAAATTCGGCCCATGGTAGCAAATCAGACCAGTTTTGCTGAGTGCCATTAATAAAACATCTCAAATATTGTTCCAATGATTTGTTGGTTCTCTCAGCCGCACCATTGGTTCGAGGATGGTATGAAGATGAAAATGATAATTCTATACCCACTTGTTTGTTAAATGCCCTCCAAAAAGGTGACAATATTAAGCGGAATGCCATGTAATCTGACTATTTCGTGTATAAATATATGGGCCAGCTTCTGGGAAGAAGGTATCTTTTTGAGCGGAACAAAGTGGGCCATTTTAGAAAAGCGGTCAACAACCCTTAGGATGGTGTTATAGCCTTTAGAAATCGGGAGTTCCACAATAAATGCCATAGACAAATGAGACGATGGGATACTGGGTATAGGAAGCGATTGCAATAACCCACAAGGTAGTTTATGGGGAACCTTAGAAACCGCACAAATAGTACATGCCTCCACCTACTCTGATGTCTTTTCTAAGCGATGGCCACCAAAATGAACTAGAGACAGTGGACACAGTTTTATTACTGCCTGGTTGTCCAGCTGTCAAATTATCGTGAAACACTTTTAGTACCTCCTTTCTTTACAGTAACAGATTAACCCCTTGGTGACCAGGCCATTTTTCAATCTCTTACTGTTGAGGACCAGGGCTCTTTTAAAATTTCTGCAGTGTTTGTGTTTAGCTGTAATTTTCCTCTTACTCATTTACTGTACCCATACATATTATATACTGTTTTTCTCGCCATTAGATGGTCTTTGTAAAGATACCATTATTTTCATCATATAATTTACTATGAAAAAAAATAAAATGATGAAAACAAATGTAAAAAAAACACACCTTTTCGAACTTTGACCCCCAAAATCTGTTCCGCATCTACAACCGCCAAAAAACACCCATGCTAAATAGTTTCTAAATTTTGTCCTGAGTTTAGAAATACCCAATGTTAACATGTTATTAGCTGTTTTTGGAAAGTTATAGAGTTTAAAGTACAAGTAGCACTTTGCTATTTCCAAACAATTTTGTTTCAAAATTAACGCTATTTACATTGTAACACTGATATCTGTCAGGAATCCCTGAATAACCCTTCACATGTATATATTTTTTTAAAAGAAGACAACCTAAGGTATTAAACTTGTGGTATTTTGACTCTTATGCAACCATTTAACCACCAATCTATGCCAAATAAAAAAAATTTAAAAAATTGGTAATTTCTTTGACACACACAGCTATTTAAGAATACACGTACTGAGAACTTTAACCCCTTAAGAACCCAACACACCTATACATGTGGGGTATCACTGTACTCAGGAGATGTTGCTGAACATCTATTTTTGTGGTGTTCTTTGGCAGTAACCCTTAACCACCTAACTTCTGGAATAAAAGGGAATCATGACATTTAACACGTCATGTGTCCTTAACCCCTTAAGGACACATGACATGTGTGACATGTCATTCCCTTTTATTCCAGAAGTTAGGTGGTTAAGGGTTACTGCCAAAGAACACCACAAAAATAGATGTTCAGCAACATCTCCTGAGTACAGTGATACCCCACATGTATAGGTGTGTCGGGTTCTCTGGGGCTAAAAGACGTTATTTGGAGGGTGCGCTGGTCATCATACACCCATGTCCTATTTGGGAAATGTTTAAAGTCTGCCAATGTAATTTACCCCAATCAAACCATATATTTTAGAAAAGTAGACACCCAAGGGCAGGCATAGGCAACCTTCGGCACTCCAGATGTTTTGGACTACACCTCCCATGATGCTTTGCCAGCATTATGGGTGTAGAGCACTATGGGGGATGTAGTCCACAACATCTGGAGTGCCGCAGGTTGCCTTTTCCTGCCCTAGGGTATTTCAAATGGTGGTATTTTAACACTTTCCATGCACTAATTCTACCACCAGTCTTTGTCAACATTTTGGGTAGCAATTTGTGTTGTTTTTCTCTCACATTGTACTTTAGGCATGGATTCTCAGTTTCTGTTCTGTATTACTGACAAAGAACACCCAAATATGTGTAGAGCAACATCTCCCGGGTATAACAGTGCCCCCAATGTACAGGTTTTATGTTTTTATTGCAAATGTACAGGCAAATGCATAACTAGAAATCACAGGGGCCCCAGTGCAAAAATTGCCCTGGGGCCCCCCATACATCTACCTCCTACCCCACACGTCCCCGCCCCCCCAACGTGCAGATAAACCGACACACATGACACAAACACAGAGACCCATACATACAGACACATGTAGAGAGACACACTTATTAATATTAAATGTTAGACATGTGCAATTCGTTTCGGTCCTAATTAAAATTCGGCCGAATTTCATGTAATTCGGACATTTGGGTGCTTCCGAATAGCTGAATTGCCTAAGTGCTAATATACTTACCCAGTGAAAGAAGAAGAATGTTACATTGCATACAATTTTAAATAAAAAGTATACAAACATAGCCAGGATTCAGCTGTAAGCATTTGCAACACTTACAACAATAAAGTAACATACATTCATATAAAATGTAAGTAACTTGGCCAGTCATGTAATGACAGGAATGAATAAGTAGATAACTCCCTAATTCCCATGGTATTAGGGAGCTATCTACTAAAAGGCTGAAAGACCTGAATTGTTCTTTCAGCCAAATTTACTAATACTAAGTAAAGATTACTTTGTATTAGTAAATTATGCCCCTACTCGCTATATTGCGAGTAGGGGCATGTCTATTAAACAGTGGCTGCTCACTGTTTAATAGACATAGTCTATAGTCTTATAGTGGCTGCCTGTGGCTGCTCACAGTTTTTAAAAAAAAAAGCGACGTGCGAGTGGGGCTTTTAAACTAAAGAGAGGACCTACCACCCCTCCCCCCGCCCCCACCCCTGAGCGGTGCGTGGGGGCCCTAGATACAAATGGGGGGGGGGACCGAATGTCCTCCCCTCTGCCCCCACCCCTGAGCGGTGGGTGAGGACCCTAAATACAAATGGGGGGAACCTAATGTCCTACCCCCTGGCCCTCACCCCTGAGCGGCGGATGGGGGCCCTAAATACAAATTTAACACCCCTTCCCCCAGATGACTAGGGGTCCCCAAACCCCTAGTCACCCCTCCCCCCAAAAATAAACCCCTACCTACCCTCCTCACCCTAAAAATGAGGGGGGACCTTTAACTAAGTACCTGTAAAAATAAACTTACCATTCAATGTTTTCTTAATTCTAAAATCTTTTTTCAGCCCCAAAAAGGCCAAATAAAAATCCATAATAACCGACGCAATTTAAAAAAACAAAAACAGAGCACAAAAAAACAACAACTTAATCCACCAATCAGAGTGTTATGAGTCAAATTACACAGCATGGGAAAATTCCAAAGAACTTTCCCACGCTGTGTAAAATGACACAGAGCACTGAATTTCAAACCAACCAATCAGAGTGCTGTGACAGGTAAATGTAGAAACTTACCTGTCAGAGCACTCTGATTGGATGGCTTAAACCCACCAATCAGAGTGCTCTGAGCCTAATTTCCGGGGCGGGGCAAGGCTTTATAAGCCTTTCCCCGCCCTGCAGAGCTCAGTCTGCGTGGAGCCCTCGCCGGGTGAAGATGGATTTTTATTTGGCCTTTTTTGGGGCTGAAAAAAGATTTTAGTAGATTGAATGGTAAGTTTTATTTTATTTACAGGTACTTAGTTAAAGGTCCCCCCCTCATTATTTTTAGGGTGAGGGGGGTAGGTAGGGGTTTATTTTTTGGGGGGAGGGGGTGACTAGGGGTTTGGAGACCCCTAGTCACTCAGGGATGGGGGCCAGGGGGGAGGACATTAGGTCCCCCCCCCCTTATTCTTGTTTAGGGCACCCACCCACCACTCAGGGGTTGGGGCCAGGGGGGAGGACATTAGGTCCCCTTCCCAATTTGTATTTAGGGCCCCCACCCGCTGCTCAGGGTCCCCCCCCTTATTCTTGTTTAGGGCACCCACCCACCACTCAGGGGTTGGGGCCAGGGGGGAGGACATTAGGTCCCCCTCACAATTTGTATTTAGGGCCCCCACCCGCCGCTCAGGGGTGGGGGCCAGGGGGGAGGACATTAGGTCCCCCTCCCAATTTGTATTTAGGGCCCCCACCCGCCGCTCAGGGGTAGGGGCCAGGGGGGAGGACATTAGGATCCCCCCCTTATTCTTGTTTAGGGCCCCCACCCACTGCTCAGGGGTGGGGACCAAGGGGGAGGACAATAGTTCCCCCCCCCCAATTTGTATTTAGGGCCCCCACCCGCCGCTCAGGGGTGGGGGCCAGGGGGGAGGACATTAGGTTCCCCCCCCCAATTTTTATTTAGGGCCCCCACCTGCTGCTTAGGGGTGGGGGCCGGTGGGGAGGAGAATAGGTCCTCCCCCCCCCCCCCCCCCCCTTTTTTTTTTTAACAGTGAGCAGCCACAGGCTGCTTACTGTTTAATAGACATGCCCCTACTTGCAGTATAGCGTGAAGGGGCAAAATTTACTAACACTAAGTAATTTTTACTTAGCATTAGTAAATTTGTCTGAAAGACCAATTTAGGTCTTTCAGCCTTTTGGTAGATAACTCCCTAATACCGTCGGAATTAGGGAGTTATCTACCAAGCGGCTGCAAGAAAAGTCCCGAAATGCCGCAGTTCCGAAGTCCCGAATTTCGGAATGCCGAACCGAGCCGAATATTTTCCCCATGCACATGCCTATTAAATGTCCATCCAGCCTCCCTACATGGAGAGCTGGCGTGGATCTGTCCCTGGGGTCCAGTGGGGTTTCTACTGTGGCGGGCTCTATACTGATGCCGAGAGCCGGAATTTGATGTCATATTCCGGCATCAGCAAATGGCGCGCGAGGGAGCAGAGCACGGAGAATACAGCTCCCTCGCCGCGTCTGACAGGAACTCTGCCACCTGCCTGGGGGAGGGGTCCATTAGGTGGCCAGTGGGCCGCCTCTTGGGCCCCCCTATGACATGGGGAACAAGGAGGGGGTGGCTTCAGTGAGGGGCTCGGTCGCAGCTGCGATCCCTGCGACCATGGTAGGTATGCCACTGTGTTCAGGGGTCAAATGTAGGGCTTTCTCCTTGTCCATGTTTGCACATTGAAATTTGCTAGATTGGTTTGCTGGGCCTATGTTGCCTTTGAGACCGTATAGCAGCCCAGGAATTAAAATTAGCCCCATTAGGGCATAACATTTGTAAAAGTAGACAGCACACGGTATTCAAAATAGGGTATGTCCAGTATTTTGTAGTAGCCACAAATGCTTGCTAAAGTTAGCGTTCATATTTGTTTTTTGCATTTTTATTTTTTACACACAAACTGCACTTTTACTGGTGAGTTCATTGTCGTGAAAAGTTTTCCCATTGTAAACACTCATATTTGTGTTGAGCAAAGTCTCCCGAGTATAACAATACCACCCATGTACAGGTTTTATGGTGTTATGGAAAGTTACATGGTCAATATAGGGCTTGCCTAATTCAGTTTGCCAGATTGGTTTGCTGGGTCTGTGTTGCCTTTTGAGACCATATGGTAGCCCACGAATGTGAAATAACCCCATTATGGCATACCATTTTCAAATGTAGACAACCCAGGGTATTCCAAATGGGGTATTTCCAGTCTTTTGGTCTTTTGTAGTAGCCACTTAGTCACAAACGCTGGCCAAAGTTAGCGTTTTCATTTGTTTTTTTATAAAAAAAAAAAATCAATTTAGATTATATACACACACACACACAACAAAATATGTGTGTGTATAATATACACACACACTTATTTCCTATATACAGGGCTGCACACACTGTATAATATATTATAATTAAAGCATTTTATAATATATATAATGGATATATATGATTTCATTATAAGTGTATTTTGAGATGTGTATATATCTTAAAGTACACTTATAATGAAATCATATGTATAATATATTATAAAATGTTTATATATATAAAATATTATTTTTTTAGTTTTTAGCAGCCTGGGGGACTGCCTAACAGGTCAGACAGTCCCCCTGCTGGCGGCGATGTGATCATATGGCCCTGGAGGGCCGGGGTGGTCGGAGCTGATGCAGGGGGACTGTTGGGGTCTCCGGCAGGCCCCCCTTGACCGTGATCACCGCGTATCGCCAGTCCAGGGCTCCTATTTGCCGCGGTCCCCAACGACAGTTTTTTTTTTTTTTGTTGTAAATAGCCTTTTATTTGTATTTTGTCATGTTGTCAAGAATCATTTCTTCAATGTACAGTGTGAAACACGCAGGTTTCTAACATATAAAGTATTTGAAATAGCGTTTAATATGTTGAGATATGCAGATCTCTAAAGAAGCGTCCGTGGCTGAGACTTGCAGGTCTCTCAGGCAAGGTGAGTATCGTGTTTATGACATTCAAATGCAGATTTGTAGTCATTGTTATTCAGATCAAGTTGGGTGTCTATGGTTGTTCACCCCTTTGAGTTAGCTGTGTGTGATTTTAAGCAGTTTCTCATTTGCCTATTAGTTTAGGGTTTCGCGGTGAGCTCTACTGTTTCATGTCCCTATGGGTTTTTAGTACAGTCCGGTCTGTCGTGTCCTGAAACCATAATTAGTCTTGGGGGGGGTGTTGTGTCATCTCCACAGTGGTCCCTGTCTCTTCTGTATGGGTCTTGTCGTCTCCCAGGTGTTGTTCTGTGTGTGTTGTAGTGTGAGGTTTAGCTCTTTGCCTGTATGCGTGATGACCATTTTTGGGGTTTTTTGTATCAAAATAGAATGAAATATATATACACTCACATATCTATATAGTAGATAGCTTGTCACTCTCCTTACCAGAATTCCAATTTCACCTGCCTGGGTGCAATCCACAGTGCGTCCAATATATAAGAGAAGAAAGATCCAAGATGCACTCACAGGTCTTTGTCAAAAAATACTGTGGTTTATTTAAATAATGTGCATATATGTGCTGTATGCACATTATTTAAATAAACCACAGTATTTTTTGACAAAGACCAGTTAGTGCATCCTGGATCTTTCTTCGCTGATATTTTTTTTTAAATTATTTAATCAGGAACACACTCTCTGATAACCAGCTAGTGGAAACCACGACAGGGCACTGACCAAAAGCTAATTTGGGTTTAAATAACCCTCTTGAGGCTGTAATTGGTTGTCTCTGGTCTCAAACCGTACGTGCACCTCTATGACATGACATCGCACGCACGTTGTGGGCGAAGGTGAGTTTCCTATTAAAACCGGAACCGCAGCAGCCAGCGTCTCTAGGAACGTCGTACACGCTGGGGACCGGAAAGGAAGGAAGTTGGGCAGCGGTTTGCTGCGACCTAGGTAAGTATACAATATGTCTGTTGGCGTGGCCGCTTAGGTTATGTGCAGCCACACCGGCAGAAGAACGGGGAGCTCTGACAGTTGGTCCATTTCATTAAAGTGAGAACTCCTCACTAAACATATAGGAGCTAACGATTACCGATCTTTCCTCTTTTGCTTTCTGACACCCTGGAGCTCCCGTTCACCCTCTATCCCGAAACGAGACAGCGCACATCCTGCGGGACGAATAAGAGAATACAACAAAGCTGGGAGCTGGAACTGATATATTGACACACTGCATCAGCAGTCTCTCTCAGGAGAGTATAAACAACCTGGACTTACTACTCCTATCATTCCTAACCACCAGCACGGTACAGTGGGTCTCCAAGCAGGTCAGAAAAACACTCTGAAGGTTAATAATAACACAAAACATATCAGCTGCAGAGACTCTACACAGCTGTATGTTTGTACACAGTCTATATGTTTTTATTGTGTTATATCTACATCTGATAAGAATCCACAGAAATTTATATTTCTCGGTATTATATTGTTTATTTTTTTTTTTTTTTAAATGATTTTAACTATTTGCATTATATGCCGTGTATTCTCGTGCATATTATCTTTGTGACATTTTATTATATCAATAAATTTGTGTATTTATTATACTGCTGCGCTTTTTAGATACATTGTATACACAGTTCCTCCCTGGAAAGTGGGACTTTTCCTCTACTATAGCTGCAACAGATAGCTTGTTCACAAGAATTATCTTTTTCCACAGCTGTTATATATATAAATTTCTTTTAATATTTTTTTTTCTTATCAAAATACAGTTAGGATGGCATTACATATATATTTTTTATGGATTGAAAGCAATACTGCGCCACAAGAGTAAAAAATGAAGAAAAAAAATAAAGGAAGGTGGACTAAACCTTGCACTCTCAAACCATACAGGGTTACAAATACAGACTACGGAAAATCTCTATTATACACCACCTGTTCCACCCCAGACAGAGGGGCTTACAACCACCCCTTAGCTCACTGCGAGGAAAACCCCCTGTGGGACCTGTAGCTACGACCCAATCAAAACACGAAATAGTGCCAACATGACCGTCAGGAATGAGCCACTCACTTAACACCCTCGACACTGAACATTAGGAGATACCCACAAGAGTTGCCATAGAGGGGATCATACTGCTCTTCACAGAGAAGATAGACCACATGCAGCAATAAGTTGCCTACAATAGAAACTTCACTGGGGCAATAACTACCCGCCCCTATATTTAGCCTATTCTCACTACATTCACACATATATCCCTTCCCTTCCAAAGAGGTGCCTACCTCGACCATGCATACCGCGAAATACAGGGAAACGAGAGACTGATTCACACTAAGAGCAACTCATCCCTCGTGAAACCGACTGAGTTTTACGCTTACTCGTAGTTGTCGTTATACACGAGACGAAACTAAATATATAAGTACTAATGATCCGAGACTACTGTTAAACGTTTTATGTAAACCAAAGCAGAATGTACATGTATTATACTTTGTTGTATGTATGTGGAAGCCTGCGCGCCTCATTATGCCATTCGCTATACCTCAATAAAACAGATTTACCAAAAAAAAAAAAAAAAGCCTTGCACTCCTACTTACAGTTATGACCTGGTGCTTGATTGCACTAAATGTATGAAAGAAAAAAAAAATCAGCACTCCCAGGTGTACACTTTTTAGTAAAAGAAGTTTCTAAGAGTGCTGATTTTTTTATATATATATATATATGTATGAAAGGGCTTGCACTCACGATCTTTTGACGTAAAAACGTTTTCTTTATTAGGAGTTATTCCATAAAATCAACATTTCAGCCCTCGTCTGGGGCTTTCCTCAGGATCAACCAACAATACATAACCAACATAAAATGCTGTATTATATAGCTCATAAGAAAAGAAATTAACTCACCACCGGTGATCCGTGTCAGACACTCTGCGTCCTCCTGGACCATGTGCGCATGCGTGTCCTACCTGGAAGGAGTGCCAAAGCGCGTAACCCTCTTGCCATAGCAAAGCGCCATTGCCGAGAGCACCATGGTAACGTAAATACACAAGATAAGCATATACGGTGCAACAAGATAGGATATATAGAGATCAAAGTACCCAATAATATAAGAGATAGCATATATAACCGCAAGCCCAAAGGGATTATTATGCCAGTGTAGCCCCATGATAAGAAATGGGTGAAAGTCTATGATGTGACAATTCGTGGCTAAACTAGATACAAGACTTAAAGGACCACTATAGTGCCAGGAAAACAAACTTGTTTTCCAGGCACTATAGTAATAGGTCCCCCCACCCTCATAGCCCCACTCCCCCGGGCTCAAGAGGGGTTAAACTCTTACCTTTCTCCGGCGCTGGGGACTCCCCTCCCTCTTCCGATGTCATCCGCGCGTGCATTCAATCAGTCCATAGGAAAGCATTTTTCAATGCTTTCCTATGGACGGCAGCGTCTTCTCACTGTGAAAATCACAGTGCAAAGCGCCTCTAGCGGCTGTCAATTAGATAGCCACTAGAGTCTGGATTAACCCTTTTGTAAACATAGCAGTTTCTCTTTTACAGCTGCAGGGTTAACCCTAGATGGACCTGGCACCCAGACCACTTCATTGAGCTGAAGTGGTCTGGGTGCCTATAGTGGTCCTTTAAGGAAAAGTCCAGTAGAAGTAAAGAAGTATTGCATGCATGGGCTAATAAAGTTAAAGTGAAGATATTAGTGTAAAGTGCATGATACTATTAAGTAAAGTGCATTTATGTATTCTGAAATATACATATAGACAAGCTGTACAGGAAAGTGGTACAGTGCTTATAAAAGTGAAACAGTGCCATTAGAGAGGAGTCTATACTTAATATAACACCACAATTACAGAAATATATACATATATAGACCATAATTGTGGGCTTTATGTAAAACAAACTAACACTATTAAGGCTCACAACACACAAATATCCATTGTGTGTATATATGAACTACATAACAATGCAGGACTATAAAAAAAAATATTGATCTATTGAAAAAAATCAAAGAAAAAATCTCTAAAATAATATCCCAAAAAATCATAATAAACAAACATACTTAAAAAAACGTAACCAGATGATTTGATGTAGCTTACTAGGGTCAAATATCCCCCTAGCATATGGGAAGTTCAGCCTGAAAGTGTGACCTCCTAGAGCAGGGATAGGCAACCTTCGGCACTCTAGATGTTGTGAAATACGTCCTCAGTAATGCTCTTAAAGCCATAATGATGGCAAAGCATCAAGGGATATGTAGTTCACCACATCTTGGTGCTGAATATTACCTATCCCTTTCCTAGGTGATCCTTTCCTCAAGATAGATGGTTCTTTCGGGACAAGGATTACAGACCAGGTAAAGAATTTTCGAGATCACAGACAAAGAAGGGAACTGAACCCAGACCTTGGAGAAGTCTCCCACTAACAAGGACTGGGCTGGTGCCCCACCAAAATTGCTTAGAGCTACCTTCTCCTTTACGATTACCTCTTAAAGATTCTCCAGTCGTTCCCAGCAAGATAATTTATTAACATTCTGGGGAGTCTATCCTCCTACAATAGGGCTTACAAGATGTGCTCATTGGCATGAGAGTACCTCAAATGAAGTTCCTGTCCCAGTTTTCAAATGAGGATGTGAACCATAAGATTTTCATACCCTCCAAGTTCAAGAAAGAACTAACTTGGTGGCTGAACAACTGCAATTTTTATTTGGGAATTCCTTTAGGCCAGACTCAATGGTTGATGGTTATAATAGATGCCTGTCAAACCGCTCTGGGAGCACATCTGGGTTTTCATTATATCCAGGACTATGGAACCACAGACTGACTCATCAGTCCTTAAACGTTCTTGAGCTGCAAGCATTTTTTCAAGCCTTCTTCAGTTCCCTTCTCTGCAACGTTGTTGTTGAGTGAGGGCAGACAACACTTCGCTAGTTGCTCATCTCAGTCATCAAGGGGTGATAAAAAGCAGGATGTCTAATGAAGATTATTTCCGGCAGAGAAAAATCTAGAAGGCCTCCTGGGCAAAGTAAATCTCTTGGAGGACTTCCCAAACATAGTGACATTGGATCCAACAGAGTGGTCTCTCTCCTCTCAGGGATTCCAGTACATAGTCCAGAAATATGACCTTGCTCAGGTAGATATAATGGCAACATCTCAGAACAACAAGAACAAGGTGGAAAGGTTCTTCACATGCTTCTTTGACCCCCTTGGAGGAAGACATAGATGCCCTGTCTTGTGAGTGGGGATTCAATCTGGGGTATGTGTTTGCCCCAGCCTCTCTCAAATTCCCTCTGTTGAAGAGGATTCAGCAGGAACAAGCAGTCACCATGGCAGTGATTCGATTTTGGATCAGACACCTGTGGTTTCCCGTACTGCAGAAGACCTTTATTAGATCTTTCATGCCATCAGCTACTGCTTTAAGGCCCGGTATTCCCTCCTGCACCCTAGTCCTTGAACTTGATGGAATGGAGATTGAAAGGAAGTAATACTTTGCTTAGAGCAAGGAACCTTCAACCTTATAACATCTGGTGAATATTTTTTTGACATATGCATTCTTTATAATGTTTCTATGCAGTCTCTGAAATTAGCAACATTAAAAAAAAAGTCTTTATTTTTGCAGAGTAGAGTTTAGGTATACAGGCCTTCATTAACATTGTAAAAGATTGACTGCAATGTGACGTACAATATCAAGAAAGGTTACACGGTTTATTTTGGTTAATGAATGACATGGTAAATCAGATAAGCTAAACTAGGTCTCGTGACCACACAGATAACATGAGATGAGATGCCCACCAGAGAATGTATTCTCAGGGATTGTCAGGCTTGGTGACTGGTTGATACTAAAAACATACTGTGTGCTTTCATTGTATGTATTGTGATAGCCCATCACATAAGAGTTTGCATGTTGCAGGCAGGTGAAAACAGAGGGATCTTGCTGAAGCCGAAGGCTGTCTTGGAAGTGATTCAGACGGAACAAATAAAAGATGTCTATGGGGAAATGACAGACGCTGGATGTTCTCATACAAAAAGTGGTGACATCCAGCATCAGTTGGGCACCTAACCACCATGAATTGCCTCTAGTGGCAATCTTAGCCCTGCAAGGTAATTATTGCAGGGTCGCTGCAACCAGACCACTTCCATGAGCTGAACTGTCCCTTTAACTTACTTTAGAGGTTAATATTGCATGCTCTGTAAACTGAACTTTATTCACACTGGAGGCTCCTGCAGATTCTAGAAGGCTATTAACAGAAATTAAAGAAAAAATATCTAAATTAAACAGACTATGAAATAAAGGAAGTTTAAAAACATTAGATGGCTCTTTGCAGAAAGTGTTTAGGACAGCTGTGCAAGCATGGGTGTCTGCAGGAATTTTTCCAGAGGGGGGGCATAATTATGACATCCAAGCTTGGCCCCTTTTTGACCGTGTCATGAAGGGGAGGGGCATAGTCATTATCACATAAAGCCAGGGTGAATAGCATTTTCACAACTATGGTGTTAGGAATACATGTATGTATTCCTGACACTATAGTGTTCCTTTAATCAAATTAAAGGAACATTCTGGTCACCATAATAACTTCATCTAAATGAAAATGATATGATGCCAGGAAGCCCCTGGGTGCTCTATTTCCTTTAAGGGGGTTAAACCTCTCTCAAATGGTTTTACCCCAAAGACTTCCTCCAGCTCCAGATCACTAAGTGGTATTCGGCTTCTGAAACGGAGTGTCAGGAACTGCAAATTGACGTCAGGCATGGGTGCCACTAATTGGCTAGAATCAGCTGACGCTCTAAACCTATCGCTTCCCGGTTTATAAAAAGGTTTTACTTTTTTATGAATGGGGTGCTACTATTGGCCAATCTAGCCAAATCAGCGACACCCCTACCCAGCAGCATTCTGTGCTTCATGACCCTCAGTAAATAAAAGACACATTAACACTGTGATTTTTTTTTAACTGGGGAGATGAGAAGGTCCAAAGTTTCCCTGCCAAGCCCAGGCATGAAAGCCTTATGATGTGGTGTCCAGAATGAAGTGGAGGGATCACTTCACTTGTCTTTCCTGCTCCAATCTCCTTTTCTTCTTCATTTGACACAGTCTTCTCTCCTCCTTGGCTTCTTCTGCTCCTTTACCATTCTGCTACTTTCTGCTTCTTTTACACTGTTCTGCTCCTTTCTCTTTCTGCTCTTTCTCCTACTTTACCTTTGTGCTCCTTCTGATTCTTTCTGCTCCTTGCAGATGCTCCCTGCTGACCCTTACTGCTCATTTCTATTCATTTCTGCTCCATCACCTTTGTGCTCCTTTTCCTACTTTACCTTTGTGCTCATTCTGTCCTTTCCTGCCCCTTGCAGACCCTTACCTTACGTACCTGATCTGTAGGCTGCCCCCAATGCCTCACTTCCCTGATTTGTAGGCTGCCCCCAATGCCTCACTTCCCTGATTTGTAGGCTGCCCCCAATGCCTCACTTCCCTGATTTGTAGGCTGCCCCCAATGCCTCACTTCCCTGATTTGTAGGCTGCCCCCAATGCCTCACTTCCCTGATTTGTAGGCTGCCCCCAATGCCTCACTTCCCTGATTTGTAGGCTGCCCCCAATGCCTCACCTGCCTGATCTGTAGGCTGCCCCCCCGCATGCCTCACTTACCTTATCACCTAATCTGTAGGCTGCCCCCCCATCCATCCATCCATCCATCCCTTACCTGACGGCTGTCTCTGCAGTCTGGGAGTTACCGGCGCCGGCACTGCAGTGTATTATCAGTCTCAAAAGAAAAATACTGGCACAAGCTGAAAAATCCTGGGGGGGGCAAGTTCCCACGGATGCCCATATGTGCAAGTCACGTGCAGGGAGTTGTGACTAGGGCTGTATAAACAAAGTGATTTAAAGGATCACTATAGGGTCAGGAACACAAACATGTATTCCTGGCCCTATAGTGTTTAACCCACCATTTAGGTGGCTTGCCCCCCTATAAAAGTTTAAAACTCTAGCATGCCGCTCAGTCAGAGAGCTCATATATGGCACACTCACTCACGGGCACCAAGATGGCGTGGCCCCAGCTACCGGACTCTGGCGGAGAGGTCGGGGAAGTATACTACCACACAGGCACTTGGGACTGGCGGTGCTCTCACCTACAAGAGGACAGACTCAGATCTCCCGGGTTTGGCAGGCTGCCATTAGTGGGCATTTGTTAAGCCACCTCAGGCTTTAGCTATAGGCCATTTAATGCACAGCTTATCCCTAATAATCAATTTGTCTGACCCGTTACCCAGTGACACCTACTGAAACCGGCAATTAGCCTTTCACCCAGCCAATCTATGTAAATGTATTATGACATGTTATTTCAGACTGTTTGCCCCCAGCCTTATGAGGGCTCTCCCCGGTTGCCGTAATACTAAATACCCAGCGACTACCAAACATCAGCCCTAATCTGGCTTGTTCATTTACTTACTTATTCATTTTATTTCATAATCTTAATGTCGGATCTTTCTTATTTTTGAAGCTCCTGCCTTGTCTCTCATACAGACATGTATGCTCAAGCATTTACCATATTGCAGTAAGCTATAGCAAGGTAACACCAAACTACATACATACTAACGTCACAGCACTAACTCATAATTTTATGTTCAGCCTGTTGTTATTGAGCTTGTTTATACCTAAAAATGTGCACAGACTCATGCCAGTGCTAAGCCTGTATGAATCTATATGTAAGCTGTTGTGGCGCTTGACAAGGACACGTAACTACCTGCACCAAAAAAAAAAACAAAAAACTTTAAAACTCACCTTATTTCCAGCGCCGTGCGAGTCCGCCGGCGCTAGATCCACCCCCTTTGTGACATCATTAAAATTGCCAATTTTTAGGAAAGCATTGGCTTGGCTAAAATTGACACGGGGTGGGGCCCAATGCAGGTTTGGCCAAATCAGGACCTCCTCATAGAGATGCATCGAATCAATGCATCTCTATGAAGAAAATTCAGTGTCTCCATGCAGAGCGTGGGATGCTGAATGGCAGGGCTGCTTACTGTGCAGCCCTGAGACAGGAAGCCCCTCCAGTGGCCAACTAACGAGTGGCCACTTGGGGGTGTCCCTAGGGGCAATGTAAACACTGCCTTTTCGTTGAAAAGGTAGTGTTTACATGAAAATGCCTGAAGAGAGCCATTATACTCACCAGAACAACTACATTAAGCTGTAGTTCTGGTGACTATAATGTCCCTTTAACTCCTAAATGGCAAATAACAGTGAGACTGCACCAAACCAGCTACATTAAGTTGTTTTTGCACCTACAGTGTACCGATAAGTGTTCTGTAGACTGTTAATAATTCTCTGTTGTGTAAAACTGCTTATCACCGAAATGTAGTTCTCCTTCATGGAGTTATTAAAATTTCTCTGTTTACTGAAATGAGTAACAACCAAATTGACCCAAGTGGATCTCACTGCTGTAGTGAGATGTATTTTGAAAATAGGGCAAGCAAATTGCAGCTGAATTATAACTCAATCTCCCTACTACAAGGAATAATTCAATATAAATTTGTTAATGCAAAATGGTACTGCAAATTCAATTTAAATGATTACATTCGCCTTGTGAATATCCTAATGGGTTAACCAAATATCAAACTATTGGAAAAACTATTAACCGTTGATTGTGGGATGGCTTCAGGGAACAACTTCTATCTTAACCACTACATCATGCAATTATGGTGCTTAGAGTGCAACTTTCAAAAAGAGGAAGTTCGAGATCGGTTGAGGATTTAAAATTAGGTTAAAGTTAGAAATAGGATTATTATTAGCAAGTTAGATACCTGCTGGTACCAAGGAGCACCAGTTATCATTGGATACCTGGGGGCCCCCCTCTATTAGCTGGGCCCATAATTAGTGTCCCTAGACAGATAGAGGAGCTATGTGCAACACTTAAAATGAGTGTTGAAGATAGTCCTTTAAGCCATTTAAATACCTTAGCTGAGCAATTGCACTTAGCCACGGTAAACCACAGAGTCTACCCCAGCCTGCTAATAGCTTAAATCAGGAAGCACCATGTATATTTTGGTATCCGTGGGGCCTCTCCTACCCTGGAGCCACATTAGTGGCCTCAGATTGACAGATGAGCTATGTGGAAAGCTCAAAGTGAGTGCTGCACGTGGCCCTTTATATAACAATGACAGAGTGGCAGTGATTCTGAGTCTGCCCCCAGTATGAGGGAGACCCACAGGGTCTGAAAAGACCCTGGGTTGAGACCTTCCTGCAAGCCCCTCTACTCAGTGATCAGTGCTGGTTTTGCCAGCTGCCCAGCATCAATCACAGTTCCAGGAACTGCAGTGTGAGAGGAAAATTTTCCTCTCATGCTACAAGCACATAGTAGAGAGTGCTTTAGCTGGGAAATCCTTCTGCTGATGTCAGCACTGACACCATCCCTATGAGGTGGTATTAGTGTCAAAAGTATTGTGGGCTGGACTATAGGTAGGATCAGTGGTGTATCCTGGTTTTGTGCTGCCCTAGGCATGACAAAACTCAGCCCCCCCCCCCCTTCCCAGCCTTCTAAATACACGCACACACATTCGCTGACAGACACGCATACACTCACTAACAGACACACACATAGTAACACTCCCTAACAGACACACTCCCTGACATACACACACACTTTTTTTTAATTCAATCCCAGCCTCCTTACCTTTAGGAATGCTGGGGGGAAAATTGGGCGGGCGGCGCTGGCGAGGGAGCACTGATTAGTGAGCTCTCTGCTCAGCACGCCGCAGATATTTGCAATATTTGTTTTATAACTTGTAAAATGTATTGAAATCCTAAACATATTTGGAATTTTAACAACTAGTTAGTGCATCTACTTTTAGTTAAAAGGGACACTGTAGTCACCAGAACAACTACAGCTTAATGTAGTTGTTCTGGTGAGTATAATCATTCCCTGCAAGCATTTTCATGTGAACACTGCCTTTTCAATAGAATTTTCCTTTAGTTGAACTTGAGTAGAAATTACTAAAAGTAAAACTGAGAAAAATTGTATTATATTTTAAACATTTTATTCATGTTTAATATTGTGTTACACATAGAGGGTATTAAAAGAACGCTCAATTTCTCCTCCTAAAGTGACATAGTATGCATGGGTGCACTTTAAACAGAAAGATTGAAATGTTGGTTGAATGCATGGCAAAAGTGCCAAAAAGGCCTTGGTCATAAAGCATGGTGCATGTCAAAAGAGCCATGGTCGTTAAGCTGTAAATCTACCACAACCAATAGGGTATTTAAGGTGAATTAGAAATCTAAGGTCAAAATTGCTAAACTTTTAAAATTCTTTATTAACTTAGGTGAGTATTTAAGGTGAATTTCAAATTTAATGTCAAAATTACTCAAATTTGAAAAATTCCCTTTGCATAAAGGACATCCAGCATATTGAATAACCCCACAGGCAAGCAGTGAGTCAATTCTTTCCTATAGGGAAGAACTAATGTGTGTGGCACTCACCATGTATCCACAAAAGTTGCCCCCCACCCAGCAGAAATACAGCTTTAATACAAAGCTGTATTCCTAACATTCATAACCTCTAGGGCGCGGGTGCCTGTAGTTAAGTAATGTAAGGAATATAGCTTAATTCGCACCATAGTGTTCCCTTAAAGGGACATTATAAGCACCAAAACAACTAGTTTAATGAAGCAGTTTAGTTGTATAAATCATGCACGTGCAGTCTCAATGCTCAATTCTCTGCAATCTAGGAGTTAAATCACTTTGCTTATACAGCCCTAGTAACAATTCCCTGCATGTGACTTACACAACTTTCCTAAGCACTTTATATAAAGAGATATAATGTTTAAACTTCCTCTATTGCACATTCTGTTTAATTTACATTTAAACTGGAGCCTTCTGATTGTGATTTAAGCTCCGTTTACAGAGCATGAGATATAAACATCTAAAGCAAGTTAACATCTGATGAAAAAAAAATAAATGAAAATAATTTTCATGCAGTGAATCACAGCCTGGGGAGGTATGATTGCATAAACAGAAACAAGAGTGAGTTAACCCCTAAATGACAGGGAATTGAGCAGTAAGTCTGCAGGAGCATGTTCTATATGTCAAAACTGCTTAAATAAGCTAAAGGTTTTTTGATGGCTATACTGTCCCTTTAATTCTTTGACACATTTATTTACCGTTTGTTAAGAATGCAAGTCATTTTAAGCCAAACACAATTGCAAGATAAAGTACAGTTTATACTCAGCATGGCTGTAAACATAACCAAATGAAGATTAGATAAGTTCCACAATACTTCTCAAATCGCAAAGAATAAGAAGTCCAAAGCACTACCTATCAACTAGAAGTTACATATGCTCACTGCATGGATAATAGTGGAAATAATACCTCTACCCACTGTTGCTTATAATTGCAGTGATGCACAAACATTGTTACACATGTAAAGCTAACTCCCTCAGGGATATTTGTCTCTAGAGGAAGCTATACTTCCTCCTTTGCTCATCAAGTTAGAAGTAGGATGATTGCATGGCACACAAATCCCACCTACTTTAACTGACTGCTTCACAGTGCGCAGAAACGTCTGGTGATGTACAGATGCAAACTAGCATAATGGATTTGATCAATATAAAACCAAACAAAAACAAAACAAAAGGCATCTACCTACTCAACCATAAGATGTAGAAAGTAAAAGTGTTAGCACAAAATGTGGTTGCTAATGAAATTCAATTTAAGTTAATACTTAAAATATATATTGCAAGTTGCAGTCAAGGATATAAAATTATTTTTAGACAAGATTGTATAGAAAACCATGAGAACCAAATAATACACAAGTTTTCACTTGGGAAATGTTAAACTGATGAATAAATCTCAGCTGTAGGAGAATGTTCTAAAACAGGGGTGGACAACATTTTAATTGTACTGTGTCAAAACAAGATCTTGAAATCCCTTGGCGTGCTGGTCCTATTTTTGCATGTGTGAGGCTGCTTCCGGGGTTTGTGTGTGTGTGTGGGTAGTCAGTGGTGTTGTGCTGGTGGGAACTGTGTGTGCGTGCGTTGTTTGTATTATTTGTATGAGGGGGAGGCTTCTTCTGCAGCTCTGTGTATATCTAGCAGTGTGAGTGGCATCCCTGGGGTTCTAGGGACAGATCAAAGGCGGTAGCTGCTGCTCTGCTCTAGTGTGGATTCCAGTTCACAAGTGCTGGGAGGAAGTGATCAGAGATCACTTCCTTGAAGTGTTTCAATGTGTAAATTGAGAATTGTCCATCACCACCTGCAATAATCGCTGGGTTTGCACCAGTGAATATCTGAAGTCCCACTGAGACTCCTGATAGGCCATACCTGTTTGTCTCTGGCAGCCTTGAGTGCCGTACAAAGGGTCCTTGAGTGCCATAGCTTGCTGACCCCTGTACTTAAAAGTTAGAATTAAAAGGAAAATGTTGATTGCGTATTTTAAATTACAATATTCAACAACAGTCACTTAATTAGATCATTTATTTTCAAAAGGTATTCAGTAAATGTGATCCATAATGCATGTTTGACATTATAATTAGTAAGAAATAATAGTTCTTTCCCCCAATCCATTCACACATAAAAATTATAGACAACAATTAAGACTTTAACAAGAACAATTTTTCAGAGCAGAGAGTAAATTCATAACCCCAACCCCCTCGATATTCTGTTATATACGGCAAAGAATTATGCAATACAAATTTTAAAAGGCTTAAAGGCAGTGGGCTCACTGCAATCTGCGATAGGTCTTACACAATTCATGGTCTCTAATATCGCCCCATCCACCATTTTTCACGTGAGGAGATAAAGCGGCCATTGAGTGACGTCTGCTAATTCCTATACTCTCAGGAAACATAAAATGCAGGTTGCTTGAAAACAAAGCATCAATTTTGGCAATTTCTGTAGATGGCTTGCAGGATTTCTTATGGTGCATACCACAATTCCCAGTATGGTAGATTCTGGGAACTTCAGAGACCATCACTTTCCAGAATTTAGGAAGACAAGTAACAGTCAAATGCTGGAGTGTCCAATCCCAGTTATAATCATCATAAGTGCAGAAGGTATCAGTACATTGAATAAGTTTCTGATAGGTGTCCCAGTTAATTGCCATGCCCATATTATGTTCTGTGGATTTCCAAGTTTTCACCTCCACTTTATCGGCTTTGTCTGCGAAGGTCTGGGGACGAGCATATGTTCCAAGGCTCAACACATCACAGTCCGGACACTCTTCTTTTTTTCTGTCCCACATCTTTTTAAGAACATGGTAGAAATCTGGAGCCATATAATGGTCTTCTTCAATGAACAAAACTAAACCTTTGTGATCTTTTAAGACTTTGACTTTCTCCCACACAAAGTGCAGTTTCCACCACCAGTGATGTTTAGTTTGAGAGAATTTGGCTTCCCGGTAATGTCCAAAAGAATCTGGGTATTCTGCATTGATACAGCCAAGGTTAACTGCATCTTTTCTGTCTATGTCTCTTGGGCAATCCTTGGGGTCATGTCCGGGAAATTCGTTGGGATATAGCTGAATACTGAATGGAAAAAATATTTGCAGTACTTGACAAAAATCCACAGATGAAACAATCTGATTTATTTCTGGAGACCAGTAATCATGGCTAAATATCAGCAACACATTTTCAATCCCCTTTGCACTTCGAAGGGACTCCAAAAGGTACCTCAAGTAATCGGGGCGATTGTGGACCTGCACCACCACAACCAAATCATCTTGTGGCCTGTTTGTTATTTTTTCCAAATTTTTTATGCTCTGATCAAAGTCTAACTGGAAAACCAGTGATCTGTACACTAATGTTAAGTTATCAACCTCTGGCCTTTGTAACTTTTCTGGTAGGGATTCATTGGATAGTCTCCTAACTCCAGGAGACACATGGACCTTGCTCTGTGGTTTCTCAATATCAACCTCTTGCACAAAATCATTTCTCTTTTGCCTACCACTGCTCCACAATGCTAGGCCACAGGCAGCCACTACCAAAGTGAGGATGATCACTTTCCTTTTGTAAATTCTGCACCTCATGTTACAGGTGATTGGCAGCAATAAGAGCGAGGGTGGGTGGCAACACACTCAAGGCCTGCCTGCGATATAATGATCAAAGCCCACAAATGAGCATTAAAAAAAACATGCTCTGGTGCTAACTCATCCTCCCATTTAATGGGCACGAGGGCAGCAGCTCCAAGTTGCCGATTACATATACCATGTTTCTCTCGAAGTCTGGTAAACATTGACCGATTACTTCCTGGGGACAGGCTCCATGAAACATCTATGGAACACAGGAAAGATGCCCCTGTAGCTATGACCCTGCAATAAAACACACATTTTTAACTATAGGATGAAATAAAATATCTTAATACTTAACAAAGAGAAAATGCCAAGTCATTTATGGGCACAATACACATGATTAGGTACATGATTAGGGCCACAATAAATGTAGCACACCACAAGCAATAACCTGAGATTAAAATACATTGCACAGAAGCCAGAAATCTCCCTTTTCTTACACACAACTTCCACTGACCTGATTAGACCCCACATGTTGCCCCGACTAATATGGTTTACACACCATCCCAATGACACTGTAAAACAACCCATCTCACTGACCGGGTACAAACAGCCCTCTGCCCAGTTCCACTTACACGGTTAGACCGCTTATAAATGGTTAAAACACCACTGACATATTTAGACAATGTGCTACTGACCAGGATAATCCACATGCACACACCTTCCCACTATCATGATTATACCCCATCATACACCAAACCTGTGACACAGTAAGACCCCTCACACACACCATACCGCTGACACCGCAAGACCGCTCACACACACCATACCACTGACACAGTAACCCACCGACACACACACACCATACCACTGACACAGTAACCCACACACACACACCATACCACTGACACAGTAAGCCCACACACACACCCCATACCACTGACACAGTAAGCCCCTGCCCACACACACAAACCATACCACTGACACAGTAAGCCCCCCCACACACAAACCATACCACTGACACAGTAAGCTCCCCCCACACACACACCCCCATACCACTGACACAGCAAGTCCCCCACACACACACCCCATACCACTGACACAGCAAGTCCCCCACACACACACATACCACCACAAGGACACAGCAAGCCCACACAAACACACCATACCACCGACAGAGTAAGCCCACACACACACACACCATACCACTGGGACAGGAGTAAGCCCACACACACACACACCATACCACTGACAGAGTAAGCCCACACACACACACACACCATACCACTGGACACAGTAAGCCCACACACACACACACACACCATACCACTGGACACAGTAAGCCCACCCACACACACACATACCACTGACAGAGTAGCTCCACACACACACACACACACCATACCACTGGAACAGTAAGCCCCCACACACACACACACACACTACCACTTGCACAGTAAGCCCCCCCACACACACAAACCATACCACTGACACAGTAAGCCACACACACACACACACACCACTGACACACAGTAAGCCCACACACACACCATACCACTGGACACAGTAAGCCCCCCACACACACCATACAACTGACACAGTAAGCCCCCCCCACACACACCATACCACTGACACAGTAAGACCACACACACACATACCATACCACTGACACAGTAAGCCCACCCACACACCATACCACTGACAGAGTAAGCCCACACACACACACACCATACCACTGACACAGTAAGACCACACACACACACCATACCACTGGCACAGTAAGCCCCCCACACACACACACACCATACCACTTGCACAGCAAGCCCCCACACACACATACCCACTGACACAGTAAGCCCCACCCACACACACACAAACCATATACCACTGACACAGTAAGCCCCTACCACACACACTATACCACCATACAGCAAGCCCCTACACACACACACCACTGACACAGTAAGACCACACACACACACCATACGACTGACACAGTAAGCCCACACACACCATACCACTGACACAGTAAGCCCCCCACACACACACACACCATACCACTGACACAGTAAGCCCCCCACACACACCATACCACTGACACAGTAAGACCACACACACACCATACCACTGACACAGTAAGTCCCCCCCTACACACACCATACCACTGGACACAGTAAGCCCCCACACACACACACACCATACCACTGACACAGTAAGCCTCCCATACCACTGACACAGTAAGCCCACACACACCACATACCACTGACACAGTAAGCCCACAGCACCCCCACACACACCATACCACTCACACAGTAAGCCCACACACACACACACCATACCACTGACACAGTAAGCCCACACACACACACACCATACCACTGACACAGTAAGCCCACACACACACCATACCACTGGCACAGTAAGCCCCCCCCCACACACACACACCATACCACTTGCACAGTGTAAGCCCACACACACACACCTCATACCACTGACACAGTAAGCCCACACACACACACACACACACCATACCACTGGTACAGTAAGCCCCCACACACACACACACACCATACCACTTGCACAGTAAGCCCCCCCACACACACATACCACTGACACAGTAAGCCCCCACCCACACACACAAACCATACCACTGACACAGTAAGCCCCCACACACACACCATACCACTGACACAGCAAGCCCCCACACACACACCACTGACACAGTAAGACCACACACACA
>OW240924.1:46664059-46828500 GCA_933207985.1 Pelobates cultripes | reverse complement strand
CCACACACACACACACACACACCATACCACTGACACAGTAAGACCACACACACACCACTGACACAGTAAGACCACACACACACACACCATACCACTGACACAGCAAGACCGCTCACACACCATACCACTGACAGGGTGCGAACCCCCAAAACACGCCAACCCATTGACTAAGTATCAAACCTACACATACCTCACTCAAAGACCCCCACTAACACAGATCCCACTGCCACGATTTGACCCCACTGTCAGCTAAACCCCCCCATCCCATAAACACCCCGATAATGCACCTGGTTAAGATGATTGACACATAGCCCTAGATACTGGCGGCCTGTGCCAGATAGCTAGACTGGGGGGGGATCCGGCTCACCTGATGCAGCTCGCTTTCCCCCAGCTAGCCTTCACTCTGAAACTCCTCCACCTCACCTCGCTGATCCCGCGGGGCCACGCCCTCTTTCTCAGCGATTGGCTATCGCCTCTGGTGACGTAGCGCTGCGGACCAGCAGCCGCCGGCCGCAGCCTCTTAGGGGTTAAAAAGATAAGAACCCGCGTGACCAGCGCCGGGCGGATTTTGAACATTGGTCAGGAAGCTTTTTCTTAGTGTACCAATCAGAAAGGCTTTCTGTGGAAGGAGGCGTGTCCAGAGAGGAAGAGAAAAGCTGGATAGCGATACAGCCAATGAAATGCGTTGTCCTGACGTTCGTGTCGCCTGGTCAGCGTTAGCCCCTTCATTATGGCAGTTTGTTCGCCCCTCTATTCAAAAATCAAAGCTTTATTTAAAAAAAAAAAAAAAAAGACATTCCATTTATGTCAGTGTTTACAATGTGGATATATATTATAGAATTCGTAAAGCACCATCACTACCTTTTTAACCCCTTAGTGACCAGGGCTGTTTTTACATTTCTGCTGTGTTTGTGTTTAGCTGTAATTCACCTCTTTCATATTAAATGCACCTACACTTATTATATATCATTTTGTTCAGAAGAAACAGGGCTTTCATTTCATATCAAATATTTATATATGAAACATAATTTAATATGAAAAAAATCTAAAACAATTTGAGAAATTAAAAAATTTTTATTTTATTTTTCGTTCTGCATGGCATTTTTACTGTGAATGTGATAATAAAAATGTATAATGGATAAATCATCCCAGAGATAACCAGAGGCTCCTAATTAGATGCACAAGCTCTCGGGAGAACCGATAATAAAACCACAGACACGTCATTTGTAGTTAAAAATCAATCTCTAATCTTTAATGGGAGAGCATCACATATTGTTTATTTATTTATAAAATATTTTACCAGGATGGATACATTTAGATTTCTCTCGTTTTCAAGTATGTCCTGGATCCACAAAACATTGCATTGTTACATTAGGGTACAATAAAATACAAAAACAATATTAATACACAATAAATACAAAATTTAACAAAGAACAGGCAGGAAATATATAATCAACCATAACATGTGCATTCTGTTTTGAGGTATGTAGAGAGGGATCTCTTAAAGGACTTTAGGCTTAGGGAAGATTTTAAACTGTGCGGGAGGTCGCTCCATAATTGCGGCGCTCTGTAGGAAAAGGAAGATTGGGCTGCTTTCTTTTTGTATTGAGGTAGACTAAGTAAAGTGTTGGTACTGGATCGGAGGTTATAGGAAGTGGGAACAGCTGGGGAAAGCATTTTGTTCAGGTAGGATGGGAGCTTCCCAGAAAAACTCTTAAACACAAGGTTGGAAAGATGAAGGGTGTGTCTGGATTCCAGCGACAGCCAGTTTAGTTCTTTTAGCATGTCACAATGGTGAGCCCTGTAATTACATTGTAGCACAAATCAGCAGAACGAGTTATACAATGTGTTGAGTTTATTAATGTGGGATAGCGATGCAGGTGCATATACTACATCCCCATAATCAATGATTGGCATCAGCATTTGCTATACAATCTTTTCCTTTACTGTAGGGCTTAGGCAGGATTTGTTTCTGTACAGGGCACCTAGTTTTGGATAAAGTTTAGATGCAAGCTTTTCTATATGCAGGCCAAAAGATAGATTGGTGTCTAACATCATACCCAAGTATTTGAAAGAGTGGACTGCGGTCAGTGTGCCATTTGAACTTGTTTTGATGGATAGGTGGGGATTGTGTAATTTGTGTAATTTAGGTACTGTTCCAAAGATCATTGTGACAGTTTTGTCAGTGTTCAGGAAGAGTTTGTTTTTTGCGATCCACTTTTCTACCTCTGTAAACTGGTCTCGGAGCACAGCCTCAAGCTGCGGTAGATTGGATTTGCTCGCATAGATTACTGTGTCATCTGCGTACATGTGTATATTTGAGGATTTGCAGACATTAGGCAGATAATTTATAAATAATGTAAATAGTAGGGGGCCGAGAATGGAACCTTGGGGAACACCACACGTGACTGGGAGAGGGAGGGAGTCGCTGTCAGAAATGGACACATATTGCGAGCGATTTGATACATACGATCGAAACCAGGTTAGCGAATGATCATATATAAAATGGCATTAGTCTACTGCGCATGTGTCAAAGAAACAATGACTTACTTGAAGAAAGTGTTATCTATGCTATGCAAGGTTAACAAAAAGTAACATTTAACATGAAAAAGAGAAGGGACCCAGCTACAAACAACTGCAGACACAGCAGGAGTCAAGGATTTAACTTTTAACCCCTGCAGACATGGAAGGACTTAACTAAGGCAAAGGCTTAAACCCTTTATTTACCTTTAACTGTGACAAATGTCATAATACTGTTAGCTGTTACTGCAATAAAGTACAAGAATCAATGGATCATCGTCTTCCGTTGAAACGCGTTGTGCTGCATATGGACATCCTATGGTGACAGTTTTTATAGCTTAATGTAAGGTTTTTATTACACTTTGTTTATAATAAATGTTTTCTAATACTAATGAGATGTATCCTGCCATTTTTACACTTCAACTCTGAGGAGAGAGCTGCTGCTGTTGCCCTGCATCCAACCTCCAGTATCACACTCAAGCCTATTTACCTGAGCCAGTTAAAGGAACAGGCTCATTAAAATGTGAGTGTGCTACCAACTATTAGTTTTAAGCAAAACCGTGTTGTATTACCCTAGGAGAGTTTTTCTATATTTCAGGAATACACGCTCTCCAAACAGGGTATACTTATATTGAACACTTTCTCACCAAATACACATGGTGTATATGATTGATAATTTAAGGTTTTTCTGATATTTTGCACTGTTCACTTGTTTTATTATTGTATATATCTGTTTGGTGAAATTGGAGTGATTTACTTCACGGTGAATACAACTGCACTTCTCACTTTTAGTGCCAATTTGCCCATATTTGTTATTATATGTCAGCAGGACAGTACCGATTTCAGGGTCCGGTCGACTCGACTTTATTCCCTGGAACCCTTGCTTTTGGGGACACCAAGAAATTGTCTCAAAACGCATAGTGCAAGTGAATCATTAAGACTTCCTTGCGATATGCTCAGGGCACTAAGACACTGCAAAGAGAATGTTAAAATAGTGCTTTCTTCATGGGCCGCCCTCATTCGGGTGGACCACTGGATTGGCAAGGCAGGCTAACCTACCAATTCTTCTGGGCGGGTCTGCCAACTCTTACTCCACTCACCAACATTTTTCATAGTACACTGCAGTTGGCATTATGAAGTTAAGGTTGTCAAAATCCTCAATATGTCTATGATTTAATTTAAAGAACCAATAAAGTTACCCAGATTACATCATCTCAATAAAGAGGTCTGAGTGTAATCGTACTATGATTTCAAACCCTGCAAGCTAAAATATTGCAGTTTAGTAGAAAATATAATGTTTACATTGCATTGTTCAAAAAACACCTCTAGCGAACACAGGGTTTTCAGACAAATCCTTTACCGACCAAAGGGGAGATTGGGCCTGGGTTTACCCAACTTACACCTTTACTACTTGTCAGCAAAACTTGCACAGATTAAAGAACTTTGCATGAACCCCACAAGTATGTGCAGCAGTAAGAGCTCCACTGACATGTGTTGAAACACTTTGCATGAAGGAAACCTCTCAAAAAGGCCAATTACAACCATCTATTCACAACTAACTGCCCCCAACAGAGACGAAGACACTCTCACTTATGTTACTTAATGGGAAAGAGACTTACAACAGACGTTAGAGGGTGGGGACTAGCAAGGCACCTGGGAGGCAGCTGCTAAAGTCACTATTTGAACATGCTATATTTGACCCCGTAATTTTTAAAAACTCAGAAAACCTGTACATCGGGGGTACTGTTGTACTCGTGAGACACAGCTGAACACAAATATGTGTATTGTTTTGTAATAAAAGCCAACAGTATTATGGCATTCACAGTTCAAATGACATGCCGTACCTTAAAAATAAAATTTCTTAATTTCTCAAAGTTTTTGGTTGAACAGACATAGCGCAAATTCCAGGTTTTGTTTACATTTTGTTTTGATCAGAATGTGTACATTTGACTCCGTCCTTAAGGGGTTAAGCTCTTTATCTGCAGCATTTCAAAGCAAAACGCCTCACATACAGACTCCAGGCAAGGTGATCACTTCAAACCACTTAAGAGGTCATGGTGCTTAGAGTATCCATTTAAGAAAATAGGAATTCAGGAAGAAAGTTTTGGAGGTATTAGGATTATTCATTTGGGATTTTGCATTAATTCTTATTGTACCTACTTTTAGGCATATCCACTTGCCCAAAGGGATGGAGTCATTTAATATAGTGGAATAATTTTAGACTTCAAGATGATAGATATACTATGTCTACACCAGACTAATCAAGTCATGCAATTTGTATTCTGCTACTGTTCTCGAGTACAATGATACCCCACATGTATACTTTTGCCCTGCGTTTGAGGGACTGTAGGGTGATCTTTGACATGTCTCTTTGCAGCTCAGAATTTTGACACAGATAGCAAATATTGGCACGATTTCTAAACCCTGGTGATTTAAAGAGCACACAGCTAATTGTGGCTCTGGCTGAGAGGGAACCCTCAGGTAGCAAATATCTGGGACCCCAAGTACCAGCAGGGATCTAGTTTTGCTGAATCCTTAAATGCTTGAGTCATCCCCTTCTTCCAGTCCTCTCCTGCAGAAGAATCCAGTTAGCTTAACAGAGCAAAGTATGGCCATGGCTGAACTGAGCTCTTTCTCTGAGAGCATCAACTGAATCAGCCATCAGTCTGCAGAACAAGACAGGATGCAGCACAGAAGCCCAGTAGATCCATGTGTTTTATACCCCACCTCTTATAGACTGTAAGCTCGTTTGAGCAGGGTCCTCTTCAACATATCGTTCCTGTAAGATTTAGTAATGGTCTTATTTATTGTTAATTCTCCCCTTTTTATAATATTGTAAAGCACTCAGAATCTGTTGGCGCTATATAAATGCCAATAATAATAATAATGTAAGTTGTCAGAGTGTACTACCTTCTTACCATGTGATGGAGCTAGGGTACTCTTTGCACCATGACCACTACAAAAAAACTCTGTTGGTTATGGAATTATGATGCCTTTAAAGATCCATGTTACAGACTAGGTAATAATAACCCTGGTACACTTCTCCCACACCTTGTCAGCAACCTTTTGCCATACTAACACTTTCTGCAATGCATCATCTTGAACCCACTTAGTACTCTCTGTTTAATTCTTATGCATCAATAGAGCTCTTTTTACCTTTATATCACTGTCCTGTTTTTCCCATCACTACTAGCTACCCGAATAATTGTCTCTTGATTCCCTTACCCATGTGTGATCTGTATATCTGTTATCTGCCACCTTCTGTACCAGTAATGAGCTTTACACGTTGCAGATAGTGCTAGCAACAGGATACCAGATGATGATGACAGCACTAGATATTAAATGCCTTTGCGTGATATGCCTTATTGGACGTCCAAGACTGAAAGCATCCCCCCAGCAATGCAAAATATATTCTAGACAGATAGAATAGATATGTACGCTGCTTTCAAGCATGTTTCAATCTCTCTGCAGGGTCGGAAATATTCCAGACATAGAAAGGTGTTTTTTTCCCCCCCTCATACAGTTTGAGATTTTCTACTGACTATGTTTTAGTTTTTTTACGCCAAAACAGAGTTGCTACATTTAACACCTCCAGTCTTTTTGTCCTCATATTTACATGTGTTCATATTGTGCAATGAGACCCTATATAGACCGGGATAGCTTTCAAATTTCCAGATCCTGTTACAAATGAAGTGATTCCATTCTACTTGCATCCTTTGTGCACTCATCCATATCCCCCTGGTTTTCTATCAGTTTGTCTTTAATAAAAGTGGAATCCATACTGTGGACTGCTGCAAAGTAAGTTTGTGTGCTTCCTTCTTGGGTTATCATTATAGATTGTGAAGCCTTACAAACAGTAATCATCCTCTTAAGAGAATGGCAGGCTGATATGGGTTTAGGTCTGGTATGATTGCACATTTGTATGTTAATTACAGGCATTCACTTTCCTGTAGCTCCCTGGACTGACAAGGAAGGGAGGACCTGACTGATGCCTGAGTTAAAGGGTTAGGACCAAAATGGATACATTCGTTTAGTTAAGAGGAGGGATAAAAAGAGGGGAGAGGGGACTCACCAGTTCGTCAGGAAAAGTGTAGGGATCCTAGCTTTCCCGCCCACCCTCCCTGTTTCAGTAATCTGTTGCTTGTGGTGCTTTGTGTCTAGTTCTTCTCGTTTTGTCATAGCTTGCGGGAGTCCTGGCCAGCGCAGTACAGTTGAAGAAGATGCCGAGGTGGCTTGGGGAGTTGCAGCCTGCTGAGCGCTGATGGCGGGGGCAGACTGCTCTGGACTCTTGGATTATTTCACGGTAGAGCTGTCTATTGGGGAAGCATCCCAACAGCTGACAGGTTATGTTTGCTGGCATTTGGTGTTTAAGTTAAATAAAGCTGTGGCCGTTGCTCTTACCCAACAACATAGTGTATTATTGGGCAACAGGATGGGTTGGTCAGCAGTCATGTTTTCTATTGATTATCGTATGCAATAGAACTTTGTATTGCAATACATTTTACTGTGAACATGTCTACTGCTAAAAACAATATGTAAAAAAGGTACAGCACATATAGCTGCCTAGAAACAAAGTGCCCAGATAGTTTCTCAGAGGAACTAAAAAAGACACCCCACCAATCTACGAACAAAAAAAACAAAAAAAATAAAACATGCGCTTATGCTCTTGCCAGAGGCAGGTTGATCACAATCAGGGCTATTTACTAAAGTGAGACTTCAACTTCAAAGTGAATGAATTTTAAATTTTATGCCAAATTAGCTCAATTTGAAGCATTGCGGAGGTGAAGAATTTGGCCAGTTTGGCTTTGGTTACTATGGCCTTAAATATGAAATTCACAGTGAATTCTCACTTTAGTAAATCCTGAATGACTCCAATTGCAATCACAAGGAAGAAAAGTGGTTTTTTTTTGTGATGGGTAATTTAAGAGTGGTGTATTTACATTTTGTTTAAAAACAGTAATTCTGGTTTGTAAAGTATACACCAGCATAACAAAAAGATCAATCATTTATAGCAGGTAACAATGATCTCTTCTAACCAGTTACATGACCACTACACACCCATAAAGCTCCTCAAGGGCATTTTAGAAAAGTGCTCATTTATAATTAAAGGAACACTATAGTAACCAGAACCAATACATTAAGCTGTGTCTATAGACTGTCCCTGCAGGTTGAGCAATGATAAGGCAGCGTTTACATTGCTGCTAATTAACACCTCTAGTGGCAGTCCCACTTCCTAGTTCAGTGCTGCAGTGTGCAGCACCTACATACATGGTGATGCTGAACACTCCCCATAGAGATGCATTGATTTAATGCATCTCCATGGGACAATGCTGATTGGTGCAGCAAGGCCTATTTTTGTGCATGTGCAACTACCTGAGATTATCAAGATTGATGATCTCTGCCATGGAGGCGGAGCCAGCTGCAGCGAGAAAGGCACAATGATGGACAAAAGGTAAGTTAAAATGTCTTTACTCCACAGACAGTGGGGCCGGGAGATAAACGGCCACTACAGCACTGTACAGGTTTGTATTCCTAACACTATGGTGCTTTTTAAATAAAACACTTCTGGCTGTCAGTCAGCCAGGTAGATTTGCTTTCTACTTCCGTCAGCTCCCTCGAGCTAACGAAAGTGGCAGAAGCGCACCCAGAGGTGTACCTAGGGTCTCCGGCATGCCTCCCCCTCCCCCCCATTGAAAAAGTTAAATTCATTTTTTCGGTTTAGATCAATTTCAATCATTTTCTACATTTTTAAAGGTACTGATCCTATATAAGTTCTCCACCATGTAAAGGGAAACTAAAGAAACATATGTAGCATTTTATTTTGTTTGCTCATCCTCCCTGTCCCATAAAAAAAAAAAAATGTATAAAAAGGAATTATTATAGCTAACACATACTTCAATCAGGGTGTCTGAATATAGTGGGGACTGCACATGATGTATTGGAGTGTCAAGGTGTAATGGCTACAGTTTGTGTGTGACATTTGGCTGCATGTGATGTATTATATTGTCTGTGTGTGATGGTGTGATATTTTTGAGCTGTGTACATGTGATGGAAACGGTGTGTTGGTATTGGGCTGGCTGTGTGTGATCAGTATGTGTGTGATTATTTTGTGCTGTTAATGTGTGATGGGGACTGCTTGTGTTTGTGATGGTTTTTGTGGATGCTATCAATGTACTGCTTACTAAAACTATTTGAATCTGCTTGTACAAAGGATTAATATATGTTTATACTTGGAATTCAATTCACATGACTGTAGCATATATATGGATTTTCTACATATGGCTGTCTTAAAGACAATACCAATAATTATTACAGACCTGTTCATCCACAGGGATTATTCTATACTGTGCCAAGTGTATATTACTACTATGTGGGTGTCCTCTGGGGTTTTCACGGCATGCCACCTGGGGTGAGCCCCCAGATTATTACGTATAGCTCTGCCAGAGCAGACTTTACAAAAATATGGTACCTTACTTGCAATGTTAATACCTATGTGATTTGGCTGAATACTCTTGCTGACCAAGGAGGTACAGCTCTCGAGTACAACGGGGATGAGCCCCAATATAATTACACGCCTCCGAGCGTCTGTTTAAAGGGTGAGCCCCTCTCCAGGTACCAAACCTCATGGAGGGGTCTTATTGGGTGAACCCCAAATTTATGAGACTATTAGGTCTCCCATATCACTCAAGGGAAACCCACTTTTGTTCCACTTGAGGGTGAGCCCTCTTTCACTGACACGTACTACACTCACGACACATGTGTGACCGCTCACACCAATCAGACGCGGTCACACTGAGGTGCCGATCAGGCACCATGACAATCTGTTCACAAGTTAAATTTGCTTTGGTTTACAATAAATATAAGGATTAGTGAAGGATATTAGAATTGGTGCTGCTATCACCTATGTGTTCACCCCAAACACACGTATGTATTGCAAAATAATCAATAAAAAACTGTGAGAGCACACAAATAGATAAAATTACTACAGGCTGTAAAACATAAAACACCTATAATACAAAACATAAAACAAGTCCATAGGGTAATATAGTAAATCACCAATCTCATTAAAAAAAAAAAAAAAAACATATATGGTCACACTCACATGGTGCTGAGCCACTCAAATAGCTGTCTCAGACTTAGAAGCTCTCCTTCAGAACTTTGTTCAAATGAATAAGCATCTGGTATGACACTGCAAGCACCATAACCACTACAGCACGCAGAAGCGATTATGATTTCAGGATTTACCTTCAATATAGCTGGTTTAAGTTGCTAGAAGCCAGTTTGGAAACAGCACTTAACTGATCTCTAAGGAACATCCACTTCATCCTTTTATTGATAGAGCTTTGAAGTATTATTATAATAAGAACAAAACAAAAGGGGGAACCGTTTAGGCGGTAACCCCTTTGTGTAAAGAGTAACCCAAAAATAAATAAAGTTATAAAACGTCACTTTTAATATGATTATTTAAAATATTAGGAGCACTTATCATAAATGAAAATAGTATCTGTGATAGAACACCCCTATCAGATCATAGTTCAAAAAAATGAATGAAATGTAAATGTTCAAATTGCTCTAAAATCAAGAAAAAAATTATAAAAATTAAAAAATAATATATATAAATAATCAAAAAGTAATCAAAATAGCAAATAAAGGTTTAACAAAAAGAAAGGGGTTTTGATAGTTTGGTAATTACACCATATTGTTGCAATGTTAAACGGAGTGCAACCGGATTGGAAACTTGCAACTGTTACATTCCATATAAATCAGGAGTGGAGAGATATGATGTAGCGAAAATAGAGCAGGAAGCCCGGCAGTTAGTGAAATATATTTCTAGTTTCCCTACTCTATTGTGCCTTCGAGGGCACCCCTCAAAAATTCTAATTTCAGCTAAAGGGATATCTTGTCGTACGGCTGTGGTGTAAACCAAACTAAAGATTTAATTAAGAAAAATAGGGAAAATAACTTGTGTGTAAATATCAAAATAGAAAATAAAAGTAGTTGAAGTATGGCTGGAGCTGCCAATAAAAGATCTTTATGAATATTGTCTCATGTCTCGTGGACCAGCATCATACTTCATAAAAGTCCCTTCTAAGTATTAGCCAGCTTTCTGAGTGGCTCAGCACAATGCAAGTGGGAGCACATATATATTTTTTATTTTAATTTTTTTTTATAAGATTGGTAAATTTACTTTGGTGCTTATTGTGTCATTTTAAAGTTTATAGAAAATCAATTCTCTTTTATAACTAAGTATAACCCTACAAATAAAACTAAGCCTCCAATCAAGACATATAATCATGTCATTCTTTCACGGATAGTTAAAAAGATGACTTCAAGTGTGCAATCACCTCATGTTAAACGCGGGATAAATATGGTTAAAGGTTTCACTGTTGTATGACACTGTATGTGTAGCACTTTTTGTCTAAAGAAAGAATAGAGGATTAAAAAACCCACTATAACTGCTACATCTTATTGTAATTGTTGTTGTGTGGTAACTATGGCATAGTACATTTATTTTGTTGAACAGTACCATAGGAGGGCGGTGTCAAATTTGCTGGCACCAAAAGTCAAATACCTTTTACCCATAAATATATTCTAGATGCACATTTAAGAAGATGTAGGGCTTAAAAACACATGGACCAGGGTTTGGGTGCAAGGGAACCCTCCATTTTCTGTTAAACTACTTGAAAAAAAAAAAAAAAAACTTGAATAATCTCTTTACACCATAACCACAAAAAAAAACAAACGATAACTGTTCTCAGACTGTCTCTTCGAACACACTAGACTCGAGCACTTATTGTTTCATCCGACTGAGCTAAGCAGCATTTTAAACCAGAATCAGAGAACGTGCAAGAAGACCATGTAATACAATATAAATTAAACTTTATTAAAATTAGACTTTACAAAAAAACAAACACATTTTATCTATTAAAACATGCAGAAAATTAAAGAATTTAGTGCAGTACAAAGTATTGTGCATTAAATGGTAAAAGCCTACTACAGCCTCAACACTGAAATTCTGATTTGAAAATGTATCCTTTTTCATTCATAAAGGGAGCAAGAAAGAAAAAAAACGAAAAAAAAAAACGAAAAAAAAAAAAAAACACACCACACAATGCACACCAAGGTGTATTATTTAAAGGGATGATAGCACCTCTTACAGTTCCAGTATATTAACTATTATATTATTGACTTTATGCAGTCAGGTTAAAGGAAACGTGGAATGAATTTCGTTTATCCTGCCTGAGGGAAAAGATATTTCAAAGCAAGCAAATATTAGAAGAGTTATGTTTAAATGTTTACATTGCATGGTTCAACAAACACCTCTAGCGAACACAGTGTGTTCAGACAAATACTTTACCGACCAAAAGGGGAGAGGGGGCCTGGGTTACCTAACTTACACCTTTACTACTTGTCAGCACAACTTGCACAGATTAGAGAACTTTGCATGAACCCCATATGTATGTGCAGCAGCAAGAGCCCCATTGACATTTTTTGAAACACTTTGCATGAAGGAAACCCCTCAAAAAGGCCCGATTACAACCATCTAATCACAACTAACTGCCCCCGACAGAGAGACACTCACTTATGTTACTTAATGGGAAAAAGACTTACAACAGACGTTGGAGGGTGGGGACTAGCAAGGCATCTGGGAGACAGCAGCTAAAGTCACTATTTGCGTGACTTTACAGGAACAGTTATATAAGACGATCATGAGGTGAAATACCACTCAAACAATTCAGAATGGGGAACACTCCTACAGATGTTTGCTGGTGGGGTGGCTGGGCAAAAGGGACATATATCCACATGACATTACTCGGAAAAAAAAAATATGGATGTTTTAGAGCAGTAAAACATATAATGCTAATGATATCATTTGTGAAAGGGCAGTTTATCTGTGAAAAATGCAAACTAACAAATATGAATGCTAATTGTGGCCAGTGTTTGTGGCTACTAAAAAAGACTGGACATACCCCATTTTGCATACCCTGGGTTGTCTACTTTTGCAAATGGTATTCCATGATGGGGGTATTTTTCATAACTTGGCTGCTATACGGTCTCAAATGCAACATAACCAATCTAGCAAATTTTATGTGTATAAACTGAAAAGGGGGAACATGCTATATTTGACCCTGTAATTTTTAAAAACCCAAAAAACCTGTACATCGGGGGTACTGTTGTATTTGTGAGACACAGCTGAACACAAATATTTGTATTGTAAAAAAAGCTAACAGTATTATGACATTCACAGTTCAAATGACATGCCGTACTTTAAAAATAACATTTCTTTATTTCTCAAAGTTTTTGGTTGAACAGACATATAGCGCAAATTCCAGGTTTTGTTTTGATCAGAATGTGTACATTTGACTCCGTACTTAAGGGGTTAAACTCTTTATCTGCAGCATTTCAAAGCAAAACGCTTCACATACAGACTCCAGGCACCATGTTTAATATAAATTAAACTTTATTAAAATTAGACTTAAAAAAACCTAACATTTTACCTATTAAAACATGCATAAAATTAAAGCATTTAGTGGAGTACAAAGTATTATGCATTAAACAGTAAAAGCCTACAACAGCCTCAACACTGAAATTCTGATATGAGAATGTATCCTTTTTCATTCATAGAGAGAGAAAGAAAGAAGAAGAAAAAAAAAACACACACACACACACCGCACCCCTATGCTGCCACCTGGCTGCATAAGCAAGGTATATTATTTAAAGGGATGATAACACCTCTTACAGTTCCAGTATATTAACTATTATATTATTGCCTTTGTGCAGTCAGGTTAAAGGAAACCTGGAATGAATTTAGTTTATCCTGCCTGAGGGAAAAATATTTCACAGCAAGCAAATATTAGAAGAGTTATATTTATAGTGGCTCTGACACTTTTTTATTAAATTTGTAGCCCTCCACTATGCCGTCTGAGTAGCCTAGTCCCTACCCCTGCTGAAATGGTGTTTTATAGAATAGAATAGGGGCTACTTTTCCTTATTCAGAAATGGCAGGTTGACAAAAGGTGGAGCTGTCATCAAAATCCACTTTATTTGTCAACATCATTGGTTGCCATTTCGTACACCGTTCCAGCATCGTGTCACCTTCTGCTATCGATGAGGCTCAAACAGTCTGGACGAACTGGTCATGCATGTGCTAGAGAGGGCAGAGGCGCCATCTTGTTACAATAGTATATGTAACAAGATGGAGGTGCCGTGCATGGCGGGACAGTCAAGACGCTAAAATGGTAAGTAGCAGTAGTCCCTGGGATCTTCACTAAGCATTGGCTGGGTTAGGTAGGCTAGGGGGACCACAAGAAAGGCTAGGGCAGTGTCGGAGACTAAAGTGACAAAACTGCTTTAATGATCTAATCATGAGTAGCTTTCCACGCTGTGCTTTATGCAGACTTTTGTGACTTTGTTGCTGCCACTGCAATTCCTGCAAAGGGTTTTAATTTAAAATGTTGTACACAGTACAATTCACCTAAACAGCAAAGTTCTACTAATAATAAATATTATTTACTACATCATTACACTCACTTGGTAATCAAGAATATTAAAATTCTGTTACTCAGCTTGAAACATTTAACCAAAACTGTGGAAATGTCATATGAAAATAGCAACCTGTTGCTATTTTTGTTAAAGGAATACTTCAAGCACCATAACCACTACAGTACAACATCGTGGCATTTGGTGCCCGGGGCCACTGGAAGCCATTCAACGGTTAACTTTCAAATTATTTTGAATGTATTGATACCTACCTTGCTATGTCAGGCATGCACATTCCAGTTCGGAGTTTTTTTGATTAAAGGTTTACCAGGAGTACCAGGTTTAGACCGTATACATTGACTGAGAATTGTCAGCTGTCCTGGCACAGTCAAAACATACCATGCAAATTAACCAGGAGTGTCTGGCACTCACAGGATATTTTATTTCCAGATACCCATGGGCACAAAGCACCAGGAGAGTTTTATTTTTATTTTTTGTTTTTTAATTAACTGTGCTGCCCTGCTCACTCTGGTAAACATTTCAGTAGCATTTTACTGTGGAAAGTGAATAAGAGTAAATCACGTCTAGAAACGTGACAGTTTAAATATTAGTTTTCCTAACCTATTTGGCTTTAAGGTTCACAGATCTGTGGTCAACACAATACAGTTCACTGTTTAGCGCATAGATGTGTAACACTGTTATTTAGTCAGAATCAAGTGAGAATTGAAGTTTAAATTTGAGTCCAGAATGGCCAAACTAGAAACATTGCTGATGTCAGCTATCCTTCCTTTTCAGCTTATCTAAATTTGAAATTCACTACGATTTCCTGACAATTCTCACTTTAGTAAATTATCTTGTAAGTGTGTGTTTTCCCTCTAACAAGATAACAGTATCTAAGACTATGTAGAATTCACTATCGAATGAAGCAATCTCAGCATCTGCAAATCCTTTATAATGCACCTGTTTATCCAGACAAATGAAACACAGGCAAAGTGCCCCATGGTTTCACACACAGACATTAACAGAGTTATTTAGTACAGTGAGAATTCAAAGTGAATTCAGAGTGAATTTCAACTTTAAGGCCAGAGTAGCTGAACTAGAGAATTTTTCTAGTTCAGCTATTTTGACCTCAACTTTAAAGGTCACTTTGCATACACCTTGGATTCTCATTTAGTGAATTACACTGTAAATCTTGTATGTCCTCTACTAGATGGAAGCAAAGCAGAAACTGAAAATTTGTATAACCAAAATGTTCTGGGTTTATCTTAAATCCTCGAACTTTGCAGATATTTGTCAAGAAATTGCGAGTAACAGGTGAGAGAACAGAAGTAGCAGATGATTGGAGCGTCTGTACCTCCCATAGTGTCCACAAGAACCACTGTCTGCGACACCTGATGAAGGTTCATTAGAACAATCACTTTAATGAAAGAATTCAGGCAGGGTCGGCCACAGTTACAGGTTTTTGCCATGGAGAGTTCTTGACAGAGTGTAACTGGAAGGATATGAGGACTGTGCGGAATCCTGGAAAAGAACAGAGAAAAATATAACACTTTTTAAAGACTATAGGAATTGTAAAAACATATAGCTTATTTCATAATTTTCAGAGTCACGTCATTTTTATCTGAACTAGCAACTAAAAGATTTCAAATATTTATTGAATTTTTAATTTTATTTAACTATTATTTCTGCCACTTGTGGCGGAATCTTCAAATGAAACATTACATTCTTCAGTAACATGGAAATTGACTGTTGAATATGTTACATTGTTGGAATACAACAACAGACATAACATAGTTGCGATAGGTATACCTTGATCATCAGTACTTGGTGAGTGTTTGGCAATGGACATTAACCCCTTAAGAACACATGACATGTCATGATTCCCTTTTATTCCAGGTTTGGTCCTTAAGGGGTTAAAAGTGAATTCTAGTCGTACGAGTGTAGGTGTCTGTACATTGAGAAAGTTATATATAACACTGTCATGGCCGAATCCCGTTTTTTGTTTAACCCCCCCTCCCGACTCCTCTACATCTGACCCCCTAGTCACCCCCAAATGCCCCTAAACCCCGCATATTACCTATTTTTAAATCTTTATTTTCTGCTCCGATCTATATTCAGGGCGCCGCCATCTTTGGGTGGGTAGAGGAAGTCCCTGTTAAACACGTGGGCATGCAAACAGGAATTTCATCTATTCATTCGTCAGATAGACGAATGAATGACTAGGAATTTCAGACGAACAAACTAACACTGAATATTAGTGTTCGTTTGTTCGTGCAGTTTATTACAAGGAGGGAGCTACCGGCATGCAACTCCCTCCTTGTAATATGTAAAGATAGAAGCGGCAAGGAGCAGTGCTCCCCACCACTTCCTAAACCCCCCATGTCCTCCCTTACTCTATGGGGGTCAATATGACCCCCGTAATAGGATAAGGGAGATTAAAATCTCCCCGATGCCCTTACTTGCTATACCGCGAGTAGGGGCATGTCTACTAAACAGTGAGCAGCCTGTGGCTGCTCACTGTAAAAAAACAAAAAAACCTACTATCTAGCCCCCACCCCGGTGCCCCTCCCTTATTAGTATTTAGGGCCCCCACCCACCGTGCAGGGGGCCCTAAATAAAAATAAGGGGGGGAGGAGGGGACACCTATTGTCCTCCCCCTGGCCCTCACCCCTGTACGGTGGGTGGGGGCCCTAAATACTAATAAGGGAGGGGCACCTAATGTCCTCCCCCCTTTCCCCCACCCCTGAGCGGTGGGTGGGGGCCCTAAATTAGAATAAGGGGGGGTACCTAATGTCCTCCTCCGTGGCCCTCACCCCTGAGCGGTGGGTGGGGGCCTTAAATTAGAATAAGGGGGGGACCTAATGTCCACCCCACTGAGCGGTGGGTGGGGGCCATAAAGATAATGAGGGAGGGACGACCTACAGTCCTCCCCCCGTCCGGGAGCCATAAAGATAATGAGGGGGGACCTACTGTCCTCCCCCCCACAGTCCCCCACCCCTGCGTGGTGGGTGGGGGCCATAAAGATAATGAAGGGGGGGGGGAGAATCTACCGGGGGGTGGGTGGGGGCCATAAAGATAAAGATATTGTACCTCATATGCGCGCTGTTAATTGTTTTTCATTAAATAGTTATTGTGAAGGAATAACACTTTCGGCTCCTTTTGTTTGTTTGGATTCGTGCTTACGTTTATTTAGTTTATTTGGTTTCAGAACCAAGACCACCCCAAAGACCAATTAGAACGTGGAACGTTATTTCCTTTGAGGTTTTCGTACAAGATACATAATAGAATGCTCCACTGGGTGGCCGCCATTTTGGGCATGCGAACGCACATGGTTGGGACAATTGATGGCGGTCAGTTTGTCTAACGAAGGCTGGCAGCGGGACTTGGTCTTCGAGTGCCTGGAACTCATTTTGGCCAGGCACTCCTGAGAATGCTGGTCACCATGGACATACGTTCCAGTTCACCTATATGAACGGGGTTCGGGAGTGAGTTACAGACTAACGAACACGGGGAGCATTCTACACGAACCAGCTTTCATCCACCTTATGTGGTTTTCATACAAAATCCCACGAACGGAGACCGGCTCTTGCCACAATTTCCCTGGAACTATTTTGCGCTTCAACCTCGTGGCAGACCGGTCAGAACTTCCCCGCAATGGCGATCCAAAACTACCGAACGGATCTGGGTGATATTTGGATATATTGTCCGCCCAGATCCAGGCTATCCAGGGATGCCACTTTTGTGGGGAAAAGGGCATCCGTGACAGTGATATTCTGGCAGACCACCACAGTTATCTTTGTGTTTATTGAGCACTGGGGCCAAAGGTGGGTAGTGGACTGCAGCCAAGTCTGAGCCAAGGCCCTAATGTGATGTTGCGGAGAACAGCTGTCTCTGCTCCCATCCAACTGTGAATATGTTTAGATAATAGAAATACCTATGTATTAAGGCTAATGTGTTTGTGTAATATCTGAGATGCCTGCGTCCCTACCTCCTTCCAGAAAGGTGTCACTAATAGGCAACACCACCACATTTGGTGGTATGTTCCTCTGCCACCACACAGTCCCCAACACAGGTCAGTCGGGGTTTTACGCATATGATATAGCTTAACTGGTGTTGTGTACCATCTGAGCATTGTTTGAAATGCGTGTTCCTGCATTGTTACACACATGGACATTTTACTATTTGCCTCCCATCTATCTTGCCAATCTACGCCCTCCAAAACCTCTCCTATCTCCCATTCCCATCGATCGGTATAGTTTAATTCACCCCAGTCCATTGTAGTGAAGCGGAGGTGAGAACATATGGTGCTAATCAAACCTTTCTGGTATGCCTCAGCATCGCATATTCATTCATAGTAGCTAGGCTGCGTACAGGCTACCTTTTTAATGTGGGGTAGGCTCGCAAAGTCCCACATCTGGATATATCTGAAGAAATATGTGGGCTTAGTAGAGCTTCTCTGGATGAGTAGTGAGATTTACCCCCAAAAAATTGATCTGATTAGGTGCCATGCGTATTTTATAGGTGTTGCCATTGTGTGCCGCGTCCGTCGCCAAAAGATCTAAAGGGAAGCACTGGACTTCTCCATATTCACTTTGTAACCTGATATGTCTCTATAAGTGGACGGAAGTGGAACTAAGGCTCTCATCGATTCCATGGGGTTCGTTAATGTGAAATATTCATTGATTTTTAACTGAAAAAAACAAATATGCATATCAATATATTTAGCCACAATAAACAAGAATTGTAGTGGGTATAGGCTTATCCAAGAACAGCAGCTCAGCATGAGAATCCAGATGTTTTTCCTATAGATTTACCATGATGTACAGCTGGCTAACAACTGCATTTTCTTAGGATGGTTAAAGACAATACCGTATATACTCGAGTATAAGACGAGTTTTTCTGCACATTTTTTGTGCTACAAAAACCCCATTCGTCTTATACTCGAGTGAGTGTCTGTATTATGGCAACTTACATTGCCATAATACAGACCAGGACCGCCGGGCTCATTACAAGCCTGGCGGTCCTGTTGGGGGCTGGCAGGAAGCGTTTACTTGCCTTTCCTACTGCTCCTGTCAGCTCCCTTCTCTCTCCTTCAGTCCGGTCAGCTCCTCTGTCAGCTCCACTGCAAGTCTCGCGAGAGCCGCGGGGTCAGGGTGTTGCCACAGGTTACCGTGGCAACGCTCCGCGCGGCAGTGGAGCTGACCGGACCGGAGGAGAGAGAAAGGAGCTGACAGGAGCAGCAGGAAAGGCAAGTAAACGCTTCCTGCCAGCCCCCTCCTACACAGTGCACACCACTGGACCACAGGGAATGAGGCTCCCTGGTCATGTATCATGGGAAAAAAAACAAAAACATAAAAATGTAAATAATACAAAATAAAAATAATAATATAAAAAAAATTAAAATAATAATAATAATATAAAAATAATAAAAATGCCCACCCCCCACCAAGGCTCTGCATCACATACACACACTGCATTCATTATATACACACACTGTAAATAAATATTCAATTAATATAATTTTTTGGGGATCTAATTTTAGTTAGAAATTTACCAGTAGCTGCTGCATTTCCCACCCTAGTCTTATACTCGAGTCAATAAGTTTTCCCAGTTTTTTGGGGTACAATTAGGGGTCTTGACTTATATTCGGGTCGACTTATACTCGAGTATATATGGTAATCACAATTCCTATTAGAAAACAGCCATCAACCATTCATTGCCCCCCAATTTTCTACACATTATGTTCAATTTTTACTGGCTGTGCATGCATGCGCCATACATACACCTGGATAAAGAAACTACACAGGATAATTCTGTAATCACTCTTGTATTTCCCTTCCTTTATCTGACTTCTTTACTTCTCTGATATCTCCTCTTTAAAGGAACACTATAAGGTCAGGAACACAAATGTATTATAAACGTATTATATTTTACCAGGAAAGATACATTGAGATTTCTCTAGTATTCAAGCATGTCCTGGGTATTCCTGACCCTATAGTGCAAAACCATTAAGGTGGCTTCCTCCCCCCCACCCCCCCCAACCCCCTGCAATAGCCCATTAAAAGCATGAAAAATGCACCTTATTACCAGCGATGTGCTGGTCTGCCGGCACTGGCCCCACACCCATGGTGACATCATCAGAATTGCTGATTTTTAACCAATCCAATGGGGAAAGCATTGGATTGGCTGAAATCGGCAAGGGGGTGGGGCCAAAACGCCCTTTTGGCCAATCAGCACCTCAACATAGAGATGTATTGAATCAGTGGATCTCTATGAGGTAAATTCAGCGTCCCCATGCAAGAGGTAAGTTTAACCCCTTCCACCCCCTTCAGCCAAGAGGGAGGGGGACCCTGAGGGTGGGGGCACCCTCAGGGCACTATAGCGCCAGGAAAACAAGTATGTTTTCCTGGCACTATAGTGGTCCTTTAACACCTTCAAATATTTCTTCCCTCATCTTACAATTTACTTTACATTGGTCCTCTTCACTCCACTCCCTCACTTCCATAACCACGACCTCAAATCCTTCTCCATGCAGATTTCTGTCTTTGCTTGCTATATCTGCTACTTCTGCAACAAACTCCTTTTATGGAGCTACTCAGCTGCCCTTACAACTTTGTAAATATATCTAGTCAAAAGTGTCTACCTTGACCCTAAAAAGAGCAACCCTTTTACTGACCGCATCTGAACACTGACCCCTCCACCATAGACCAGTGCTCCTCCTAATATCTTAATCTTCACTAGTGTACCCATCACATATACTCATATATTAAGGAATATACATGTCACATATCTAAATCAGACTATGAGCCAGGCTGTCCAAAAAATTTTATATGGATATACACTAAATAAAACAAAAATAACTTCAAATTAACAGCCAATCTTTGAATAAATAAAACAGGTCAAATGGAACCATAATACAGTTCCACCTTTATTGACAAATCTTACCTGTAATTAATAGTTACTCTTGAAGCACATTCCAGTAAGGACAGTGGCATCTTTAGATGAATATCTGGAACCATGGGTGCTGCTTTCACAAATGGATTATCAAACAGATCTAGCTTCTCAAGGTTTAACATTTTAAAGCTACTGGGGAGATAAGGCAGTTTGTTTTTGGTGGCAGACAAAAAACGCAGCTTGCTCAGTTTCCCAATTGTGAATGGCAGTTGAACAAGTTCGTTTTCATCAAGTTTCAGGTTAATAAGTTCCTTGAGCTGCCCAAACTGGACAGGAAGGGCCTTGAGTTTGTTCTCACTCAAGTCTAATGACGTAAGAGTGTTTCCCCAAGCGGAGATGCACAGGGACACCTCAAAAGACTCCAAGAAGTTATGCTGTAGGTTCAACTCCTGGAGACACACAAGATCTCCTATCGTCTTGGGCAACTTCCTGATATGGTTGTTGCTAAGATCTAGTTTTTGAAGTTTCTTCAAGCACAGCATCCGCATGTCTACCCGAGCAAGTTTGCAGTAGGACACTTGAAGATGTTCCAGGGAATAAGGAAAGCTCTTCGTGATGGGGTAATCTTTCTTGCATGTAATAAACATCTTGGCTCTTGGTTTTTCGATTTCAGAAGTCTTCGCTGGTATCAAACGTGAGAGTGAAACACCAGTGGCATCTGTACCTTTATGTGCCAGTCCCACTGTAGAAATAAAATTCTTTAGAACACATCCATCTGCCTGCAATGCAAAAATAATGTTACTTTTTACCTTACAACACCAATATTATAACATATCACAGTATACAGTTTACATCATGTTAAAGACTCGCTGAAAGTGAATAAATATCAATAACCAGGCAATTAAGTGTAATGCACACATGTACGCATGTGTTTGGCTACAACTAACAGAGTAGTTGCCTTTAACGTTGCTCCTTTCGAAAGTAGAAAAAAGTAGCCACATCACAAATATTTAACATTATCTTTACTAATTTCCCAATTTGTGTATACAGTTTTGAACAATACACTTAAATGCACAAATCCACACCACTAAATTAACATCTGTTCTGTAACCAAGATATATAGTGCAGTTTCTAGAGAAGTAATGGTTCCCTGTAAAGGTTTCATGCAAGCAAAACAGGCTGTATTCCACCACCCAGTAAGAGGATCGAATTTCTTGTGTATTTTAAATTAAGCAACTAGATTTATACCATTACATTTTCTAACCAATCTTAGTTTAGTGTCATTCTAGCTAGAATCTTTCACTGGGGTCTTATTTAAAATTAAACATTACATGACTTCTGAAATTTTTTTCTCAGCCAGTTCTCATCCTCAAAACTCTGATAGAGAAATTATTCTTACAATGTCTGAGCTTTTCATTTTTCTGGTAAAACAGAACCTAGACAGTTGAAAGGAACACCCACCAGCTGGCTTTAACCCAATAAAAACTTTATCTCAAATATGTTTTTATGGGTGCTAGAGTCAATTGATGTTTTGTTATCTTATGGGGTTAAACAATTTTCGAATGGTTTAACCCCAAAGCTGTCCCATAGGCACCGGTCTTCTCTGCCTCCCCCCACCACCTTGTGGTGGAAGAGAGTATTGACTTGGTAGCCAGTGATAAGATGAGAGTGTTAGTTTCCTGCAGTTTACCTATTGTTATCTTACCTTACTGAGACATATATCCACAGTAGGCTCTTTCAATCGAATTGTAGCTTTTCCTTCTTGTACAAACTTAGAAAACACTTGCTCTATGTTATCTTGCAACTGGAGGGGAAAAAAAACCAAAACAAAAATGAACAAAAAAAAAAAAATAAAGCTTAAAAAAAAACCCAAAACAAACATTTCCTATGCCCAAGAGCTTCCACCTTATCTGCTATTATGAGAGAAGCAAGAGGTCAACATTACAGATTTATTCACTGGAGACTAGCTGTGCTAATCCATGTCTTGTATTTTTCTAAAAAAACAAAAACAATCTAAACATTGCAAAGAATGAATTATATGATTCTGCTGCCTAATTTTTCATAATCATATTCCATAGTGCTGCACAATGGAATGTAGCACTGCATCTGTTACTGGATCCAGTTGGTTTCACTAAAGAAACCATAATCAATCAGCAAATGTTTGATATTAATTCTTTGTAAAGGACAATATAAGTTAAAATAAACCATTTTGGAAGGTTCTGACTTCTTATCTGTGGATTGCATTACACGGCGCCCCACCTCAACTATCATCTCCCTGTTAGTGCTCCTGGGCTAAGCCCTACAATAAAGGACGTAGCTCATTGGCATAGAGTTATCAGCTGAGGAGCTCAGGAAAGCTAACAAAATATTCTGCTGAGGAACTTCTGTCTCACTGAAGTGGCCGTGTTGGCAGGATGCCTTTAAATATATTATATATAAATATATATATATATAGGCTTGGGAATGAGCTTACCAGGGATACCACGTGTCGGGGTTCTTAATGTTTTCAATGTGTTTTTAGAGTATACTTATGCCAGGCGCATCCGTGTATTGGAGACATATAATTTAAGCAGAGTATGTCAAAATCCTCTCCCAGGGCAGGCTTACTATGTTTCAATGGAGACCCCATGCTGGGGGTCTCTGTATACCTATACTTTCTTCAATAAAGTGTTCACTATTTTCACCCTGGATCAAGTCTTGGCAAATGTTTGGGTGAGAGCTATAATCTACTTTGCGGATTCAGAGGTTCGGAATACTGGAGCTCTGTTATAATTGGCCATCCAGCTTTTGCCGACTATATCGCTGTCACTGCTCAGTTGTTCACCTGTACTATGAGAAGTGGTTAATAAATGCTACAATGCCAGTTTAGTCTGACATTCTCTGCAGCACACAAAAAAATCTCGGTGATACAGGAGATGAATGGCACAGTGTGCAAGTGTAAAATATATGTGGCTCCTGACACTCTATTGGGCAAATGTGAGTTAGTAAAATTCCTCATTAGCTGTCAAAATGTGTACTAAAAGAAGATTTTAAAATTTGAACAGAAGAGGAGGATGTCTGGGTGCTGAGTGATCTGTTGTTGTTTTTTGCCAAGCGGCTCTAACAGTTTGACAAAACCTGGAGATGCTGCATCCAAACACTCCTTTCAAAACATACACCACAAAACTGTACTAATACAATAATTATAGGAGTTAGGGTTTAGTGTGTTCAATTAAACATACTGACCATCACAGTTAACTTGTAACAGTGCAGCATTTACTAGGACCCAGCATCTGCATAATTGAAACTTTTAAGGCACATGCTGGGAAAAAGAATGATACAGTAGTATACCCTTAAGAATAATTTCTTAATTTAGTGTTTTATTTGGCGCTTTTGTAGTATTTTAGTGCATTTTATTCTGAATGCAGCTACTCACTGTGTACAAACACAATGCACAAAGAACATATTTCATTCTCTGGCAGAAGCACCCTAATACTTTCATCTTTTTAGTGCCAAATGTAGTAATAAATCTTATATTAACACCACGTACTGATTAACTAACCACTGTTAAATTACTATTACAGTATTGTTATTAGACACCGTTCTGACCACATTACTTTCAATCATAGGGCCCATTTCGATGACTACACGTTCCTTGACAATTTGCCAGTTTTATCAAGTTTGGCAAACTCTCACAAGCCCTGCAGTTTTATAACAGGTGGGCTTCTGGCTTTTTGGGGACAGGGTGGTTAAGGCTTCCTTGCCTTGTATCTGGAGCCAGCCTTGTCCTTCAGGGTGCAGATCATCAGGTAGATGGAAGCTTTCTGCCCTGAGCCTTTGTCCTCCTGTTTTCCAATGGACAGGACAGCCCTGGTGCCTTTGCCCCGGTTCCTCACACCGAAAGTGGGCAGCATCCTGTTAATCACCTCCACCTCACACTGCAGCTTCATGGCTCCTGAGGACCACAAACAACTCTACTAAACAAACCCCCCCTTTTCTTCCAGGATCATAGAGTCTCAGTACACTCGGGCAAACAGTCCACTGAACGTTCTATCTCAACGTAAACAAAACCCATTCAATCCGACTGCTGCATTCCCGCCTGGCTCTCAGGACCCCGACGACGTGACGTCACATTGCGCTGCCCCGCCATTGCCTGACTGCTAACATTTTACCATGGCTATAGCTGCCATGTAACCTGCCTGTGTGTTTAGGAGAGTTTTAATAAAACGTATTAATTGAGTGACAATTTAAAAAAAACAAACAAACAAAAAAAAAAACGTGTAAAGGTTAAAGCCACTCCTCCACATACAAAATGAGCATTTCATAACCATAAGAGCTTTTTGGAAAACATTGAATGAACAACACAGTAAATAGATATTATTATTATGATATTTATATAGCGCCGTCAAATTCCGCAGCGCTTTACAGTGGGCGGACGAACAAACATGTAGTTGTAACCAGACAAGTTGGACACACAGGAACAGAGGGGTTGAGGGTCCTGCTCAATGAGCTTACATGCTAGAGGGAGTGAGGTAAAAGACACAAAAAGGTCAGGATAGTATTAGACTAATGACTGTTGCAAGAGAGGAATCAGTCAGGAGCTATTAACAGTCTAATTGATACGCTTTTATGAAGAAGTGGGTTTTAAACAATTTTTTGAAGGAGTGGAGACTGGGTGAGCATCTAACGAAGAAGGGAAGGGAGTTCCACAGTTGTAGAGAACTCTTGAAGGCGAGCATCAGAGGTGGGAGTACGAACAGTGGATAGACGTAGGTCTTCGGCAGATCGTAAGGGCCTAGATTGGACATATTTGTGTATCGGAGGAGAGAAAGGTGAGAGTAGCATTATGTAGAGATTTGAAAGAAGAACCAGAATTTTATATTGAGCCCTAAATCTTTTGTGAAGCCAATGTAGGGACAGACATAAGGGTGAGGCATGGGAGGTGCGGGCGGACAGGCAGATTATCCTCGCTGCTGTATTCATTATAGACTGCAATGGGGTATGTTGGGAGCTCGTAAGACCAATGAGAAGGAGAGAGAGGACAGTGGCATGGACCTTAGCCGCATCTGGCGTTAAGTAGGGGATGTGCACAATGTTTTTGAAATGGAAGCGGCAGGATTTGGCGATCGATTGGACATAAGGGGTGAGCGAGAGGTCGGAGTCAAAGACAACAGCTTGGCAGGTTACCTGGAACGAGACAAAGATGGGAGTAGCAAAACTTTAGAGAGGAAAGACCAGAAGTTCTGTTTTAGACAAGTTAAGTTTAAGGAAGTGGGCAGCCATCCAGTTAGAAATAGCAGAGAGGCAGTCAGAGACACTAGTCAAGAGGAGTGGGGAGAGATCAGGAGACGACAGATAGATTTGCGTGTCATCCGCATAGTGATATTGGAAGCCAGAGGAGCTGATGAGTTTACCAAGGGAGGCAGTATAGATCGAGAACAGTAGGGGACCAAGGTCTAAACCTTGGGGGACACCAACAGAGAGAGGTTGGGAGGAAGAGGCAGAGCCAGAGAAAGAAACACTAAAAGAGCGTTGGGTGAGGTAGGAGGAGCAACAGGAAAGAGCTATATCACGTAGACTGAGATTACGGAGGATGAGAAGAAGCTGTTGATGATCAACAGTATCAAAAGCAGCGGAAAGGTCAAGGAGAATTAGGATAAAGTAGTGTCCATGAGATTTTGCAGCGAGTAAATAATTTGATACTTTAGTCAGAGCCGTTTCCACAGAGCGCTGAGCTCGGAAACCAGACTAAAGTGGATAGAGCAGAGAAATGAATTTGAGGAAGTCTCTCAATCTCACATACACAAGTCTTTCAAGGATCTTGGACGCAAAAAGCAGTAGCGAGATAGGGCGGTAGTTGGACAGGGAGTTAGGGTCAAGGTTGGGCTTTTTTAGAATCAGGGTTACAGTCGCATGTTTGCAGGGTAATGGAAATATGCCAGATGAGAGGGAGAGATTAAGAATTTTAGTGAGAGGCAAAGGAGACAGAGTATGGAAGAAATACGAGGGAATAGGGAGCAGGTGGTGGGACGGGAGTACTGGAGTAGATCAGAAACCTCTTCCACTGTAGCGGGTGCGAATAAACATAGAACAGCGGAGGGAGTGAGGTTGGGAGAAGTATTATAAGGGGAAGGAGCGACATGAGAGATCTCTTATTGTAGAGATCTTATCAGTGAAGTGAGTTGCAAAGTTTGTGGCGGTTAAGTCGGTAGGAGGGGGAGGAGCAACAGGGTGAAGAAGAGAATTAAAAGTGTGAAATAGTCGTTTGAGTTCACGGGAGAGTGAGGTTATGAGGGTATCGAAGTAATTTACTTTTGCAGAGGAAAGAGCCAAGCTTTCAACCAATCTCCCCTACCACTGCCTTATCCTTTACTTCCTTTAAAGTTCACAATGTCCACGTATTTAAACCCACTCCTTTGCTATCATCTACCTCCCCCGGGCATCCTAGGCTATTTAGTAAGGAGTTTCCTTCCTGGCTACCTCACTTCCTCTCCTCTAGCACTCCTTCCCTTATACTTGGGGATTTCAATATTCCAATCAAAAACCCCAACTGCACTGATGCCTCTCGTCTGCTCTCTGTAACCTCCTCCTTTGGCCTCACGCAATGGTCTAATAAAGCAACCCTTACAGTGGGAAACACTCTTGATCTCACCTTCACTAACCTCTGTACTGCCTCTAATTTCTCCGCTATTCCTTTTCCTTTCCCTCTATCTGACCACCATCTGCTGACTTTTGACATCAGCACACCCAAGACCCAACTGACACCCTCTGCACATCAATATCACAGAAAACTACAATGTCTTGACTTAGAGTGCTTCTCCACTAACCTCCAAACTCTCCTTTTACATATCTCAAACCTCACCTGCCCTAGCTCTGCAATCTCCTTCAACAATTCCACCCTCTCCTCTCAACTAGACATCATGGCACCTCCTACACTTAAACGCATCAAGTGCCCCCAACTACAACCTTGGCACACAAAGCTGATTCGATACCTCCAAAAATGCTCCAGAACTAATGGAGAAATTCTGACTCCGTATCTGACTTCTCCACTATAAATTTATGCTGCGCTCTTACAGCTTGGCTCTTTCCTCTGCAAAAGTAAATTACTTCGATACCCTCATAACCTCACTCTCCCGTGAACTCAAACGACTTCAAGATATTTTACAAGGCTCTCATCTACAGTTGTTGAAGAATGTCACTACAACAAAATATACCCCTGTTACAAAATCCCCTATTGAACAGACTATGCGAACCAGCCTGTTCGGTTATTTAGATGTGTATAGAGTGATTTCGTGCAAATAGCGAGAAAAACAAATGAACTGCCGAACCACCCGACCTCCTATTGAGGTCGTGTGGTGCCTATTAATCACCCAGACTTTGCAGTTAACCACAGACTAATTGGGGAATAGCTTGGTGGTCTGCGTTCGTCTACCGAACGCATGGCAATCACCATTTTGGATTGTCGAACGCTCAGTGGTAAATGGTGGCGATGCCCTGGAACTAATTTCAGATACTTATTTTGCCAAACACCGCTGCTACCTCTCCAGGTCCTCGTTCATACGGTGGAAAACACACGGAGACCCTGCACCATTTGTGTGTTGGATGTATGTGAAAGTCACCGACCCCAGATAGCTACAGTATGGAACTTGTTGTCGGATACAAACACGCGAACGGCCGGTGAAAGTCTCTACCTGGAGATAATTAAGGCTCTCTTTGCTACCTTAAGTGAATTATCTCCAGGATGGAAAGGAGGGAGTGAACTATGTAAAAGGGGAGTGCTTATGTTATAGCCATGGTGATTGGCTACTGTAATTCTTTTGTCCCAGTCTTCCATCTGGTCCCCTAGGGGAGTGTCCACCAGGTGGGAGACCTGCATAAATACCGGGCAGGTAGCCCACAGTAAATCAGATCGTTTTACCCCTTCATGAAGTCTCGACTCATGTTTGAGGGATTGGGAGTTATAATCACTTCGTTTCAGCTGGATTTCAGGAGGAGCTGCAAGGATCATCGCTGCACGAACTAAAGGATCCTTTACAACCCCATTTAAATTCCTAAAAATATTTACAAATTTGAATTTTGTTTAGAAAATAATGCTGAGTTAACTTAGTCCTTATAAAGTCATAACTCTTCATAACATAGGTAAGCCACATCCATATTTATCTTCAAAGCAGAATAACTCACTTTTACAATATAACCAAAAAATCTACAATAAAAATATCACAAATAGTGCAATACGATAACACACCATGTGGTAGATAGTGGACTATTGCTCTAACAAAGGTAAGTAGTTCGCAGGCAGAGCAGAAATCACTGTAGCTAGAATCCTCTGTACTCCAAATCCCAGTATTCTCAGTACCATATATCTAAGGGAATAAAATAGCAAATATTGCAAACAGGGCAAAACAGTATTATATTTAAACAACATTTTAATAACATTGCACTCACAATCGTCCACAGGATAAAAGGCACATCAAAAGATCACCTTATTGCAGGATCCTTGATAAGGAACTTCACTTGATATGTCCGGATCTACGGGACTGTGCCTAGAAGGGGTTGGTTGATCACTACGTGAGGCCTGTGAATATTTTCTAGGATGCACTGCTTCAATGTTGGGGATAACTCTCTTTCCACCACCTCCCTTACCCTTCACATGGGATCCAAAGGTCTTTCCTTAGTGTTACACAATATGATTTTCCATTTTTCTCATATGTTTTCAATCATTTTGTGAATTAGTTCAGCCTGACATCCAATGTTTTTATGTTGTCTCCTCACTGACAAATTATAATTACTTCTATAGTCAGATTTCTATAGTCAGATGTTTACACTACCCTCTCTGCTTAGAGGCTTCAGCTTAGTTAATTATTTAGACATGTATGTCTAGCCTTTGTGACTATGCTATCTCAAAAAAAAAAACCTGCAGTATTCTCGAATGCCATACAACTGTATTTCTATGTATTTTGATGCACTTGCGATTGCTGTCTATGCACGTCAAAGATAAAGATTTTTTAAAAAGTGCATACTTCAGAGAACCATAACAGCGTGTCTTAAGAACAGTCCTCCGTATATGTTTTGTGAGGCATGACTATGACTCCCAATGCAATTGTGTAATTAGCCCCTTCTTTGATGTTCCCGTTAAGACACAATGCTTTATGCCACATTGTGTAAAGTAAGATGGCCCACCGTTGTTGTGTTTCTTCAAGCTACTGATAGGCCATTTCCACTCCTAATATTAATGGTCACTGTGACAGACCAACGTCACTGAGTACCATGCCCACTACTTATTTGTGTGCTTTTCCCTTGCATTGTGTGTTCCCACTGTGTTTTCCCATGTATTTCTATGTAATTTGTGTAATATGCCCTGTTGACCGTTCGGGAGAGCACATGCCCGAACGCGGACCACCCCGGTACCCCATTAGAATGTTCACACTGATCAATCTGAACGTTCGCACCTTCAACATTAGTGTGAAACCGCAAGGGAAATAATTAATGAGGGGGAGCATTCGTATCCCGAAAGGAGACGCTTCCCTTGCGGGGTCTTCACACTGGTACTCCATGAATGGGTCCTTGAGGTTGTTGGGGACACTTTTGGGGTACTGGCCATAATCACTGTTCTCTCTACCCGGATTTTCGGTGTTGTGCCTCCAGAACTCAGTCTCGTCCAGTTACTGAGGGGAAGAAAGGGTAAATCCTTGTAAGGACTGTAACTCCCAGTACTGAGTGCCATCCAGTGCCTGGGAGTGAGCAGAGCTTGGTCCCCTACCCAGTGCAGCTAGGAAGCAATCCCGTTAACGTAGGTGACCGGTGGGGTTACAGGGAGCTCCGTTACAGTCACTTCTTTTTTTTTTACATTCTTTATTTGTTCCAAAACAGGACATCTTATACATTGTATACATAACCATTGGTATACATTCTCAAAATATCATAGAGAATAAACAAAAAAAGAAAAAAATGCCATTCTACCTGTGTATGATTTACTGAGAAGATTGTAGGTTAAAAAGTAACTTTTAATAAATAAATCTAAAATAAAAATATAAATATAAAAAAGAAGAAAAATATATAATATGAACAGCAGGAGTAAATGGAGACTATACAGCGAGTAAAACTATGTGACTACTTATACAAGCTGTAAAAGTGTATACATAATAACACTAATGCTGAAGCAATACTGTTTGGCTACAATATAACAGTGTATTCCCAAGTAATAGAAGTGATACTATATTATATATCACTAATAGCTGTAACAAGAGGGGGGGAGATAAGACAACTGCTAAACCAGTGCTGTCAATAGTTAAAAGATATGGATAAGTAAATCCCTACATGATAGTACAACTAACGACATGGGTTAACTCCACATACAATAATTGATAATGTTCTATGGTGCTTAACCTCGAAAAGATCAAAAATAATGGTTCAGCTAAGACAGATTTCTGACAGACGGCGATTAGCCAGTTAAATATCACAAAAGCTTCCTAGATCATAGCAGCATTTTGATAATAAATTAAAGGTTGCTGTCAAGCAGTAAAGTATAAAATAAAGGGTTGCTGACCTGGCTCCGTTTTATTCTAGTGTAACAACAGCTGTCTGCACTGAATGATGTTAACTTATGCTTGACCACAGTGGAGCACCAAGTAGTAGCTCACCTGTGAAGGACTGCTGACAGGCAGCAGTTAACCGGTTAAAAATCACACAAGTTGGCAACATTTAGGGGTTACCCCCCTTTTTTTGTGCCCTCTACCTTGTGATATCTAAATTTTGGCCCTAGGTTAATTCTTTTTGTTTTTCTCGTATAAACATTCTCAAAATACGTACAAAAAACTTTGATTTTTGAAATACAGTAGTATCCGCAAGACTGCACATTGAAACTGTGAACAATTACAAACTTCGTAAATATGTCTAGCGGTTGTGTACGTAGTTGCCGATTTGTGGTTACTTCCCCTTCTTTACACGCATCTTAAGACAACCCATTTGGTGTTTTTTCATGTTAAAATAAAATAGAAGAAAATATATAACTATCGTGCTATAGCTTGCACTAAGAGCCACCAGGGGCACATATGAATGATTGCGTTTGCTTCTCCAGCTGCGTCATTTACCCCTGGTAATTCCTGTGTGTATAATCTTATTAATGTAAAGAACATAGAGGATTGTTCCAAGATCGGAACTATAAGAAGAAAAGGATAGTTTCCTCAAGGTCCGAGGAAAGAGAAAGATACAGTTATGTATGAATGTGGAAAAAAAGGGGGGGGGGGTTGAGGTAAACTCCAGGGAGGCCTGACCGGTGAAAAGCACACAACGAGGAGTGTCACCTTATTGCTTCCATTTATCCTGCCTGACTCATAGTTGCCCGTCCTCAAAAAGAGGTGAGTTTGGGAGAAGCGGTCTCTAACTTATCTTTACGTTGCCCTGAGTGATACTATTTCAGGTATGTATGCTTGGTCCGGTCCACAGTTTTAATCACTAACTGTACTATTGATCCAAGGGTCCCAAATCTTTTCAAATTTCTTTGTAGTCCCTCTGACTTGAGCTGTCAGTTTGTCCATTAAAAAAGTATCCTTTGGGGGGGCGGGGCCGGACCGCCAGGCTGGACGGTCGCAAGTCAGACCAGCTCCAGTAACACAATACATAATCACTGCTAAAAACGCTGATTACCACCTAAAACCTGATCTACAGCGAAGATACCCAGAGCCGAGGGACTGCTGGACCCGGGGAGAGGCTGGCTCACTGAGCTTCAGTCCCCTGGGGGAGAAAAACATGTTGCCCCAACCGGGGCCTTCTCCGGCGGTGAGTGAGGCAGACGGCCGCTGCCTCACTATCCTGCACCACAGAACCAGACCAACGGTACAGACCGGCGCGGATCCGGCTCCGTTCCCCCCCCTATGGACCGGGGGGGTGATCCCGGTCCTCACCCTGCGGGCCTGAATGTGACTCCGCGACTGAGGCCGAGAAGCCCAACTGCTGCCTCCAAAATGCACGCAGACAACAAGGGGAACACCTCCCACCTCCTCATGATCACACCAAAAACAGCTCCCACATCCCTATCCCACTACATAGGGAAACGGCAAACACAGAGCCTACCCTTATCACCCAAGCCAGCAACTAGATGCATGGGCGACCGGAACAAGCAGGAGTTTGCGGCTGCACCGGGAGGGCGGAACTCCTAACAGCAACCGTTCCCCGCCTGGGGTAACTGCGCCAGCATGACACCTCTGCCGGAAGCACTCACTTACCACTCAGCCTATAACAGGATTACCCCGAAAGCGGCGGACTCCCATGGACAAAGCCCAGCTCTCACGCATGGCGGACATCAGCCTGCAGACAAGGGAAGATGGCAAGCGCCAAGGCTGCAACTCGAATGCACCCAAAGAACTATGCAGGAGTCTATGAGGACAAAGTACACTCCGATGACTGCTCTGATGGACACTTGCCCCCTACCACCTGAACACAGCAGAAGAGGTATCGGATAAAAGCGGGACTACCCCTGTCTGAGTGGCCTAGGGACCACCAGGATACCGATATCCCCCACACGAGGCAGCTCTGGGAACTACGATCCATCAGGGTGACAGTTGCCCCGCATTGTCTAACCCCACTAGTCTTTATAATATGACCTACCTAGACATAGTATAAAAGTTAATCTATAAGTTGTATCTACCAGTGACCGCAAGTTAGCGCAATGTATACGGCACTCACAGCAACGTACACTCTTATTCCACACTACATCTTAACTGAAGTTACTGAACCTACTGTATAGCTACATAACTAACTAAGCCTGTTTACGTTTAGCCTGCATGATCTCTAACTTAAAAATGAGCCACTAGTTAAGTCTACATTACCTTGACTAACTCATGTTGTATCTACAATATTGTTGCTAGCTTAATCGTTAAATATAAAATTTCATGCTGTTTTCCTAAATGATGCAAGTATTATCTCTAGTAGTCCTCACTATTACTTCACATGTATCACTGAATGTACCGCAAATCCTTGCATTTGCTGTTGTGGCAATGCAGGATGCAATGCAACCTCATGCATGTTCAAAAATAAAGAATATAAAAAATTTAAAAAAAGTATCCTTTATTTTATGTTTTATTATTGCTATCGTAGGAGTGTTTTTCTGTAGCCAGCCCTGCGTTAGGGCTTGCCTTGCGGCTAGGTTTATTTTGTGGATAAGGTTTTGTTCCGTCCTTGTCCAATCATCTATGGATCTGGACAATAAGAACACCCACGGATCTAGTTTTACCTCCCTGCCGAACACATCTCGCAGCAATGCTGCGATCTGCTTCCAGTATGTCCGCACCACTGGGCATTCCCACCACATATGGATATATGTACCTTTCTGTCCGCACCCCCTCCAGCACAAGTCTGTCAGGTTCTTACGCATGTGGCACAGCGTCTCTGGAGTAGTATACCACCTAAACAAAGTTTTATATGATTGTTCTTGCACAGACACGCATACCGAGGATGTTGCAGTCGCCTCCGATATTTCCGGCTATTCAACCCCCTCTAGCACTTCATTCAAATCTGCTTCCCACTTCTCAATGTATGTAATGTCTCCCCATTCCAGGGTGTGAGTACTCAGGTGAGCATATAAACAGGAGATTAGGCCGCTCGGGAATTGTTCCCTGGAACACATCCTTTCGAAAAACGTCAATGGCGTCTGCGCTGCTGTTTTTATCCTGGTATCTCAGGCATAATCTCTGAGCTGAAGGTAGCGAAAGTAGTTGAACGGTTTTAATGGGGTCCTGCTCTTTAGTGTCTCAAATGTGACAAAGGAGTCATTGTCAAACAAGTGGAATAGTCTCTGCAGCCCTGCGGCTTCGAGACCCCGAAGGTTCCTAGCCTGCATGCCCGGGAGAAAATCTCTATTTCTCAAGAACGGGGTCATTGGAGATAAGGTAGATGTCAGGCCATATTTGATGGCAGCTGTGTCCCAGACTCTGAGAGAGGCCTGAACGGCTTGACAAGGTGCTCTGTCCAGAGATCTGAGTTCCTTAGGGATCCATATGAGGAACTGCGGGAGGTCCGGGCCCATTAAAGAGGACTCCAAGTCTACCCATCTCCTCTCTTCAGGGGGTGTATGCCATAGCGCTATTTGGGCTAACTGGGCAGCCACATAATAATAGTACAGGTTCGGCAGCCCCAGTCCCCCCCTATTCTTAGCTCTATACAGCACATTTTGGGAGACCCTGTGTTTCTTGTTCTGCCAGATAAACTTACCTATGGCCTGCTGTAGTGCTCCCAAGCTAGACTTGGTCAGGTGTATCGGGAGTGCTTGAAATAGGAATAATATCCGGGGCAGTACATTCATTTTCACCGAATGTATTCTCCCGATGCACAAGATTGGTTTGTCTACCCACTTCTCCATATCCCGTATTAATGCCCTGATAAGTGGTGTTTAATTCTGTTGGGGCAAAAGAGAGGGGTCCGCCGTTAAGCAGATTCCCAAATATTTAATATGATCTTTTGCGATATGTATCTGATATGTCCTCCCTATATGCGCCGCGTCCGCATCGCACATCCCTATGGGGAGTGGTTACAGTCACTTCTTATATATTTACCTGTGTATTTACAATGGAGTCCAAATGAAGAATATTTCTGCCCTTGCCATTTCTGGACTCTACCTTTTAAGTTCTTAGCCCCTTTTCCACTGTCTTTACATCCATTTCATGGTATCCGCATCGCTGCTGGGTAAATCGGGCAAGAAATCACCTCCATGAGTGTAATGAAACATGCATATTACTACATTTGTACCCTATGAAATGTCATTAGGTCCTCAAATTATCTTTTAAAAAGATATCTTTGCTAAAAACCCTAAATAGTTTTATGATTGTTCTGTGAATGCTAAATACATCCCATACTGTTTCTCAATAATGACATAAAACCCACAGCAGGAGCCTGCTCTGAGTCTCTCGTTTTTGCTATCTCATTGCATAGAGATATTAAAATGTAACAGTGCAAAACTGCTATACAATTGTTCCCTGTGGTGCTGCAAAGGATTAAGAGACTCGAGAATTGGATAATTAGCCATAATTAGATGATAATAGCTTTATAGCTAATATGAGTTACAGAATATTTTACTACTGTTCAGTGAAAAAAATAAAGACTTTGGTGAATGATTAATGTGCAATAGTCAATCTAGTCAGCCTCTCTCAAATGTACCGGATTTACTTATGTAGGCTTAATGTTAATTTTTCTTTCTGAGATTTATAACACCGTATCATTCTCAGCATAGTCCGTAGATTTTAACCACTTATGATGAAATTACCACTGAATATCATCTATCTATCTATCTTAGTTCAATAGTTAATGCATTGCTAAACACAAATACACACACCAATCAAGCCATAAGACTTGCTTTTCCAACAGAAATCTCACTTTAACAGTGCTCTCATTACTGCAAGAGATTCTGGGTAGGCATATGCAAACGAGCTCAACAAAGAACCACATTTTTGCCTCACAATTCCACTTTATACATGGATTCCTTGGAGTAGGTGTCTGCTCTATACAATAGCTTTGAAACACAACTCATGTTCTGCAAGTCTGAGTTTTAAAAGACCACTAGCAAACCTGAACAGTGCTCAGATCACCTACAGCTGGAAGGAAAGGCCTTATGCATGTCTGAGTTTCTGCAAGGTAGACTATGGAGGAAACTATCTACCCTTAATACTGGACACTATAATTGTATTGAATTTTAACCCCTTGCATATTTTTAAACTATATATCTCTAACCACCATTTCTTTGTCATTGTATCTTAACTGGACGTGCTTGCTCTTTAGTGTGTTTGTGTGTGTGTGTGTGTGTATATATATATATATATATATATAGTGTGTGTGTGTGTGTGTGTTTGCTCACACACACATATATTCTGCAGTTTGTCTTGTCCTGCATGCTAAAGCTAGTTGCTCCCTGCCCTGCTCAACATTGGTTTTGTTAACTTAAATGTTATTCAACATCCTGCTTATCTCTAAAGATTTTCTCTGTTATTTCTTCTCCCCCCCCCCCTTATTTTATTGATACCCACCCGAATGTCTTGCTTGACCAATCCTCACCTCTTCTGTGCATCTCCATTCCATAGCTTTTATTGCAGTCCTGTTTTGACCCTATCATCTCTGTCTTCAGATCCATCACCCAACCCCTCTCCCCCTGTCATCCTAAGCTCATTTGCACCTGCTACAGCACAAGAGGTTTCTGCTCTGCTCCTGTCCTCCCGCCCCACCACCTGCTCCCTCGATCCTATTCCCTCGCATCTCATCCGCACTTTGTCTCCCTCTCTTGCTCTTCCTCTCGCTAACATTTTCAATCTCTCCCTTTCCTCTGGCACATTTCCCTCTGCCTTCAAACATGCAACCGTAACCCCAATTCTGAAAAAGCCCAACCTCGATCCCAACTCCCCATCCAACTACCGCCCTATCTCGCTACTGCCATTTGCCTCCAAGATCCTCGAGAGAGTTGTCTACGCCAGATTGACAGACTTTCTTGAATCCAACTCTCTGCTTGACCCCCTTCAGTCTGGATTCCGCGCTGGTCACTCTGTCGAAACTGCTGTGACCAAAGTATCCAACGATTTAATTGCTGCTAAATCTCGCGGCCAATACTCTATCCTAATCCTCCTTGATCTTTCTGCCGCCTTTGACACTGTTGATCATCAACAGCTTCTTCACATTCTCCGTAACTTTGGTCTACGGGATTTTGCTCTCTCCTGGTGCTCCTCCTACCTCTCCCAGCGCTCCTTCAGTGTTTCTTTCTCTGGCTCTGCCTCTTCTCCCCAACCCCTCCCTGTCGGTGTCCCCCAGGGTTCTGTCCTCGGCCCCCTACTGTTCTCTATCTATACTGCCTCCCTTGGTAAACTCATCAGCTCTTTTGGCGTCCAATACCATTTATATGCAGATGACACGCAAATCTACCTGTCCTCCCCTGATCTCTCTCCGCCCACCTTGACTCGTGTTTCTGACTGCCTCTCTGCTATTTCCAACTGGATGGCTGCTCACTTCCTTAAACTCAACCTGTCCAAAACAGAACTTCTAGTTTTTCCTCCCTCAAGTGCTGCTACTCCTGTGTCTGTCGCCATCCAAGTCAACGGCGCTACTATCACCTCTACCTCCCAGGCTCGCTGCCTAGGGGTTCTTTTTGATTCTGATCTCTCTTTTACTCCCCATGTTCAATCGATAGCCAAATCCTGTCGCTTCCAACTCAAGAACATAGCGCGCATCCGCCCATATCTAACGCCGGACGCGGCTAAGGTACTGGTTCATGCTGTTGTTCTCTCTCGCCTTGACTATTGCAATCCCCTTCTCACCGGTCTTACATGTTCCCAGCTTGCACCGCTGCAATCTATAATGAATACGGCTGCGAGGCTTATTTTCCTGTCCGGTCGCACCTCCCACGCCTCCACGCTCTGTCAGTCCCTGCATTGGCTTCCAGTTAGATATAGGGCCCAATTCAAAATTCTGGCGCTTGCTTACAAATCCCTACATAATGCTGCTCCAACATACCTATCCTCCCTCATACACAAGTATGTCCCGTCGAGACCCCTGCGCTCAGCCCAAGACCTACTCCTATCCTCTGCCCGGATCCCCACCTCTGATGCTCGCCTTCAAGACTTCTCCAGGGCTGCACCTATTCTGTGGAACTCCCTTCCCTCCTCAATCAGACTTTCACCCAGCCTCCATTCCTTCAAAAAATCTTTGAAAACTCACTTCTTTATTAAAGCGTATCAATTAAACTGTCAGCAGGTTTCTCATCCCCCACCCCATGACTCCGTTCCTTCACCTGTCAAAAATGACCTACCAAGCACTCAATAAACCCTTCTGTAACAAACTATTTAATTCCCCTACTTTAACCCTTTGTGTCACTATACCCCACTCCCTCTAGCATGTAAGCTCATCGAGCAGGGCCCTCAACCCCCTCTGTTCCTGTACGTCAGTGGTCTGATCTCAATTATGTGTCTGTTAGTCCACCCATTGTACAGCGCTACGGAATTTGTTGGCGCTATATAAATAATAAAATAATAATAATAATAATGAAGAGGAGCAAAGCCAGTAACCAACCTCATGCTGATGAGTTGCATTAACAATGAAACAGCTGTCCATGAGTAGTTCACTGGTTTTGCTCCTCTTCCTGAGTTGTGTTTCAAGGCTGTTGTATACATTGGTGGGATAGAGTCTGTAGTGGGAGGGCTAGGGGCTGTAGTTGGAGAGATAGGGGCTAAAATAGGGGAGTTTGGTGCTGTAGTACAGGAGTAAGGGGCTGCAATTGGGTGGAACGGAATCTAGTAGGGTATAGAGGCTGCAATTGGGGGGTTACTTACTATCTCAGTAGTAATTATACTGTCTGGAGTGTCCACTCCACTCGCTCTATCTGCAAACTGCAGTCTCAGCAAGGTAGGTAAGGTGTCACACCGAAGGTGTAATTGCACTACCCGCTCCCTAGTCCCTCTGCAATCACCTGGCAGGGTAAGGTGTGGCTGCACAATCATAGCCTGCGCCCCAGGCGATGGTTGCGCCTTCTCTGCACACCTACAGAATATTACTACCCCCCTCTGCTATTTTAGCTGTCATGACAGGGGCTCCTTGATGTCCGATGCGCTATTAGACTTTGCGTAGGAGCGCTGCATTTCACACGACTACCCTGTGCTCCTACGCATAACGTGAAGGGGGATATTCTACCTGATGATATGACGTGTGCGGCTCCATAGGGGTAATATCCTGGAAATAGTTTTTTTTTAGAGTGAGTGAGAGAGAATTCAATGGTCATTTCAAATGATTAAAAATTACCATTAAACACACTTTAAAAAAAAATTGATTAACATGATATTTTATAGAATTCGCAGGCCCTCAGGAGCAGCAATTAAAATGTGGGAGACTGTCCTTCCTATTGTGTTTTACATCTCCACCCCTAGTAATTAAGCTTTTTTTGAACAGGGTCCTTATCAACCTATTGGTCCTGTCAAAATCTGTAATAGTTTGCTTCATATGCAGTAACATTTTTCATAATATTGTAAAGTACTGCAAAATAAGTTGGTGCTATATAAATTCCAATAATAATAATAGATGATGTCACCCACCATCTTGTAAACGCACTGACCATGAGTAATGGGTCGAATAATAGCATAACCCAACTAAAGGAGTAGTAATATGGCTGAAAACATGGCAAATAATATAATTTATAAAACTCTTGTTCTTAAGTTTACAATGCCCTAATGAGCATTAACCAGATCCCCTTTATAATCCTACAAATAAAGATTACATTTCACTGAAATCCAGTGTTGGGCAAAGCTACCCTCACTGGTTTCAACACCTCAGTCAACATAATTTCTGCCACTCATTGTCCAATCTAATGTTTCTCACACACATGTATTCCTGTCCCTATAGTGTTAAAACCACAATTTAGGTGGCTTGCCCACCCCTAGCCCCCTAAGAAAGGTTTAAAACTTAACTTATTTCCGGCTCTCTACGGGTCTGCAGGCGCAGGCCCTGCCCCCAACTCGCCTCTTGGGCTGACATAATTAGAATTGATGATCTCAGCCAATCCAATGCTTTCCCACAGGGAAAGCATTGGATTGGCTGAGATCGGCAAGGAGGCTCGGCCATAGCCAATCAGTGAATTAATGCATCTCTATGAGGAAAGTTTAGCGTCTCCGCTGAATGTCATAGTGTGTACAGCAGTGGGAAAGCATTTGATTGGCTGAGATCGGCAAGGAGGCTGGGCGAGGTAAAACACTGCCCTAGCCAATCAGTGAATTAATGCATCTCTATGAGGAAATTGTAGCATCTGTGCTGAATGTCACAGTGTGTACAGCACTGCCCCAGGAAGCACCTCTAGTAGCGAGCTGAGGAGTGGCCACTGGAGGTGTCCATAGGCTTTAAAGGATCACTATAGTGTCAGGAAAACAAACCCATTTTCCTGACACTATGTCATCCTTGGGGGACCCTCACGGTCTGCCTCCTGTGGCACTGAAGGTTAAAACCCCTTCAGCAGCTTACCTTAATCCGGCGCCGGGCTCCCTCGGTGCTGGTGATCTCTCCTCCCCTGCCAACATCAGCTCCCGAGTGGAGCAGAATGCGCATGCACGGCAAGAGCCACGCGCATTCTAACAGTCCATAGGAAAGCTTTTCTCAATGCTTTCCTATGGATGTTTTGCAAGCTGGATGCGGTTTTCGCATCCAGCGTCGCAGAAGCGCCCCCCTTGCGGCTGTCAGGAAGAAACTGCTATGTTTACATGTGAAGGGTTAAAACCTGGGGGACCTGGCACCCAGACCACTTCATTGAGCTGAAGTGGTCTGGGTGACTATGGTGTCCCTTTAATGTAAACACTGCCTTTTCTCTAAAAAGACAGTGTTCACAACAAATGACCTGCAGGGACTGACTATACTTACTAGAACAACTACATTCATCTCTGGTTGTTCTAGTGACTATAGTGTCCCTTTAAGAAAAAAAGAATGCCTGGATATTGTATGATATGTGGAGGGAGCACACTGACAAGAGATGTCATTTTTGTACAGAATTAACATTAGGCAGCCCGGAGCATTTTTAGTCACATGCAGAGTACTATGTATACGCAGCGTTTCAATTAGAAAGGCTGCACATACAGACTCCTAGCATCACGACCACTTCTAAAAGTAGAAGTGGTCATGGTGGTTAGAGTAACTGATTAAGTTCCCTTGAGCCATTGACATCACATGCTCCAAAGTTTATTAAAACCCTTAAAGGGTAACACCAAATCTTTAGGGGGTTTGATTTAAAATGTCCTATTGGACACTACTAATTTGCCCCATAGAGAAGGCTGTGATTGGACTGTTTTGCCAGCTCAGATGTGCAAGAGAGAAGCTCAATACGTCATATGCTACCAGCATGCATTGTGCGCTAACAAAGTATGCATTTTATGTACAGAATTGACATTAGGCATCCCAGAACTGTAAAGTCATCTGTGCTGTGGGTTGTAATTAGCACCTGGCAGAGTGTTGCATATTTCTCTGTATGTGCGGCACTTCCAGCAGAAGCACTGCAAATACAGATTCCTACTACCATGACCACTTAATATCACTTAAATGATTATGGTGGTTTGAGTAACCATTTAAAATGACTGCCTACTCATTGGACTATTGTAAGAAAAAGATGTGGCAAAGCTGGCACCAGTTCCCTTCTATAATCCCATTGTACAGCGCTACGGAATCTGATGATGCTATATAAATAATAAAATAATAATAATATCCTTTGAGAGGCTTAAAAACATACAGATTTTATAAACTTAAGAGACAAAAGGTTTTGTGTTTTAAACATTTATTGTTGATGAAGCTACGGAATCTGATGGCGCTATATAAATAATAAAATAATAATAATGAAGCCTTTGTTAGCAACCTTTTCAAAGCACATGGATTGCCAGAAAACAGCCATCACTGTGCATCCAGGCAGAGTAAGTGACAACGAACATGTCACACAAATAACGTTGTCAATAAAGTTATTTAGTAAAAAAAAAAAAAAAAAGTTTTAAACGCTAGAGACAGCCTCTCCTTGCTACCTGAGCGCGCTGGAATGCTTCTGTAAGGGATTCGAGCAAACTGTCCCTGTGCCCTGTCTACTGTTATCGTGACTTTTGTGTTTATAACACTTCTGTGGGGGCGTGTCCGCCGTAATGGTGCATTGTGGGAGCGGGCAGGCCAGTGTTGATTAGCCGCTGCCAGACTCCTCCTCTTCCTTTTCAGAGCTCGCAACCGGTCGAGATGGGTCACCAGCAGCTGTACTGGAGCCACCCGAGGAAGTTCGGACAGGGGTCCCGCTCCTGGTGGGTATCAGGGCGGTCCGTGCTAGGGCTGGGGTGCTGCCCTGTGAGGGGTGGGGGCAGGGGATGCGTGTAGTGTTGGTCCCAGGGCTTTAGGCCTCGTGGGGACCATCATGGCGGGGAGGCAGGTAATGGCGGCTGCTCATCATGGCTGCCTCACACTGTATCATGGGACAATTCTAGGACTAATACCTTCCTCACCAGCGTGAGATCATCGTCCCATGTCCTATCACAAGGGGTCTGTCTTTACCCCAATCCTCATCTATTGTTCGTGTAGTGTTTTGTAACCGTCCCATTTATTGTTAAATTCCCCCCCATTTTATTATTAATCTCTGCTGCATAGGCTGGCGCTATATAAATTCCAAATGTAATGATTATGCAAGCAAGTCTGTATGCTAAGGCTTATTCAATCCACACTTCCCCTTGGTACATGCTGCTTTTGTGTGGCACCGGGGCTTGCATAGAAGAGAACGTTTGTAGAACTCACGTGTGTTCTAGAAGTTTGTATTCATTTTAGGGCCTAGCAGAGCAACAATAATTACTGACATAAAATGGTAGTGTTGGATTTTAACACTTGATGTCCCCTGGTAAAATAAGGTGTGACTTTAACCACTACCATCACTATCTGACTTGGATGTTGCTTTGTGTTAAGTTACTGAGCTTCAGGGCTTAAGAGTTCTTCCAAAAAGCCTAATGTGTGTCTTTATGCTCTATGCACCGTTTCTCAAACTAAATAAGCTTTATGGGCACATATCTAGGTTTTCTGGGCACCACTATATTCACTCTATAGCTCAGTGAGAAATGAATGCTGCTCCTGCCCTCTGAGTGAAGCCCAAGAGCTTCTGGCTCTCATTGAGCTGTGGGAGAGGAGCAACTACTAGTGGACTTCAGGTAAGAGGTGAAACGTTCTAAAAGGCACTCATGACATATGTGCTATTTATGGCAGTTATATAGCACCAACTTATTCAACAGCTCTTTACAATATTTTAAAGGGGAAAATTAAGCAGACAATAAAATGTTACAGGAATAGGTTGATGACTACAATGCGTAGTAGTGGTCATGGTGTTTGGAATATTCCTTTAAACTTGCCTCCTTTGGTTTTTAACCCGGAAAGGGTTAGAATCCATTTAAAAACTTACCCGATTCCTGTCATCCAATGGGCAGGGGACCTAATGTGCATGCATGGCGATCAGTGTGAACGCATTAGGTCTTCTCCATAGGAAGACATTGAATCAATGCTTTCCTATCAATTTATTCAACATGGTGATGTCCTCATGCAATGTGTGAGCATGTCCAGCACTGTTTCATGGAGTCAGGTAGTGGCTCCAGTGTCTGGTAAAACTGCAATAATGTTTTTTTAAATTGCAAGGTTAAAGAAACAGGAACACTGCACCCAGACAACTTCAATGAGCTTAAATAATCTGGGTATCTATAGTGTCCCTTTAATGTTGGCTATTTTTTTTTTCCCCCTCTATGGCTTATATTGTTTTAATGCCATCTCTTTTTCCTAGCCGCGTGTGCTCTAACAGACATGGATTGATCCGCAAATATGGACTGAACATGTGCCGTCAATGTTTCAGGCAATATGCAAAGGATATTGGCTTTGTCAAGGTATGTGTTCTAGTAGTCACTTAGTAATTGAACTGTCAAGTAAACCTTGCACCAGAACAGCAACAGTGTTGAAGTCATTATGCTGCACCTTTAATGAAATACTTCAGGCTTGCTATAACAGCCCACTTTAAATTGACACTTCCCTGCATTAGTTATGGTATATTGTGGTCCCCTGTTATACTCCTGCTGTAAACTTATAAAGTAGTCAGTCACATCCTATGTGATAAGTGAAACTGCTCCTGGCAGGTAAACTACGAATTACATATACACTTTCTGAGGAGGCATTTGTTGGATAAAAACAGACCCGGGTTAAAGGCTGCTAATTGAGCTCTTGACTAGAGGAGTCAACCTGCATTTTTATGTATTTATATAAAGTGCAGAAGTCTCAGGTTTCAGTTAGTTTAAGGGGATATTAAAGCAAATGCTGGTCTCAATGGCTCAACCCTGTATAATAAACGTTGTTCCCTTTTATATGTAATCTCTTATTCTCATCAAATCAAACTGTTGGTTAAATTTATCATTTACCAGAAGCTATCAGTTAACGAAACTCAGAAATTTGTATATAAAATCCAAATTGGAAAACGAAAGCAAAGATAGCTGATCTAGAAAAAATTTTGCTATAGTCAAAGCTTCTGCAAATTTAGTAAATAACCCTGCGTGCTTAATGTCTCTTTGCTAATGTCACAAGCTCTGTCAAGTAACAGATATAGTATTTTCATTATCAAAATAAATTTTCCAAACATTTCTGTTCAATAAATAAAATTTCTTTCCCTATTTTCTACGAGTGGTGTTTGAGTCCTTATCATGGAAATCTGTCAGTAAGATAAAATTACTATTTTAGTAAAGGGTTTGACAAAATTGTTTGGAATGTAGGAACCGGCTAAAAGTTAGGTGCCAGATTTTATTTATTTAAATTTTCTGTTTAGTTTTCAACAAAAAATGCAATTCTGAAGACACCAGTGCCACTACAGCTTAATGTAGTTATTCTGGTGTCTATAGCCTGTACCTGCAGACCTTTCAATATAAACACTGCCTTTTCCTAGAAAAGGCAGTGTTTACAATGCTGCCTAGTAACACCTCTAGTGAGTCACTCAGAATGCTACTTGAGTCCTTTTTATACACGTACACATCACAAACTGACCTTTCTATTTTAACTGAAATCCACACAGTCTCCCTAACTTTGTGAGAGCAGAGTAGATCTTTTCTGTGTGAGGGAGCAGTAATCTACCTGCAGCTTCTTTCTGCTCTTTGTAGTGATGCTGGGGCCAGAGTGGTGTCATATTCCGGCTCCTGCCATCATTAAACAGTACGTGAAGGAGCAGAGAGGAACGGCAGGAATATTACTGCTCGCACACCACCTACAATGCTCTTGCAGGCGGCTCCTTGCTGCCTCAGCCGTATGGCCAGCTTTAATATTACCTTGGGTGGCCGCTTTAATTAAAGGACATCCAAGACAGCAGGGTGAAATTTCTAGTCTACCTGGTGCCTGAGATTTGAGCCCTGATTTAGTAGATACACTATTGTAGCTTGCAAAAGCTGCAGCTCTTATACCTGCAGACTCTGCATATAACTTTTTTGACACGGTCAGGTAATAGGCAACTCGTGACTGTAAGCTGTGAGTGTACGTGCAGTGAGAAAGTCAGGTGAAATCCTGTCGATGTGCTCCACAGGCTTGCCATATAACTTAACATTAGTTTGCCTCTTGCTAAGGTATTAAAATGTTTTTGGTGTGTTTGGTTAAAAAAAAAAGCTACTTTTTCTATTCTGAAATTGATCTTATGATTACTTTAGTAGTTTGTAAAAACAAGCCTATTTGACAGAATTATTGGGGTAAAAATTAATCTTTAAAATAAATCCTAAACCTACTCTAAGTTACTCCTTATTTCGCCCAAACCATTAGGTCTGTAAATACCTTCCTTATAAAGATGATGCTTGCACTAAAGAAGCTTATGGAATAAGTAACTTATCACTTACAATGGGTGGAACTACTCTGTAAACAAACATCCATGCTACTGTCCCTGACTTGGTGTTGTCTTCTAGGAATTGGGCAGTCCAAAGTTATGCTTGCAAACAACAAACTTGGACAAAAACAACCTGGCAACTAAGTGCTCTTAGGGGCCATCTCATAGAATGGCATCAAATAGCGATTTGTAAAAGCAATCTCTGAAGCTCTGAGCTGGCTTTAGGTGCCTTATTTGCCACCATTCAAAGTTGTTTAGTGATCCCTTTAATCTGTATGCGTCCCCTTATTTAAAAATATTTTCATGTGCTCTTTCCTCAGCTGGACTAAACATATTCCCTCTATGGAAAAACCTGTCACAATCTGGTGACCATGGAAGAATTATTCGTAGCGCACTGGTATCAACAGAAACATGAACATCTTATGGACATAAACATCTTCTACAATTTTCAAACCACAAAAAGAATGTCCGTTTTATACATGTTAAAATATCAAATTGGGAGGTCCTCAAATAAATATTGAACCCAAACTATTGTCCTTTCTGCATTTATAAGGCTTATATATTTTTTCTTCCTGTAGCATTTGGTCTTTTTGTAGTAGCTCATAAAGCAGTTGCATCCAGATCAGCTGAGTTCTATACTATTTAATCTTCTGTTTGAGCTAAAATGTCGCACTGTTCTCTAGTAGCTAAACATTGTAAGCTTAACTCAAGCCCTGTTACACCATTGCAAATACTGCCAGTCTAATGAAATTGTTAATGTGCAGTGGTGTCATATGGCATTGACCAGGCTGCTATGAAATTATGGGAGCATTGTCAGAGGCATGAGACTGACCCTCAATTAATGTTAATTGATACAATTCACCATGGTAAAGTAAGCTTCAATTATATTGTTTGTAACACCATACTAGTGAGTAGATGCCAAGAATACATTATAATGAATTTAACATGAAGTATAAAAGTTATAATGAACAAGTGGTTAGTTCATTTTTAGTTCAACAATAATCAGGTTGAAAATAATACCCCAGGGAAAGTTCAATTTTTAAAACACAGAAATTCTTTTGATCCAAAATAAGGCAAGAAACTCAACTTGAAGCAATGGCCAATTGAGCTATAACATTCTAATTCATTTTAGAGGGTGAGAAGAACATCCTTCTAATGGAATTTAAAGCATCCCTGCTCACTCAACATTGCTGGGAAAATGTAGTGCAGAGACAGCATTAAATTCTTTCTATGCTTGTCAGTGTTTCCTGGTGTGTTGTCCACTGAAAGTGACTGCATGCAGCAAATTCAGGTTCTGGCTTTTGTGCAGGAATGTGCAAACCATGAGCTACTGGTATTCACTTGAAATGGGTTACTTTCTTCCATTTTTATTATAAAAATACATTAGCAATGGAGATGACTGAGTCCTCTGCTTATTACCACCAGTTAAATGTTTAAACCTTTACAGTCTATTAAAAGAACTGGTTACTTACCAAGTTCTTTAATTTAGAATTAAAGTGGGTGCATATCTATATATACTGCCTTCCCCAACATTTTTGACTGTAAAACATTACATGGCATACATTTGAAGCAAGGTGTGCATAGATGCTAAAATACTTGCTTTCAGTATAGATTGCTAAGATAAGTTAATTACATTTACACTTTTTTTTTTGCTCCTTTGTTCATACTTTAACAATATTGGAAATGCAAAGTGTGATGGTACAATCCTTTTACTCCATCAAGCATTCACTTCTTCCCATAAAATCACCAAGTAATTCAGAGTAATAAATTGCTGGTATCGCCAAATAATCCACACGAGCCAAGGCTTAATGCTGGAACAAGTCTGATTTTTACTGAGAAACAAGGCACACAATTTATACAGTACAAAACTCCTTTGGGCCAGGATAGATAATTGTGTTTGAGCAGCTTATCAAACTCCATTATTGTCTGGCCAGAAAAGTTACAATTTTCACACTTCTTAAAAATATACTTTACAAATATATCAATATAAAAACAATATCCCTGGGTAGGTGATGGGAGTAATATATCCAAATTTTGTGAGAATCTGTTTGGTAGTTACAGTGTGGAAGTTTGACCGTGTCGCCACGTGGTTGTAGCCGACTCAGAGTTCCATGGAATAAGTGGTGCGAGCCGGTCTCCGTTCGGGACAATTTACATGAAAACCCTCATTGATGTAAGGTAGCTGGTTACATGAGTGTTCCCCTCGTTCGGTAGATTGAAACTCCCGAATGCCATTCATGTATAGTTTATGGGAAATGGGTCAGACGGGACTTCTATGGGGGGGCAATGCCGAAAATAGTAATAGGCGCTCGACGCCTAAGTCCTGCTGACTGGCCATTCGGGAGTATAAGATGGCCGCCATTCATTGCTCTCACCACGTGTTTGTGTCCCGAAACGGCGGCCACCCAGGAGCACTCAATTAGCTTGCGGTTTCACAAGATTCTATGTTCTAATCGCTACTCAGGGTGGTCCTCGTTCGGTAAAATGGCTATTTTAACGAATAATCCACAATAAAGGCAATACATTTAACGAAACAAAATAGCAGGTAGGGAAAAACCGAATGCACACAAAGCTTTATACATTTTATCTTGCAATATTTCACACACGGTCTGAAATGTTAGTATAAAAGTGGAATTATTTTCCTTGCTGGTGTCAAACATTTGCTTATATGTATCTAAGGACCCTGAAGCAATTAGTAGCAGTGCTGCTTACTAAATACTGCTACATAATGTAAAATACATGCATTAGAGCATAATGCCCACATACAGTTCAATCATGCAAGCTTAATATAAAGGTATTTCATACTGCTATAGTAATCTTTGTCAATCTCTGGACTGCTAATGTAATGCATAATGGTAGACCATTCACTTGTCTCCTTGACTGGAGGAATGCTCATCACCCAGTGAAACTTCCTCTAGTGTTTGAAAGCAGGGGGTAAGCTTAACATGTTCAGCAACTTTACATTCATTATGTTGGTGACTATTGGCTTCTGGCAGAGATTTGTCCCTCAACAGGCTGGTAATCACAACTACACTATACACAATGGTAAATTAGACTTTTTTCAAGTCTAGAGAGAACAACGGCATGGACCAGCACCTAACCCGGGTCTGGTGTTTTAGGCGGATGCGTGCTGATTTTGAGATGGAAGCAGCAGGATTTGGTGATCTACTGGATATGAGGGGTGGAGAGGTCAGAGTCAAAGAGAACACCTAGGCACTGAGCCTGTGAGGTATAGGTGATGGTCGTTGACTTGGAGGGAGACAGATAACACTTGATGGAGGAAAGACCAGAAGTTTTGTTTTGGACAGGTTGAGTTTAAAAAAAGTGAGCAGCCATCCAGTTAGAAATTGCAAAGAGGCTGTTAGATGACACAAGTCAAGATGGTCTGGGAGAGGACAGGTAGATTTGTGTGTTATCTGCATATAAATTATAATAGAAGCCAAAGGAGCTAATAAGTTTACCAAGGGAGGCAGTATAGAGAACAGTAAGGGACCAAGGACAGAACCTTGGCGGAACACCAAAAGATAGGAGTTGGTGAGAAGAGGCAGAGCCAGAGAAAAGAGAGCTGGGAAAGGTACTAGGAGCACCAGGAGAGAGCAGTATCCCATAGACCGAGATTAAGGAGAACGAAAAGAAGCTATCAATCACCATGTCAAAAGCAGCAGAATGGTCAAGAAGAATTAGAATAGAATAATGACCTCGAGATTTATCAGTGATAAATTATTGGATACTTGTGTTGCTGGCATCTCAACAGCGTGACAAGTGCGGACTCCAGACTAAAGTGGGTCAAGCAGAGAATTGGATTCAAGCAAGTCTGTCAATCTCGCATACACAACTCTCAAGGATCTCTGACGCAAATGGCAGTAGTGAGATAGGGCGGTAATAGGATGGGAGTTAGGGACAAGGTTGTTTTTTTTCGGAATTAGGGTTACAGTTGCATGTTTGAAGGGTGAAGGAAATGTGCCAGAGGAAAGGGAAGGATTGAAAATTTTAGAGAGATGGAGCGCAAGAGAAGGAAACAATGTGCGGATGAGATATGTGGGAATAGGATCGAGGAAACAGATGGTGGTGCTGGAAGACTGGAACAGAGCAGAAAGAGGGTTTGGGGGAAGTATTGGTAGATATCTCTTTCCTGATTGTAGAAATCTTCTCAGTGAAGTGAGTTGCAAAGTTTGTGGTGGGAGGAGGGGGAGCAACAGGGCGAAGAAGAGCATTCAAATTGTGAAATAGACATTTGAGTTTGCAGGTGAGTATGCTTATGAGGGTGCTAAATTAGTTTACTTTTACAGATGTAATAGCCAAGCTGTAGGAACGCTGCATACATTTATAATGGAGGAAGTCAGATGCAGACACTTTCTCCAGCAGTGTTCAGCAGTTCTGGAACATTTTTGGAGCAATCGGGTCAGCTTGGTGTACCAGGGTTGTAATTGGGAGCTCTTGCTGTGTTTAAATGTAGGAGGTGCCATGAGGTTAGCGTTAGGACACGTGAGATTTGAGATGGGTAAAAGAGTTTGGTGGAAAATTGCTGGAGGTCAAGGCAGTGGAGGTTTCTGCGAGATTGGTGAGTTGAGGGTGGTGAAATTTGGGTACGGGGTATGCTGATATCAATGGTCAGCAGACGATGGTCAGACAAAGGAAATAGAACAACAGAGATTAGAGGTGATACAGAGATTGGTGAAGATGAGACCAAGACCCGAACGGTTTGAAAAATCGATCAGTTATTTTTGTGACTTTATGTTCCAATAAACACCAGTTAATTTATGGAAAGACCTGTAAGTGCACCCTTTTTCTAATTTGGTATATATTTCAACGTGCACGTACTTGCAATGTACTGAAGATTTCCACCGGCCCATGTTTTTTATGATGTGTGCAGGAGTATTGTGGCTGGAAGCTGCTGTTGCGGTTCCCATACGAAATTAGTGTCTCGTAAATGAGGTAGGGTTGAGACCAAGTTTAACCAATAATGTTCTTGAGTATAACATGAATTTTTGAGTTGTAAGAGGATTGCTGTGTATTGCGAGTAAAGAGGAATTTGATTTAAGATTATGTAGAGAATGTTTTAATAAGTCAAATACCATAATGGGGAACCATTTATAACCTGTAGGATAGTAAGATATCTGTACTGCGTATCCTACTTGACAAGTTTTTGTATGTTGTAAAGATAAGATATAATGATCGTGATTCTTGATTAAGTCTGAAAACTTAAGGCATAATTCAAGGTCAGAAATTTTATTTACTGTAAACTCTTTAGGTCTTAAGAAACCATAAAAAGCGAGATACATAGGGGCTTTGAGAATTAAGTTGGTATTTGGTTCGAAAGGGGCTTTATCTAACAAGTCCGAAAAGCATCGAAACTTACTGCTGTCAATAGGCAGTCTTTTTGGAGGCCTTTCTATTTTAAAATTTAGTATGCCTTTCAAGACACTTTTTATTGGGTATGAGGCTAGAAAAGGTTTTTTGTTAGAGAAGGTGATTAACATTAACAATTTGATTGTATTAAATGCTAAGTTTAAGGAAAAGTGGCACAATGTAGTAAATGCGACCAGGGTTTTAATAGCAAACATATTTATTATCTGAAAATCACACAGAAATTTCTGAAACAGTTTATACGCTCTAGCATACGTAGTCCTTGTGTTAGAGGACAGACCGCTTGGGCCAAAACTGTACTCTGGGACAAATCTAGTCCATTAACAGGTCTTGTAATTCCAGAGAATCCTTGGAGTCAGGCTTGGCTGACGGGTGGATTAGAAAGAACTCCTGAAATTTAGAGCGTGATAGCGCGTCAGCTGCCTTATTACAGATACCAGGTACATGAAAATATTCAAGGTAAAACTGGTCAGATGCTGCTAACCATGTTAGTTTCCTGACAAGTCTCATGATGGTGAGAGACTGAGATCTGCCCTTGTTTATTATATGAGCTGCAGACTGGCTGTTAGTGAGGCATCTAACACATGTCCCTTCCATTTATGACCCCAGAGAAAGGCCGCTACAACAAGAGTGAATATTTTGAACAGAGCGGAGCGATTCAGAAAGTTAGCCAATTGAGACACTTCGGCAGGCCAGCGCGACTGAACCTATTCATTGCCAAATATTGCCGCATAACCCACCAAAGCAGCTGAATCAGTCCAAATCATTGGCGAATTGTTCGAAATAGGTGGAATTAATAACGATTTTCCGTTCCAAGATGACGTTTCCCACACGTCTAAGTCTGCCCTGGCATGTGAGTTAAGGAAGATTGCGTTGTGGCAAATGTGCTTATGTCACGAGCTCATGGAGGAGCCTGCTAGCTAGCCTCCTGCCCAAGGACTATGGGCCGTATCCAAAGACCCTGTTTGGGAGTTTAATCTCCCCAGCCACCATTAGCAGCTTTCCCTGGCTGCCCCTGGTTCGTCACTTTCCTTTCATTCGAATAGAACCGAACACCAGCTCCCTGGTGGCTGTTCGCATGAAGAAACCCACGCATCTTCCTCAGCGGTACTAAGTCGTGATCATCGTGGAACTAAAATTGGCATTAGGACTTCGTGGGTTACCGGTCACCTCAGACAACTTGGTCCGAGATTTTGAATGACTTTGCAATCCGCCAGGAGAGCGCTTTTTGGAGGGAAGGTGTCTGAGATTAAGAGGAACAGACGCTACCAGCGACCCAGGTGGAGCACCCCATATTGTGGCTGCAGAAGCTCATGAAAGTTGACCGGCCAAAGCACCAAACGCCCTGGAACTGTTTTGGGCACAGAACCATGTGTGCGGCTAGTCAGAACTTTAACACGGTGGCGTTTCCCCTACACTACATGGATCTGAGTGCTATTTGAAGAACTTGGGTGCTCAGATCAGGGCTTTTTAATGATGTATAATTTGTGGGGTTATTTTATGTGTTTATGATTTTTTGGGGTATTTTTATGTTTGATATTTTTATGTTTGTCTCTCTGTTCCAGGGATATAATTAACGTACCAGCCTTTAACGCAATTATCTTCCTGGGAGGGGGTTGTGTAGAATACAGTGGAGACCCCCTGCTGGCATCTGTGCATAAAAGGCTGAGTTTGGCTCATTAAAATCAGTTGTACTGCCAGAACTATGTGTCGTCTAGTTACTAGGAGGGAAAAGGGCTAATCACTGTTCCAGCTTGTTCCATCTCATGGAGGATTCAGCGGGGAAAGTCCTTGTAAGGACTAGAGCTCCCAGTACTGTGTGTCATCCAGTCCCTGGGAGTGAATAGAGCTAGTCCCCTATCCTGCTCCAGGACAGAGAGTCTCCAGGAGGACCTCGGTCAAGCCACGATGACTGGGGCAGAAGTGCTGAGGTCCTTGGTGGAGATACCCAGACGGGGTACAGGGAGCTCGGCTACATGCCTCTTTCTCCCCCTCAACCACTCCGTGTGTCCATTTCTCTCCCCAGCCGATCCATGTATCTAATTTCCCATCCACCCCCTGCATGTGTAGTATTTCCCCCCAGCACTCCATGTGGGGGAAATACTACAACTAATTTAAAGTCACACTTTTCCTATTTAAGTCTGAATGTTGCTATTTGGTTTTCAGTTTGTTTCAATAAAAAAATAAAAGAAACTCTCATATGCGTACTCGCACAACGGAAGTTCCGGAATTCATTCCTCAACATTCTGAGGTAGAGTGGTTGTGTGCACTACTTTTTATTCCATCCCAGACAGTGGTGTATTTTGGATCTGTGCTGCCCTAGGCATGACGGAACTCGGGCACCCTCTAATTTAAATTTGCCCCCCCCCCTTCCTCTTAAGTCCACACCTCTTCCTGTTAAAGACTAACACATACTTTGACTGACAGGCACACAGTCTCAGATACACTGACATACACACACACACTCACTGATTTGACACAATTTGACAGACGCAATCAGTGACACAAAATCACTGACACACGCACACACACACTCATTAACATACACACACACAATGACGCAGATTCACACTCACTGACTGACAGACACACAAACACTGAGAGGCATACACAATCAGTCAGACACACACAAATACATACACACAATCACTCAGACACACAGGCTCCCTCACAGACACACACTGACAGACATACATACAGTCACTCACTCACAGACACACACTGACAGATATACACACACACAGACTCACTCACTCAAACACACATTCACTGACAGATACACTCACAGACACACACTGACAGATATACACACACAGACTCACTGACAGCCAGCCAGACACACATTTCCCCCATTTCCCTATTTTTATCAAATATCCCCCAAACTAGGCCTGAAACTTGGAAATCTTCTCTTACACGCCACTACACAATAATTCCCAGTGTTATAGGCAGCATAATATAATGCAGAGGGACTAGTCATATGTTATATACTGGCAGAGACCCAGTTTGTAAATATTTCATCATGATTATATTTTCCTGTTTGATGACTTGTGAGTGCAAAGTAACTTTTATGAAGATTCAGGCGTGCAAGTAGTCGGGCGGTTGAGGTCCAGGTGGGCAGCGAGGGAGCGCTGATTTGTGAGCTCTCTCTGCTTAGCTCCCTCGTGCGCCGCAGAGTGATGCTGGGAGACGGAATGTGACGTCATATTCCGGCTCCCGGCATTACTCCGCAGCATGCACCTCACGTTTTTTTAAAGTGCCGCCCAAGACAAATGCCTTGTTTGCCTCGCGTCAAATACAGCGCTGATCCCAGACACCATTTTGGGAGTGGAGGAAGTGATTTTCAAGTAACATTTGTGATGCAAAAATCTACATTTTATGAAGTGCATTTGGAGTGCAAGTTGCAATCATGGCATCTATGATGGAATGCAAGCAGAAATTACATGTTATGACATCTATGTTTGAATGCGATTATATAAAACTGTGGTCTGGAATGCAAACAGAAGGACTGTGGTTTGGATGATTTATCAAGTGAAGGGCAGACCTACAGATGATTAGTTTCTGAATACGGCATGGTGCCAGTGGCGTACTAAGTGGGGGGCGGACTGCCCCGGGTACCACAGATAAGGGGGTGCCAACGGACAGGGGCACACGATTCAACTGCAGTGTTACCGGCAGGAGGGGTGGGGAGGGGTTTCAAGGTTGAACTTGATGGACTTTAGTCTTTTTTTTCAACCTAAAAAAGAAAAGGGGAAGAGTCTGCGCTAACTCGGTGAAGCAGCAACCCTAATAAGGGCTTTCTTTTACCATTTTGAGAAAACCCTAAAGGTGAAACGCGTAAATGGTTTTAATAAGTGTATTTTAATCAATAAAAGTAATTTTTGGTTACCTTTTATACTAGGACCAATTCTATACTTATTTTTATTGTATTTTATACACTTTTTTTTACTCCTGGCATTCTTATATTATATCATTATTTTTATATCAATTTAAAACTATTCCATTGTTTTATTTTATTTTTTATCCTCCTATTTTTTATTGTTATTTTATTTTTAACTTGAAGTGTATCCCGTCCAAAAAAATCCTTAGGTGGGGATAATTCCACCAGCGCTGTGGCAATAGAGCAGTATCTGTCTGCTCTATTCTTGTAAGTATAACTTATCTTAAGATATTACTGTGTTTTTAATACTGAGAGCACTATCTGCTATTTTATATATATCCCGTGGAAACCTATTATCCAACACCGGAGAGGCGGACCTATCTCCCCAGCATTAAAGAACAACGCACATCTGAGTAGGTCCTAGCCTACATCAAAGGAATTCCAAGCCGGATAGACGGACCAACCATCTAAGTACATCCGATAGTGGGGATTAAACCACTAAGTGCCTCTTCTCCTAGAGCTGGTTAGAGCTCCAACAAATGTGAGTGAAATACCTTTCCTTTGAATATATACCACATTTGGACATACAATATTTCACCATTGGCAGCTTTTTTCTTTTTTTTCTTTTGTCTTCACATATATGGACTACCTACCATACGGACGGAGCAACACTTGAGGACTATTATCATATTACTGCACATCAGTGAGACTGTTTCAATTTATACTTTTATTTATCCGGATGAACTTTACTTGATTTTATCATTATTGCTTATTTTATTTATATACACTTTTACAAACTTTTTATTTGTTTGTTCAAGCGCAGCCCTTAACTCCCTTTTTGCATTTTTTTCAACCTAGACTACTATATAATAGGTGATTAAACAGAGCCATGCACTCCCTTTCCCAGATATGCAGCTCACAATTACTGCATATAACCCGAGAATCCCTCTAATGTCCTCAGTGTCTGACTGTCTCCATGCTTGCTGCTTTTATTTCAGCGCAGTGTTCATGATCTGGCAATATTATTACTATTATATTATTATGCGTTCTACTCTTTGTCATTTAAGTGTTTAAATTCTTTGCTTTTTAAATATGGACTATTGAAGATTAGGGAGGAATACATACTTTTGAGAAGAAAGGGTAAATGATGAATTTTCATTCCTTTTCACTGGTGATTTAATTGTATTTTTAGGAGGAGATATATATTTAAGTTTATATTTTAATCTATATATTTGCTGGGATTTCATGAACAAAATCTATAGACCAGAGGTTTCACATACTTGAAGGTAAAGTTTAACTGACTCTTTATTCATCTTTTTGATAAGAAAACAAAACACAATTTCAGTTATAGCGAGATATACCTTTTCTAAGAAATTATTAAAGGGATACTCAAAACATTATAGCTTAGAGCTTGTTGTGATGGTCAGGACCAGACTGATATGTGGGCATCAAGGGCCAGAATATGCAGCCTGTTTCGCTGAAACATCTATTTTTTTAATTTATTTTTTGGACTGTGTTAGGGCAGCAGGGAAAAGTGAGTGAGCAGTGTAACTCTTTCTCACAAAGGATATTTTGCAGTTTCCACTACAGTGTGGCCACATAAATGGTACAAACTGCACCTTTTATCTTGCTCAGGTAGGAGCCAACACCCTCATTTGAGCGCTACCACCCAGACTCAGCCAGCTGATTACGAAGAAAGGAAGAGTCCCTGAAATGCCAACTTCATACCTAAAGAACCCTCACACTGCCCTCAGAGTCCCTGCTTCCAGTAACTAGTAATATCAGTTGACGACTAGTAATATTAGGCTTGCCCAGTAGCCTATGACCAATAGTTCTCAAAGTGTGCTTACCACTGTGTTTGCCTATAGTGAGCTTGTGTGTGTAAGAGAGCTTGTCTGTAGTGAACTTGTGTGTGTGTGTGTGTGTGTGAGACAAACTCCCCTTCCCACGTGAGTTTGCAACAAGCTCCTGGAGGAGCTTGCTTATCAGCCACCTGCCCACAGATTATGGGCCCTGCAGGGAAACCTGTAAAAGACTACCGAATTTGACCGGACATTAGCACTGATTTCATGTAACTGTTTTGGGCATAGGACCATGTGCACGGTCAGTCAAAATTATGACTTCCATGAAAATTCCAAACCCCTAAGCCAATCTGGGTGATTTTTAGATATGTTGGTCACCCAGATCGGGGCTATCAGGGAATGGTAACTTTTGTGAAGTTTTTATGTGTTTTTAAGGTATTTTGTTTTTTTTGTAATATTGTAACTAATGTTTTTTTTGTAATATTGTAACTAATCTTATTGATTTTTTTGATTGGGTAACTAAAATCATAGATCAGGGTGGTGCAGTAGACATTGCTTACCTAGATTTCAGTAAGGCTTTTGACACTGTTGCACATAGAAGGCTTATCAATAAACTGCAATCTTTAAGTTTGGATTCCAATATTGTTGAATGGGTAAGGCAGTGGCTGAGTGACAGGCAACAGAGGGTTGTAGTTAATGGAATATATTCCAAGCTTGGACTTGTCACCAGTGGGGTACCTCAGGGATCTGTACTTGGACCCATTCTCTTTAATATTTTTATTAGTGATATTGCAGAAAGTCTTGATGGTAAAGGTATGTCTTTTTGCTGATGATACTAAGATATGTAACAGGGTTGATGTTCCAGGAGGGATAAGCCAAATGACAAATGATTTAGGTAAACTAGAAAAATGGTCAGAATTGTGGCAACTGACATTTAATGTGGATAAGTGCAAGATAATGCATCTTGGACGTAAAAACCCAAGGGCAGAGTACAGAATATTTGATAGAGTCCTAACCTCAACATATGAGGAAAGGGATTTAGGGGTGATTATTTCTGATGACTTAAAGGTAGGCAGACAATGTAATAGAGCAGCAGGAAATGCTAGCAGAATGCTTGGTTGTATAGGGAGAGGTATTAGCAGTAGAAAGAGGGAAGTGCTCATGCCATTGTACAGAACACTGGTGAGACCTCACTTGGAGTATTGTACACAGTACTGGAGACCGTATCTTCAGAAGGATATTGATACCTTAGAGAGGGTTCAGAGAAGGGCTACTAAACTGGTTCATGGATTGCGGGATAAAACTTACCAGGAAAGGTTAAAGGATCTTAACATGTATAGCTTGGAGGAAAGACGAGACAGGGGGGATATGATAGAAACATTTAAATATATAAAGGGAATCAACACAGTAAAGGAGGAGACTATATTTAAAAGAAGAAAAACTACCACAACAAGAGGACATAGTCTTAAATTAGAGGGACAAAGGTTTAAAAATAATATCAGGAAGTATTACTTTACTGAGAGGGTAGTGGATGCATGGAATAGCCTTCCAGCTGAAGTGGTAGAGGTTAACACAGTAAAGGAGTTTAAGCATGCGTGGGATAGGCATAAGGCCATCCTAACTATAAGATAAGACTAGGGACTAATGAAAGTATTTATTGGGCAGACAAATGGGCCGAATGGTTCTTATCTGCCGTCACATTCTATGTTTCTATGTTTCTATGTATGTTTTTCTGTGCCAGGAAATAATTGAGTTAGTTCAGTTCCTGACTCAATTATCTCTCACAGAGGAGAGATGACAGAGGAGGAGTTTGTAACTTGTAACTAGTCCCCTCTCAGGTCTAGGTGAGGGATTATCCTGTTTGTGTGGGAGTGTCAAGGGCGTGCTTAACTGTGTCTGAAATTGTGTAAAAGCAGGCCATCTGGCCAGATTAAAGTATTCCAGCTTGTACTCCCAGAACTATGTGTCGTCTGGTTACTGGGAGGGGAAAGGGCTAATCACTGATCACTGTTCCAGTGTGGAGAATTTAACAGGGTAAGTCCTTGTAAGGACTAGAGCTCCCAGGACTGAGTGTCGTCCAGTGCCTGGGTGTTGCTAGAGCGAGTTCCCCATGCGGCTTCAGGCGGGAGCGGTTCCAGGACCCCAAGTCAAGCCACGGCGTCTGTGGGCAGAAGTGCTGCGGTTTGTCCCCTGTTCCAGCTAGGAAGCAGTCCTTGGCCAGGGGTACAGGGAGCTCCGTTACAGTGCGCACATTAGTGAGCTTGTGTGTGTCTCAGAGAGAGCTTGTCTGTAGTGAACTTATGTGTGTCAGTGAGCTTTTCTGTACTGACATTGTGTGTGTACCAATGTGGATCAATGTGAAGCAAATACAAACACACACATGGCTTAAAATTTTTAAGTACAATGTCAACGCCAGGCTTTGAAGGTTGCTTGCCACTGTAACCCTGGAAGGTCCAAAGCACATTCACTCAGGGGTGGATTTCTACTTGCCACGGCTAACAGGGTTATTTGCTAAAGTGAGAATTCAAAGTGAATTTCAAATAATTTTAAAAGTAAGCTTGCTAAGACATCTTCCTAACATCATAACCATTCACAATTTAATGCACAATAAGAGCAATAATACAATATACAAAACAGTATTACCTGAATTTCTGAATTCTTTGAAAAATGTCCCACACTAAATATCACAATGAAAAAAAAGACATAATATTAAAAACATCTTTATCAGAATTTATATAAATAATGACCCAAATACATACAGATTCATCTTCACAAGCACAAACAGAGTTGCTCTAACACTCCCCCCCACCCCCGTACACATAAAACAATCACATCCAACATGTTTACTTCCAACCTTTAAATCCTCCATGCATGATGAACCCTTTTTTCTTATTTTGATTTGTTCAGCCCACATTAATAAAGAATCGGGAAATGTTTTCATATTGCTGTTAGTATTTTGGTAATGGCACTAAGTAGGTGGGCAACACATTTGGAATTCCATTAATGGAACTTGATAGATAGAAATGAGGGCAGATTGCACTCATAAAGGTAGATGCAGGATAAAAAAAAATCACAGATTTTCAATCTATTGTTTGTCAAAATGAATTTGTACCAATACAAAAAGCTCATACAAAAGGCTAATGGGTTTCAATAAACATTTAGTCAGGGCCATCCCACCCACTTGGTGCATTCAGAAAAGGCAGAGCTGTAGGGGTTTCGTGGGCTGGCGTCACGTAGTCACCAAATAAAAATATTGGTGTTATAGGATGCACACAAGCCATTGATGTTATGTCAGAATTCCCTATTGAGCTTACAAAAATATTGGCAGGAAGGATACTGTAATTGATAAACTAAAGAAATACTCCACACAGCTTGTTGAAGTGCTTTATGTGTGAAGAGTGTGTCTGGTTTTTATTTCACAAAAAATTTATATTTCAATATTTTTATAAATTACCCCTGTTACACCCCCTGGCTGTCAATCAGATAATTAGTACCGGTACTTCCAGGTATTTTAGCTCAGTGATGCTAAACTTATCTATAGACTGTAAGCTTGTTTGAGCAGGGTCCTCTTCAACCTTTTGTTCCTGTAAGTTTTCTTGTAATTGTCCTATTTATAGTTAAATCCCCCCTCTCATAATATTGTAAAGCGCTACGGAATCTTTTGGCGCTATATAAATGGCAATAATAATAATAGGCAGCAAGTTGACCAGAGCCTTGCATGATAGGCCTTGCAAAGACTTCTCATTGAACCGTATTGGGAAGTCTATGGACACCCATACAAAGTCTGGGCTGGGGTGGGTTTGCAATGGCTGCAGACAAGGAATCTGCGACTTTTGCAAGCTGATTCTAAATATACTCCCAATGAAAAAACTCATAATTAAATGCATGCATGTTTTCACTGGGGATATGCTTACTAAATAGTATCTCTTTCTCTTTTTTTTTTTTTAGTTTCTCTTTTTCTTAATTGGGCAGTTGAGTGACCGTGTAATGACAAATAATAATAAATATCATAGACAAATACAGTGTAAAATAACAGAACTTGTACCAAATCCAAGGGATGAACTCCAAGCACATCACATAATCCATGTGACAGGGATTACCAATAATGAACTCAGCTGGACAATATTTGTCTAAATTCCTCAGATTCAGCTGAGCTCAGCGTTAAGATTATGGAAAGTGGATCATTTGGAAAAAATGCTGCTCTGCAGTTTATTAATGTGAGCTGATTTTGACTGGCCTTGTATTTGCAGTTTGTTCATTTCATTTTACATGTTGCAGTTAGGGAACTAAAAATACTTGGCTTACTGAATAAAAAATGTTCTGGACCGGCGGAGGATTAATGTTGTCTTTCCTTCATTTCACTTTCTATTTTGGTATGTGCTCAGCTTGAATAGAAACAGTTTAGTGAAGATAAAACCAAATGTTTGTCCAATTAAGCGTACATGAATTTCTCACATGGGTTTTAGTAAGCAGAAGGTCAAAGGCAAAAATATAATAGGCGCTCACTAAAAACTAATACAAAATAATATAAAAGCGGGCTGCAGCAACAAATACAAGAATTCCCAACCTTGTGAGTGGTGGAACATATAAACAAAAGAAAGAAACCGCGCCCAAAGAGTATGTATAAAGTGGTATACGTACACAAATATATATGGATGATATACACTTTGAACCTCGAGGGAAACAGAGATAAAAATAATAGTGCAATACAGTATGTGCAAAACGACAAGTGACGTGTGATCTGTGGTTACACTCACATTTGCTTGAGCTATATCAGAGCTCACCTGTATCAGCGCCTGGATGAAGGTCAAAGGCATTTAGAAGGTCTGAAGTGGGCAGAGGTGTTTTGTAATGAAAAATGAATTTAAATGGATCAGAAACAGGCAGAGGTGATCTTTCACAAACAAAATGATCTTAATGAGTCTAAAGTGGGCAGAGTTGTTCTGTGATGGACATTTGTTTCTGGTCAAAAGGATCTTGGTGGGTTTCAAGCTGGAAGATGTGTTTCACGGTGGTTAACAGGACCTGAAGAAGTTTGAAGTGGGTAGAGGTGTTGCACTGTGGACTGATGTATTTGCATAGGTCTCAAGTGGGTAGATGTGTTATATTTTAATCAAATTAATTTGAACTGGTCTGAATTTGGTTTAAGTTTTCTATGGTAGACAAATGGATCTGGATGAGTTTAAAGTTGGAAGAGGTGTTGCACTGTGGAATAATATATTTACATATGCCTACAGTGGACAGGCGTGGTGTGTGATGGACAAATTGGTCTGGATGGGTATGTGTGATGGAACGCCGTCACTGAGTGCCATATCCTCATGTGTTCGCTGTCTATATCTATGGGGGGAGACATGTGATGGATGGCCTGATTTGTTTGGCACGGGTCACAAGCTTGCGGCGCCATTTTTTGGGGGACTGTTTTACATGTGCATGTATATTCAGCTATGGGTCAACAAAGGGGGGGGGGGAGGGGTTGCAGCTCTGTAAAGTATAGTTACGTGAAATATATTGCTTGTCTGTGCCTCTCCCCCTCTCCCTTCCTTTTCCTGTCACAGCAGGACGTTGCCACAGGGACACTGCCAGCCCAGCTTGAACTGGTTGCTTTGTCCCTCTTCCATCCTCCATCAGCTTCTTGGGATTGAATCCCCTGTTGTTTTGTGTTGGAGACCCATGTACGGGTCTGTGCATGTAAAACTATCTGTGACAAATTAAACAGATCTCAGTCAGTGTTGTACCTCCAAAACTGTGTGTCGTCCAATTACCAATGGTTCCTGAGCGGCTGACGGAAGATAAAAGTGGAGGTAACCAGTTGGGTTACCCGGAGTCTGCTACAGTATGAAATGATCAAGAAGATATTAATGTATTCTAAGCATTTTATAATGTCCAAGGGATGAGGATGGGTGTAAAGTGACCAAAAGTGTATGAACTTGTAACGGATCCCCTATACTCTAGCTGAGTATATCCGTGCAAAATCTCCCGAAATCCAAGTATAGCAGAAGGTGTAGTGATTATAACTCCCAATCCCCAAAACATGAGCCAAGACTTCATGAAGGGGTAAAGCGATCTGTTTAATGGAGGCCACAGCTTGGCCTTTTATGCAAGTCCCCAAGCAAGGTATACTCCCACAGGGACCTTGTGGGGAACAGGAACACAATTACAATAACCAATCAACATACAGTTACAATGTAAAACACTCCCACGTAAACAGTATAATCCCTCCTCTCTATCCTGGAGACAATTGGGTTAAGTGACCGTAGTAAACTTAATTATCTCCAGGTACAGAAAATATTTCAGAGTTAGAAATTTCACAAAGCACTTTAAAATACATAAAATCATATTTCGCATAACCGAACCCCCGTAGCCTACATATCCCCAGATAGCTTGGATCTGAGCGCCCAATATATGTCAAAAGCAATCAGCAGTGCGTTTATATAATGCAATGTGTTTGTATGAATGCAGAGTGTGTGTGTGTATGAGTGCAGTGTGTGTTTGTGATGCAGAGTGTGTTTGTGTGTGTCATGCAGAGCCTTGGTGGGGGGTGGGCATTTTTATAAATTTTAAAAAATTATTATTATTTTAATATTATTATTATTTTTTAAATATTATTAATATTTTATTTTATTATTATTTAAATTTTTATTTAGATTTTTTCGTCCCCCCTCCCTGCTTGATATATGGCAGGGAGGGGGGCTCTCACTCCCTGGTGGTCCAGTGGATGGGCTGTGTAGGAGGGGCGTTGGCAGCGAGCTGTAACTTACCTTTCCTGCAGCTCGTGTCAGCTCCCTTCTCTCTCCTCCGGTCCAGTCAGCTCCCCTGTCAGCTCCCCTGTAAGTCTCGCGGTCTGTGTGCCGCGCGGAGCGTTGCCACGGTAATCCGTGGCAACACTCTGACCACGCAGCTCTCGCGAGACTTGCATTGGAGCTGACAGGGGAGCTGACGGACCGGAGAAGGGAGCTGACAGGAGCTGCAGGAAAGGTAAGTAACAGCTCGCTGCCAGCCCCCAACAGGACCGTCGGGCTTGTAATGAGCCCGGTGGTCCTTGTCTGTATTATGGCAATGTAAGTTGCCATAATACAGACAGTGACTCGAGTATAAGACGAGTGGGGGTTTTTCATATACTCGAGTATATACGGTACATAATAACAACAATAAATTAAATAAAACCAGTGAACATTAAGATAGAGTTAAAGTCGGTCAGCCTCTCACGAGTTTAAGTAAGGCGACCTGGTTGAGCAGGGGTGATGAAAGGGGGGGGGGTGGAGTAGTAGGATTACCACGGGGTGGTTGGGTGTCAAGTCCATTTTCGGGTCCTTGTTACGGGTTCCTTTATATCGCCCCATGGGGTTTCAGTGTGGTGATGCATGGAACGTCATGCAGGCGGTGTGAGTAGCTGGATGTGGTTGGGTTTGTCCTCATGTTTAGCTAGTGGCATGTTTGCGATGGTTCATTCCATGTCTGGGCCCGGATCGAGTGAGACCCAGCAGAGCCTGGTGTCGGAGAGATGGTCGTGCCCGTTGGAGTGGGCCTGGGTGGAACTAGTGGGTATGTTTGGGACGGTCGTGAGGGAGGTGTGCAAGAGAGAAAGAGAAGAGGGAAGAGGGGAAGAGGGGGGAAGAGGGGAAGAGGGGGGAAGAGAGGAGAGAGTGAAAAGAAGAGAAAAAAGGAAAAAGAGGAGAAGGGGGAGGTGGAGTGTTGTGAAGCAGGTCAGACTTTTCTATTGTGTGTGTGTTTTGTCATAGAACCATGGATCCCAGATTTTATGGAAGTGTTTTGTTGTGTCATGTATAAGTGCGGACAATTCGTCCATTTTAATGGTGTCTTTGATTTTGCGTTGCACTATGTCTATGGATGGGGTGTCCGGGCTTCCCCATTTTTCGGCTGTGGCTCATCTCGTGGCTAGTGCAATACAGGCGATCAGTATGTTTTGTGCTCTGGGTGTGTTGGTGTGTGTTTTGGAGAGAAGCCATATCCATGGATTTAGTGGGATGTTGGAATGTAGGATCTGTGACACCATGTCTGTGACCTGTTGCCATAGTTGGGCATTTGAGGTGCATTCCCAACATAGGTGGAGGTAAGTTCCCCTGTATCCTCATCCCTTCCAGCATAGGTCTGTGACAGCCTTGTCCATTTGTTTCAGTTTGAGTGGGGTGAGATACCATCTCATTAGCGATTTATAGGTTTGTTCCTTATGATTAACACATATAGATATTGTGGCTGTCGCTTCCCATATATCTGCCCAATCTTTGGGGTCTTCTGCTGGGCCCAGGTCCCTCTCCCAAGCTGACAGGTATGTGAGGGATCCCTCCTTAACTTGTTGTATGAGTTGAGTATAGAGTACGGATATCTGTTCTTTTTGGACTGGGGCTTGTATGCATGTTTTTTCAAAGTGTGTTAGGGCTGTTGTACCTGCCTGTTTGTTAAGCGGTGTGACGAGGAAACTCTTGATCTGCATATGGCGAAAAAAGTCGAAGGTTCTAAAGGGGATTTGTTGTGGGAGTTCTGAGAAAGGTGTTATTTGTTGGTTCATGAAAAAGTGGTGCAGGTGGAGGAGATTGTTGTTTTCGAATCTCACAAAGTCCTTGGAGTTCATCCCTGGGGCGAATAGTGTGTTGTGGAGTATTAATGTAAGTGGGGATGGTGTTGAGATTATCTGCTTTTGATATTTTTGCCCAACGCATGAGTTGATGCCTTTTGGAAGGGTTGTTGAAGCCTTTGCAATTTATAGATAGGCATGTCAGAGAGGCTGACATTGTGGCATGTCGTGTGGGTTGTGATGTGTGGTGATGAAGCTGTTAGTGTATGTGTTGTGAAGGGGCTGGGGGGTAGGTAGGATGAAAGGGAAAAAAGAAAGAAGAAGGGTAGGGGGTAAGACGAGGTGCGGAGGAGTGGGACTCCAGGAGCTGTGTGAGCGGAGGATATAGAGGGTGGGGTGGTGGGTAGGTGTTTATTTGTCGTGGAGACGTCCCTTTTACCCGAAGCTGGTGGGGGTGGGGTAGCGTGGGTATAGTCTATGGGGTGTTACTGAAGGAGGTTGGATGTCAGTGGGGCGATTGTCCCCCCCCCAGGCTCTCATTAGAGTGCGTCTCTGAGGTTTTGGGAGGCCAGAGGTGTCCCTCCGTTGGGGTACTGTCGTGGGGGAGAGTGTTGCCAGTTTACCGAAATGTATAGAGGGGCCTGTCGTCTCATGGCTTTTCCCTATGCTTAGTTCCCCGTCAGTCTGTGCCGTTTGGCCTTCGGTAGGTCTTGGTTGTTGTGTGCCCTTTTTGTTTGGTGCCTGTTCTAGTCTTGCCTTGTTTCTGTACTGGATACATATGTGCTTATCATCTAGCACCTGAGATCCGCAGAAGCTGCATCAGGGCCCTGGTATGTGGCCGCACAAATGCTGGTGCTCAACACAAAGGGGCATGTGGTTACCCTGCACCAGGCCCTAATAGTCCATTTCCACGCTGTGACTCCAACCATCATCAGGCACTCAGGGGTACTGGTCTTTGGACCGCCACCTGTGACAATATGTCCGTCTCGTATTGTCACTGGCCTGTCTGGAGTAAATGAACCCCACTTGGTCTGGTTGGATTAGTTTGAGTAGGAAGGGACATAGGCAGTCTGCTAGGAGTTTTGTGAACACCAACCAATATCACTACGTTTAGTGGGTTTTGTTGGGTTTGGGGAGGAGGCAGATGTTGGCTTGGAGCATTTAGTGGTTACGCTTAACCTATTACCATCTAAAAGGCAAGAAAGTTTGGGTACGGGTGGGGATTTGGGGCTCTGCCTTGGAGGGATGTTTAAGATTATTTATTTCCGGGCTTTTTCTCCCTGTTGTCAGTCCCCTTATGGTCTAGCCTTTCTGACCTGTGATGAGGTAATGTTGTTGCGTCTTATCTCTCTCAGGGCCTTCCCTTGGTGCAAGTCCCTGAGGTGTCGTGGGGTCCTGCATTGGGGGGATAGGCTTCATGGGGAGGGGAGTGTGTTATTCTAAAGAGGTTATTCTGGTGGGGGTCATGACTGTTTACCAGTTTCCTTGACCGGAAGTCCTTTTTGACATGTGCCGTGCAGTGCGTCTCCAAGGTGCGATCCAGGAAGGATTTAAAATGTTTGGAGGGGCAAGTCTGTATGCGATAATAAAAATGTGAACAGCATTTGTGTGATCCCTATGTACACCTATGGCAGTCTGTGTCTATGAAGGTGATGGGGAGATCAGGTGCAGGTGGGGATTACGACCCCTGAGCGGTTGCGTGACTTGAAACCGGGATTGGTCCCCTTTGGTGTTGTTGGTGGGGAGGCGAGGCCAGCGTGCCAGTTTCATGGTGGCATCTTTAACCTCTTAAGGACACATGACATGTGTGACATGTCATGATTCCCTTTTATTCCAGAAGTTTGGTCCTTAAGGAGTTAAGGTAGATCACCGGTGGTATGCGGGGAATCTTGGGTCACTTTGGTTATAAGTGACCTCTTATGGAAGCTTACTGGGCAGCCTCTTGTTTGCCTCCAGGTGGGTGTGGAGGGGATGGGTTGGTCTGTCTCTCTATCGGTGGTGGAGAGATGGGTTGGCCTGTCTCTCTATCGGTGGTGTTTGATCTCCAGGGTGACCAGGTGTTGCTATGTTTCTATTTATGGGCGTTGCTCTTTATGTGGCCTAAAGGTGTGGTCATTTTGTATTGGTACACAAGTCTTCGGGGGCTGGAGTTAGTTTCCACAGGTTTCGTCTACAGGGGTTGGGGTGACATGGTCATTTGTTTCCTCCAGTGCGTCTCTGAGGTTTTGGGAGGCCAGAGGTGTCCCTCCGTTGGGGTACTGTCGTGGGGGAGAGTGTTGCCAGTTTACCGAAATGTATAGAGGGGCCTGTCGTCTCATGGCTTTTCCCTATGCTTAGTTCCCCGTCAGTCTGTGCCGTTTGGTCTATGGTAGGTCTTGGTTGTTGTGTGCCCTTTTTGTTTGGTGCCTGTTCTAGTCTTGCCTTGTTTCTGTACTGGATACATATGTGCATATCATCTAGCACCTGGGATCCGCAGAAGCTGCATCAGGGCCCTGGTATGTGGCCGCACAAATGCTGGTGCTCAACACAAAGGGGCATGTGGTTACCCTGCACCAGGCCCTAATAGTCCAGGGGATGGATTGGTCTGTCTCTCTATCGGTGGTGGAGAGATGGGTTGGCCTGTCTCTCTATCGGTGGTGTTTGATCTCCAGGGTGACCAGGTGTTGCTATGTTTCTATCTATGGGCGTTGCTCTTTATGTGGCCTAAAGGTGTGGTCATTTTGTATTGGTACACAAGTCTTCGGGGGCTGGAGTTAGTTTCCGCAGGTTTCGTCTACAGGGGTTGGAGTGACATGGTCATTTGTTTCCTCCAGTGCCCAAGGCTAATGACCCCTCCCGGTGGAAGGTAATGGAGCCCTGGTTGGTTGTTTTTTGTGAATGGAGGGATGGTGTCAGTGCATTCGTACACATCCTCAGAGCCTCTCCGGGTGGTTTGATCCCTTGATGTTTGCGCTCCGGGAGGGATCAGATATTTAGGGCTGAGGGGGGAGGGAATCAATTATGGGGTTCAGCACCCGTCAGCCCGTACAGACAAGGAGAGAAGGTCTATGTGCCATCTTCACGGATGTAGTAATTGGGCTGCAGGAAAGGATGCATCTGCAGGGCGTATACCCCAGCTACTTGTATTCGTGCCCTGTGCCTTCGTCCTGTGGCTATGTGCATATAAAACGGTCTGAGACCAGTTACAGATGACCGGAGATTCATGCACTTATACGTGGGTTGTGGCCGTCAGCGCATTCTGGTATTTGAGGAAAGTAGATGTATTGCACACTTGCCAGGAATGTGTGAGCTACGGGAGATGGGGGGCCTGTATGGGGGAGCCTCTCTTAGTGGGTTAAGTTATCTATCTGGAAAAGACTATATACACATGAGTCGGTCATTGACCTGATTCAGGGGTGTTGGGCTTTGTGCTCTTTTGTGGGGATTGGTGCATGTCTGCTGTTACAGACCAGAACGAGAGACCATTTGATTGTACTTTTGATAATTGTGTGTAGGTTATGGGGGGAGCTGGCATTATTTGTACCTTGGGTGTTGTCGTTAGCATAGATACCCTTTATTCAGAGCTTGTAAATATGCATAATATTGTTTAATTACACCTGGGAGATGTTGTAGCTGCCAGAGTGTTTGCAACTCTCCAGATTGCACCTGGGTGGTTTGACCATTTAGTGGTTACGTTCCTGGGTGAAGGCTCAACTGGTGGAGGTGGAAGGTAGGATGCCCTGGCTCTGGGCTCTGTGACTAAGGTAACAGTCCGGGAGAGTCCACTCGCTACTTGGAGTTCTGAAGGGATGGGAGAGATAGGTTCCTGTGGCCAGTTTCCAGATAAGTTATCTATCTGGAAAAGACTATATACACATCAACTGCCAACTGTGGTTGGGCGGCTGCAGTTGGTGGGTATTGCAGGGAAATGCCCAGAAGGTTGGCAAAGTCCTTCATCTCGGTTACTTGATGGAGGGTATACGTTTGGTCGTCCTTCCTGACCATGAGTTTGAAGGGCTGTCTCCACATATATCTCCCGCCTTGTTCTGTCAGCAAAGTGGTAAGGGGTTTAAGCTCCCTTCGCTTCCGCAAGGTCGACGGCGCCAGGTCTTGGTAAAGGTGTAAGGAAGTCCCTTGGTATAGTGGTGGATTCTCATGTGCAGCACTCATTATTTGTTCTTTGATGGGGAAATGTAGAAGTCTGACGATAATGTCCCTGGGTATAGTGGCATTGAGAGCTGGCAGGCGCAGGGCCCCATGTGCTCGTTCAATAGATAACTCCAGGAGCAGAGACTGAAAAATTGCCCTAATAAGTAGGGAGTAATGTGTCCAGTGGTACCAATTCTGATAGGCCCCTGATGCTTATGTTTTGTCATCGGGATCTATTGTTTAAGTCTTTTAGGCCGTCTTCCAGGGTTAGGATCTTCTCTTTCAGGATTTCGATCTTGTGGTCGTGTGCTTTGGATTTATTCTGTATTTCCAAGAGTTGTTGTTCAGTATGGCTGGTGCGTGAGGCAAGGGTTTACATGTCTTCCTTGAGGCTGGCGATTTGCTTTTCTAGCGCAGCTGTTGTATAGGCCTTTATATCATCGGAAGTTTCCCTGAGCATTTTTTGGATATTCCACTTGGTTAGGGGGTTTCTGATCCTTCCATGTGTTCACTTTCGTTGGATTCTGAGCCTGAGTCCATTAGGCCCTGAGAGTAAGATGGCAACAGTGCCGGCCTTAGGGGTGTGCGAGCCCAGGGGGAGGATTAATTTTTCTCCACCCGGGTCTATAAAAAAAAAAAAAAAATAGAGGCGTTGGGGGCGGGGTTTATCACAAGGTGGGGCAGGGCTTGCCGCGAGGCGGAGGCAGGGCTAATACCTACCCAAAGCCCCTGCACAGGAAGAAGGAAAGAGCCCCTGTTTCCCCAACAACCAACTGCATCCACTCCCCCTTCCAATGGAAAGAGGTAAGTCTGTATGTCTGTGTGTGTGACTGCCTGCCTGTGTATGACTGTTTGTCTGTGTGTCTGCATGCCTGTGTGTGTGACTGCCTGTCTGACTACCTGCCTGTGTGTGTGTGTGACTGGCTGTCTGACTACCTGCATGTGTGTGTGTGTGTGTGACTGCCTGTCTGACTACCTGCCTGTGTGTGTGTGACTGTCTGACTGCCTGCCTGTGTGTGTGTGTGTGACTGTCTGTGTGACTGCCTGCCTGCCTGCCTGTGTGTGTGACTGCCTGACTGCCTGCCTGTGTGTGTGTGTGTGACTGCCTGCGTGTGTGACTACCTGCCTGTGTGTATGTGTGTGTGACTGTCTGACTGCCTGCCTGTGTGTGCCTGCCTGTGTGTGTGTCTGCCTGCCTGTGTGTGTGTGTATGTGTGACTGTCTGTCTCTGTGACTGTCTGCCTGCCTGTGTGGGTGTGTGTGTGACTGTCTGTCTGACTGCCTGTGTGTGACTGTTTGCCTGTGTGTGTGTGTGACTGCCTGCCTATGTGTGTGTGTGTGATTGTCTGTCTGCCTGTGTGTGTGACTGTCTGTCTGTGTGACTGCCTCCCTGCCTGTGTGTGTGTGTGTGACTGTCTGACTGTGTCTGACTCCAATTGTGTGTTTTGCTTTAGCCGTGCCTGTATGTGTGACTATCTGCCTTTAACTGAGTGTGTGTGTGCCTATCAGCGTGCGTGAGTGTCTGCATGCCTGTAACAGAGTGTGTATGACTGTCTGACTGTGACTGTGTGTGTGACTGTCTGCCTGTAACTGTGTGTGTGACTGTGTGTGTGACTGTGTGCCTGTAACTGTTCGTGATTGTGTGCCTTTAACTGTGTGTTTGGCTCTGTGACTGTCTGCCTGTAACTGAGCATGTGTGACTATCTGCCTTTAACTGTGTGTGACTGTCTGCCTGTAACCGAGCGTGTCTGACTGTCTGCCTGTAACTGTTTGTGTGACTTGGTGGGGGGGGGCGCCGTGAAGACTTTTCGCACAGGGCGCCTAATGGCTAAGGCAGGCCCTGGAGGGCAACTCTCGTTCTTTGGTGCGGAACACAAGGCCATGGATGGAGTGATTTCCATAAGTTTTTTGTGTCAATCCATGTTGGAAGGTCTGTACGGAGTTGTAACACACTGGGTGGTGGTGTTTGAAGTCAAGATGTGCTGTGATATTAGTTGATGGATGCGGATTTTGCGCCTGGGGTCGGAGAGCTAAGGGCTCACGCGTCTTACTCCATGAAAGGTTAGGCTCCACCCTCCAAATATTTATAGTATTAATAGGTAAATGTAAGAAATTTGTACTTTATATATTGTGTATTATGGAATGTTTGAAAAGCAGAATGCTCTTTTTGAGATGTTAAGAGCTGTAGTGTTATATAGTTTTGTAATGTTGTTTATCATAATTTCTTTATCATAATTTTTCAATACATATAATAACATAACTGTTTTCATTAAATATAACAACATATCCAGATGTCTATACATAGCTTGATTATTTGGTGCTCAATAAATCTTTTATGGATAGATTCAATTAATGTATAACATTTGAGTAATGAAACAATACATTCTTCAATTTTAACATAATATAGTTGAACAGAACACAAACCACACAAAAATGACAAACAAACAAACACAGGTAAATAAATTGGTTTTAAGGGCCACTTAGTGGACAAGTTTCATTATTATTTATTATTACTATTTCAAAGCTGTCCTTTAATAGAGTGACATTCTATATTATGAATCTTCATAGATGTCGCAAAACGTTGTAACTAAAGAATGTCAACATGTTAGTAGAATCTACAGAAGTGATGTTTGAAAAGCGCCAATTTAGACTTACTTGTTTCTCTTAATATACTGCGCTACGAGAGTTTGGGTATTTTTATTTCCTTTATAGGTTTTCTTTTATTGTACCTAAAAAGTAGGGTAAAAGTTTTCATTGTAAATACTCTGTCCGCTGTCACTTTTGTCTCTTTTTGTTTGTTGTGTTTTGTGTAGTGTCTTGACAATTGGTAACTTTAAATGCACCATTTATTTGTTATTTTATTCCGCTAAAATTGCTTCTTTATTGTTTTGTATAATTGTAAACCAATCCCTGAATATGAAGGTATTGTAAGCCCGGTTCCTTGGTGCTAAAGACAGCACAGGGACGAAGGTTAAAGTAGAACTTATTATGAAGGTTACTGTAAAACTAGGAGAGAGATTCTTAGCTTGTTAAGGATAAAGGCAGAAGGTTTATACAGTGTACAATTGTCTGAAAACGCCTAATGGGGTTTTAAGGACTTGTACAGAGAGAGAGGCAGAGAGCAAATTCTACAGATCTAATACAAAGCTAGGCTTAAAAATAAGTGTTATACGCCTATTACCTGCCAGCCATCTCAATGTATCTGTTGTAAGTGCTTCAAATTAGACTTTTTGTGGATAATGTAGTCCGGTTCCCAATCTGTGTCGGCTTTTGTAAACAGACTGCGACAATGCAGAATATAGTACACAGATCTTGGCATTAATCATGCAGAGGACGTGGCAGAGGGAAAGGACGGTTTGTTTTTACTGAAGATATAAACCCAATATGACAGCTCAGCTTCCAATTTGCATGACCTGTTCCACTCAGCAGCCGATCCCAGTGTCACAATGACAGCCAGCAGCAGCAGTGACAGGAGACAGGCACAATCTCTCCATAATTTCCCCTGTTAACTCAAATGCTACCACATTGCGTTCTTTTACAGTATTTTACCTGTGTCTCACAGCCTGTACACAATATGAAGCATGGCAGATAAAGGAAGGCCTCTGTTATTTGACTCACAGGAGCACTTTAAAAAGGCCTTTAACACCGTCTGTTTTGTACATTGAAGAGTGTGTCTGTCAGTCTCAGAGATCATCAAGTAGGGGGTGCAGTGAGACTGACAGGTAAAAGTGAACAGTACAGGAAAAAGCACATTGAGTATCCTGAGCTGTTAATATGACACTCTGCGTAGGTTTGATTACAGTTAGTTATGCTGGGTGTTTTTTTTTGTTTTGTTTTTATGATTCTTCCTTGATTTAAAAATCAATAAATAAAAATATGACTAGTTTTGCGTTAAAGGTCTTATTACCAGCTTGCAATGGTATGATTCCAGTAATACAACTATGCAATATCCAACAGGAGGGATCACAGCACGGGTTTCTGGGAGTTTTAGTTTGGCTGTGCATATAAAGCAGGGGTGCCCAAAAGGTAGTTTTCCAGATGTTTGAAAACTACAGCATCCATGAAGCTTTGCCATTCTAGAGGCATGCAAAGCATCATGGGAGTTGCAGTTCTACACCATCTTTGGATCCAACTTTTGGGCACCCCTGATATAAAGCAGTACTGTGGGTATTATAGGAGCATTGCGCTTGGCAGAGTTTAGGAACGTAACGCAGAAGCTGCAAAACCTGGTAATTTACAACAAGTGCATGAGCCTTCATTGCAAATGTGCCTTTTCTATTTTTTATTTATTGTTTTTGCATGGCCTTTGGCAATATGAACAACAAACAAACAACAAAACAACAACAAAAAAATAAAAATAAAGAGACAATATAAAGGGACACTCCACTACCCAAAAATTTAAACAAATAAAAAACATCCAAATTACTGTTTAGTAGGTATACCCTCAATGAAAACATGTATGCATTTAATTATGCATTTTTTAAAATTGTGGGTGATGTGGTTGTCCAATTACAGACTTTCCGCTGGGGCCGAGGCGGATTTTCGGATACAGAATGTGGTTATCATCTCCTCAGCAACTCAATTTTTGGCTCCCATATGGGTCAGCATACGGCGCAGGAAGGGCAGGAGGTCATCCCCTGTGATCCCCTCCAGTACTCCTCTGATGTGGATATTTTTCCTCCTGTGCCTTGACTACATCACTGTCACAGTCTTGGTTAGGTTTTGGACCTGTTTTGCCAGTCCTTGAATCTCCAGCTGGGCGGTCTGCAACTGTGTCTCCCTCTCTCCATCTTTGGATTCAACCGCTGTGAGTCTTTTACCCAGGGTGCCTAATTCCGTTTGCGTTGCCCGCAGTTCCACCTTCCATATTTCCTTATCTCGGTTAGGAGGCATTTTCTATCCCTTTTTGTTGCCGGCGCAGAGTCTGTATCTGAGTCAGACTCACTGTTGGTGTAACTCGCCAGGGTATTCTCCACAGGTTGCTCCACATCCCGTGATGCCTCTGCGGCTTCATCTTCACTCTGTGCTTCCGGCGCCATCTTGGGTGCCTCCCGCCGGACCGGCCTGTCAAATGATAGCCTGATATCAGGCATTTTGCAGGTCTCAGGTGCGTGGATTCTTTTGTTCTTTCGCCCCATTAGGTCAGCTGTTGAGGGGTTTGTGTCTCTGTGTTTGTGGGAGCCGTTTAGGTGAGTTATTCTCCCATTGAGTTTCTGTATCTGAGCTCCTCACAAGCACATCTTGCCTGTTGCTCCGTTGGCAACGCCCCCCTAGCTTACAAATCTAAGAGTCAACAATATTCATAAAGTGAGCCAATCCATTTAGGCTCAATGAAATGTGAGTGAGATTATTCTGACATTTTCTTGTTATATGTTGTTATATTTTAAACGTACCGTACCTTGTAATGTCTTGGCCTTTTTCCTATAATTTCACTTATTATATAGCACTCCAGCAGGTTTATTTACTAATGTGAGAATACAAAGGGAATTTCAAATTTAAGGCATGAGTAGCCAAACTGGAAGATTAGATAATGTTTCCAGTTTGGCTATTTTGGCCTTAAATCTCAAATTCTTTTAATTCCCCCAATAATGAATAATCATGCAGGTATTGCTTCATGTTGACAGAGACTGTTAGGTGAATATGATATTATAAATAGTGCTGTGCCAGAAATTTGCCCAATTTTCACCTAACTCTAATTTTAATTTAATTGTTGATTTTGTATAAATCACTAACCATTCTAAAGAACTGTGGATATGAGTATCATATATTAGAAATGTCCAATATATCTTTTCTTTCAGTTGTTATATTGCTGCACCCATCTCTCATTCTCTCTCTCTGTGATATCTCATTTAAAAATTAAATATGTTTAGTGCTGTATGAGGGTAATGATTGCTCATTAACCCCCTCTGTTCCTCCAGGCTTGTAGGAACCAGCAGGGAATGACTTTATTTAGGATCACTCAATACAGCCATGTTCTACTTGAGAGAAAGAATACGGATGATGTGCTTAATTTATTGCGCCTGTCAGTTCTTTATTTAACACCAGCCGTATTTCATTTTGAGATCAATGATTTTCTGTTTTCTGTAGAAGCATCCTGGCTGATGAGAAGTCTAGAAATGCCTAGCCATAGCGAGAGAACGCCAATCTGTTTCTTCACGCCAATTATGTTAAGAAACATAACTGAATACAAATCATTTTCATATAACTATATCTATTAGTTTACAGTGTAAAAATTACTACAGCAAAATTATATATAAACGAAGTGGCTAAATAAAGCAAATAAACATACAAAGACATGATCTACAATTCTGAACAATCTGTGGTCTCTTAGCAATAAGGGAAAAAGAATAGAACGAAAATATGCCACATCCCCATAGAAGGTAACTGCTTTTTATTTTTTTTTATTTATTTTTTTAGAGAAACTCTTGAAACTAGAGAGAAATCATTCAGTATATCCGGAGAGGAGGGCAGCCCCAGATCTGAAATGTAAGACAAGGAAGCTTATGGGAAATTGTAAAGAATTGAAAATGGACCTGTAGAGCTTAGGCCAAAATAGCCGAGCTGGACAAACTGCATAGTTCTCAACAATGGGCCACCAGAATGCAGAAACATGTAGAGCAAGGGTACCTTTAAAAAAGATAGATACCCAAATGTTAAATTACAGCTTCCATGATGCCTTGGCATTCTAAAGCCTGCTAAAGGCATGCAACACATCATGGGAGTTGTAGTTCTACAACATCTGGGGATCTACCTTTTGGGCACCACCAAAGTAGAGGAACTGCATGCTAATGTGTTGGATTGCACAGTAAACTGGAGGGTCCATTGGTGTACCAGCCTGGGATGCGTACAAACTAACCAGGCTGACTGACAGGCACTATGGATAGCCCGAGCCAGTGTTGCCGATGTGCAGAGTGCTCATAAAGTGCTTTGGTACAAGTTTAATCTAAAGGGTACTCCTCTGCATAGGGATGTAGGATGAGTCTGTGCTGTACTGATTTCAAGTGAATTTCACATTTAAGACCAAAGTAGCCAAACAGGAAAAAATTGCTGTTTCCAGTTAATCTATTTTGACCTTAAATTTGAAATTAATTTACCAGGTATACCTAGATGCAGGACACCAGGGAGCAAACCAGGACAGGACCTCAAATTTGATACAGTCTGTTTGTAGCTGAGTTTGAGCGATTTCCATTTCAGCTATTGTGGCCTAAAAGGCACAGTTTTCCTGTAAATTCTGTTTAGTGGATAATCTCCAGTGGTGACAGGAGCAGTGGGGGCAGGGTGCTAGAATGTGCAAAAGCTAGGATGTGTTTCAAAAATGATGTCATGGACATCATCTATAGCAGTGGTAAACATATAGATGATATTTTCCCTGCTGTTTAATTTTGTATTCCTTTTCAATCTTTAAAAAAAAAAATAAAAAAAAAATGTTATTGAGGTATTTGAGTTGTACAAGAAATGAAAAATTGAATTATGACAAATACTCATATGTTGTGGAAACAGATAAAATTATAAGTAAAATTGAACACATCCTGGTGAAGCCAGCCTCTAATTTTTGAAAAAAAGAAAATAAAACAAAAATAGTCACTCTAGGCAAACAAGTGGTTTTCACGTTTTTTTATCATAATTTTTTAATACATATAACATAACTGTTTTCATTAAATACAACGACATATCCTGACTTCTATATCTAGCTTGATTATTTGGTGCTCAATAAATCTTTTATGGAGAGATTCAATTAATGTATAATAATTGAGTAATGAAACAATACATTCTTCCATTTTAACATAATACAGTTGAACAGAACACAAACCACACAAAAATGACAAACAAACAAACAGGTAAAGAAATTGGATTTAGGGGGCACTTAGAGGACATAAAAGCATTCAAATTGGATAGCAACTTTTTGTAATGTTGCAATTCATGGCAATTTTTATCTCTCTTCGTACAATCATGAAATAATGTTCTCCCAACTTCAGCAACTAAATTGGCATTCCTGTGTGTTTTATTCACTATACAGTGAATCGTGGCAATTAAAAAATAAATAAATCACAGAAAAAAACTGAAAATGTCACAATATTCGGGTAATACCTCTAAGAGTTATTTCCATTCATCTTTTGAAAAATGTCTCTGCAGATCTTCCACTATTTTGTCAATTCCATTAGTTATACCCCATGATCTTTCCAATCTCATAAACATTCTTTACCAAATTTACAAAGTATGTATGTCTCTAGTTTTCTCTTTGTCTCATATTTTATACTAAGCTACGGAGCAAGAAGTCTACAGACATCCAATCATAAAACTGCACAAGTTTTGATATGTCAAAACTTTTTAAACAGTCTGTCATACTAGAGTCTAATGAGGTTTATTTTTCCGATGAAAAACAGGCATAAAAAAAAAGAAATTACATTAGATAATGGGCTAGGAAAATAAATCTGGAGCCATAAAAAGACAACTATTTTTCTGTAAGAGGCATTAAATTGAGAAATATATTGCAATAACACAACACAAACATGCGTGTTAAAGTTTCAGAACAATGCAAGGTGGGTTTCATATTGGAAACAGAATAAAATAAAAACTAGGAAGAAACACCAATTTTCAGACCCATCAAAAAATAAGACAATGTTTGTAGAGTAGTTTTCTAGTTTATAAAAATCCTGCAAATAAGATACCCCTGCTAATTCATCTCTCGCCTTGACTACTACAATCTTCTACTCAATGGTCTTAGGTTTTCTCGATTTGTCTATAATGAATGCAGTGGCGAGGTTCATCTTCCTGTCCACCTGCACCTCCTATGCTTTCCCCTTCTGTCAGTCCCTACATTGGCTTCCCATAATATATAGAGCTTAATTTAAAACTCTGGTACTTGTTTACAAATCTCTATTCGCAAATCTCCTGTGTGTCCAGTTTTTCTGGTTTCACTTATGTGTTTGTTCGTCCCCCCACTGTTCGAGTAATTTGTTGGCACTTAATAAATAATAATAATAATTAAGTAATCAGTTCCCTAAATGCATGCACAGTTGTCTTGTAGTTTCTAAAAATCCAGCAAATAAGATACCCCGGCGAATTTAACTGTTGTCTTTGGCCAGATAGAATTCCTCTCCCATAGAGAACAAGCACTAGGACTGATCAAACAAGTCCATCCCGTGGGTCACCTCAACAAACAGGTCAAAGTCTATTCTATAAAACAAGAACATGCTTAGTAATGGATGATCAGTGTGATCCAGTTCCTAGGAACCAGGCTAAAGGGAATTTGGTCAAGTTGCTTCAGTGTGCACTTTATTATTATATCTTTGTAATCTGTCTGTGTCCCAGTAGTATGTGGAGCTACTGTCTCTACTTAGGTGCAGGTGACAGTTGTTTCAGCCAAGGAGGGATGCAAAATGCACTTTTGGGACATTGTCTGTGTGAGTGGAGGTTAAAGAGCAGAAGGGATTTTTTTGAGCAGCAGTATGTTATGGCTCTGGTGTAAACAGAGCTCCATGCCAGATTCAGTTCATTGATAGGAAATATCCATGAGTGCCATTTTGTCAAGTAAAACTCCAACTCCCTGCTTGACCAGCTTCAGTCTGACCAAAGTATCCAATGATTTAATTGCTGCAAAATCTAGTGGTCACTACTCTAATTCTCCTTGACCTTTCTGCTACTTTCGACACTGTTGATCATCAACAGCTTCTTCTCATCCTCCGCAATCTCGGTCTATAAGACACTGCTCTCTCCTTCTGTCTCTCTGCATCTTCTCCCCAATCCCTCTCTGTTGGTGTTTTCTTAAGTTCTGTCCTTGGTCCCCTACTGTTCTCGATCTATACTGCATCCCTTGGTAAACTCATCAGCTCCTTTGGCTTCCAATATAATTTCTATGCGAATGACACACAAATCTATCTGTCCTCTCCTGATCTCTCGCCGCCCCTATTGATTTTTATCTCTGACTTCCTCTCTGTGATTTCCAACTGGATGGCTGCTCATTTCCTTAAATTTGATTTTTCCAAAACAGAATTTGATTTCGTCCCTCAAGACTACTCTCGTGTCTTTCTACCTCCATCTCAATGGCACTACCATCTGCTCTACTTCACAGGCTCACTGTCAAGGTGTTTTCTTTGACTCCAACTTCTCCTTCAGCCCTTGTGTCCAGTGAATTGCTAAATTCTTCTGCTTCCATCTCAAAAACATAGCGCGCATCTGCCCCTATTTAATGCTATCATCTCTCTCATAGACTACTACAATCCTCTACTCGGTGGTCTTACGTGTTCCCGGTTTGTCTATAATAAATGCGGCAGCGAGGTTCATGCCTTCCCCCGCTGTCAGTCCCTACATTGGCTTCCCATAGGCTCAATTTAGAACTCTGGTACTGGCTTACAAATCTCTATTCTCAAATCTTCTGTGCGTCCAACTCGTCTGGTTACAATTACGTGCTTGTTCGTCCACCCACTGCACAGTGCTGAGGAATTTGTTGGCCCTTAATAAATATCAATATTAATAACAATCAAACGACCAGCTGCCTAAATGCTTGCACGGTTGGCTGCTTTATCTTAAAGGGAAACTGTCACTTCCCAGGTTTTTTTTAACTTTCTATTTCTTTATCCCTATAAAGAACATACATGTATTTGTGAGGTGTGAAATAAAAATAAAAAAATAATATAATTCCACACCTGTTTATACTGTACCTGAGCGTCTCCATCTTAGCTCCCTGTCAATCATCGTTATCGTTATAATATCGTTATGTCCTTTGCACCTTGTAGTTAGCATAGAGGAAGCATACAGAAAAGAGAAATTAAACAATATTTGCCCTGGTTTTCCTTCTCTGAAATGGATTATGATGTCAAGTCTTATGATATAATTAAAAAATGTAATATTTCACATGGTGATTTTCAATGTTTTATGCAGTCGTGTAAATTCCAGAGAAGTGACCGTTCCAAAAAATAAATTTACATTTAACCCCTTAAGGACACATGACATGTGTGACACGTCATGATTCCCTTTTATTCCAGAAGTTTGGTCCTTAAGGGGTTAAACCTTAAGTCCTATAAGTGTGAGTGTAATATATGTTAAATATATGTGCAGCTATATAGCAGCTAGTAGTGTTGCAGTACTTATTATAAATACAATAATTCTAAGTGCAATCTTTTTAATACTTATACATCCAGTAGAAAGAATTTTTTAAAATGCTTATAGACATCCGAAAGAACAAACAACACTTGAAACTCACTGATTTCTCCACTTGGTAAGCAAGCGTGGATGTTGAGTAAAATTATCCTAAAATCTGTACCTGTGTTGTAAAGCTCACAAAAAAACACATCTACTTAAGATGGCGGCATCGATCTGCACCAATCATTCTTACTTTAAACGTTGCCGTTTTACAGTTTTTATTGCATGTAATACGGAAAGCTACTGTTAGACTAATTTTCATAATGTATTTTTCTTGAATTATAAAGCCCTATGAATAATAGCAGTGCCTAGGACAAGAGTTCCTGCCAAGTACACCTGTTAGAAATATATATATATTTTTTTTACTGTATAACTTTTGCATTTACTGTACATCCCTTCTACTGTAATGTATCATGTTAAGTGCTCAGCTCACTTATTAGTGCTACATAAATAAAATATGATTACATTGTATAAAAGCTGCACTTAATGTGCCTCCCTCTGCTATAATATTCTGTAAAGTGCTAAGTACATTTGCTAGTGGTAGATAAGTAAACGTAAAAATTATTCTATGGAATCTTTTATCCCACATTGCAAAAAAATATAATTTTCTAAAGTGGCAGCTAGGTGGCAGAGTTACCTCACTCTATAAAAAAATAGATGTTCATAGCGCGATTACAAATTCTATCAGCATGAAAAAGGACACAGGTTAAGCATGGAATAGAAATGCGTTATTATCCCAGGTTCGACATTTGGTGATAGCTGAAATGTTACATTCCATTTTGATAGCTGTATGATACAGTCATGTTGATGTATAAATTAAGTATATGATTAATTGGACATTTAACACACATATTTTCTGGCTTTTAATAAATATATGCAGGAAATGCCAGCTCTGTCATTACTGCGTAATGAGAGGCTGGGTGCAAAATTCACTAAATCTCCTGCTTTGCATCCCCTGCTTAAGGACCCATTTATTAATTCCTGCTAAGTACAAAATCAACTAAATGTCTTTCTGCTGGGTTAGCAGTTAATTACAAATAAGATCCACTTCCCAGCTCTTAATGCCAATAGAAAGCAGCTAATTTAGTCCTTTTTATTGCAATAATTTAATTGTTGATTGCTCAAGGATTAACATTGCCAAATCTATATATTTGCAAGATGCTTAGGAATTCATTGTTTACTTGGGCCCCTTTATGGGCCTGGAGCTCTGGTTCTGTCTTCTAATGGGCCCATCTCTGTGAGCCAGGAACTTCAGCTTTGATTCTGATCCAACAGGGAGATCAAAACCTCTCAGTGCTTGGTCCTGCACCCCTCCCTTTGTTAAGGGAGGGAATGAGTGGTCTGCACCTCTATTAGGTGCAGATCTCTTTCAAGTGGATATCAATGACCGCAGGTAGAACTCTAAATCATTGACTGCGCGCTAAGGATTAAATGGAACTCTTAAAGAGGTCTGCACCCAATAGACATACAGACCAAAATGCTACCCCACTAGACCCCCTCGGAACCAGTTTCCCCAGTCTGATTTCCACTGGACCTTCATGGATAACACTACTTTGCTGCCAAAAGGTAAGCAGGAGTGGGACAAATGAAAAAAAAAACCCTCATTACACAGCTCAGCTCCCCCCCCATCCCCACAGTCAGTTTATTGCTTTTTAAATCAATATATATTAGGATTCCTGATCTAATTATATCTGCACCAGAAATTATTTTTGCAAAAATTTATATAAGTAGCAAAAAATGAGAAAAAAATAATAATAAAGGTATACAAAAAAACCCCAAAACAAAACAACATTTTTTTTCCATAGACATTCATTGGTAAAACAGCATTCAGGGTGCTGTCAGATATGGTCTGAATCATTATGACAGTGATGAATCTTAGCTCCCTGCAGCATAGGTCAGAGGCCCACTCAGTGAACATTTTGGCCTTTTCCTCTTCTAAATTAGATGCCTTGATATATTGTTGATTCCATTTCAGCCCTCCAATCGTTGCCCCCCTTCTCTAATGGCATGACATCAATTAGTGCAAATTTGCTGTTTTGCCAGGAATCCAGTCTGACCAATACTATACTACCTGGAGTAAGATCCTACTGAGTCAGACCGAGTTAGAGAGCATTAAACCATCACTTCTAAGGTTTATATATGTATAATAGTATAATAACTTATCTTGTATATTTAACAGACATAGAGTCACGGATGTTGGAGAAAATGCCACCCCTAGCAATCTCACCCAACCTTCTGCCTTTTGATTGGCCTACAGGTCCCAGATCCTGTTAAGGATGATGTGCATGATACATTTATATATATATATTTTTCTAATATGAACAAACCCTATGACATTCTCCCCCTCACTTCTCATTAACACACACCCTGTATACTACATCTCATTTCACATCCCAGTCACTTGCACCTATCCTGTGCATTATTTCATTAATTGTAATAATCAATCAAAAAAACATACAAAACATATATCCACAGTATCTTCAGGTCAGGTTAAAAATGTTCTTAATTGTGCTTAATCTCCAGAAACCTCAAAAAAGGAAACGAGGATACATATAGTGTAATACAGTTTATTGAACATTATACAAATCTGAATTAAAAACTTGTAAATTTAAAGTTGTATTAACATTTACAGCCTCACTGGAAAAGCTCAAATAAAAGCGGGCTATTGCCACTCTTACCACTCCAGGATCTGCGTACAAGTCCCCGTTTTGTTACCTTGGTGCGGACTGCGACCGGTCAGTATGGCGGTTCAGCCCCCCCCCCATGGCCAGAGTTTTAGTTAAAAGGTCTGACGTCATTATGGTCATAGCTATATAGAATAGTGGACAAAGGACCATGAGGATTGTTGTCTCTCTCTATTCTCTGACTATGAAGACCAGTGCTTTCCAAACTATGTGTCACAACACTTTACTGTGTCACCTGGAGTGGTGTGTTGCTCAAGGAGGGCCGATAACCCTTTAGCTGTAATGGTGTCTGGGTCTGTCTGGGAAATTGGGCTGTCCAGGCAGACACAGTAATGGATTATAAATAAAGACAATAAAATTCAGGATGGCAGCCAGGCACCAGCGACCAATGAGCTGCCACTACTCACACAGTGGTGAAATAAATCTCCTGGCTGCTGTTTGCTGGTGCACCCACACTGACTGAATTCTATCTAATTCCATGAGGCAGCACGCATACGCAACATCTATGCTCCTCACCTCCTGCCCTGTATGTGTGGAGATGAGAGGGAGGGATCAAGGAAGGAAGTGGGGCGGGTGGCAAACCGGTGTCAGTATCTGCTCCAGTAGTCCTTTCACTTGGTGCTCTTTGGGTGCCTGCTGCATTCTCCCTGACACAATGATCCTGCCCATAACAGGGGTTTATACTCTAAGCAGCTTGCGGTGAGTAATGAACTTGTGTCAGTACGTGTGCATCCGTAAACTTGTCTGCAGGTCAGTGTAAGTTTGTCTATGGTTAGCTTGTCTGTAGGTCAGTGTGAGCTTCTCTATAATGAGCTTGTCTGTAGGTCAGTCTGAACTTGTCTATAGTGTGCTTGTCTGTAAGTCAGTGTGAGCTTGTCTGTAGGTCAGTGTAAGCTTGTCTATCGTAACATAGTCACATAGCTGAAAAGAGACTTGCGTCCATCAAGTTCAGCCTTTCTCACATTTGTTGTTTGCTGTTGATCCAAAAGAAGGCAAAAACCCCCAGTTTGAAGCACTTCCAATTTTGCAACAAACTAGGAAAACAATTTCATCTTGACCCCAGAATGACAGTGCGATTTATCCTTGGATCAAGAAGCTATTACTCTACATTGAAAAATTATATAATTGAATATTCTGTTTTTTCAAGTATGCATCTAATTGCTGTTTCAACATCTGTACGGACTCTGATAAAACCACTTCTTCAGGCAGAGAATTCCATATCCTTATTGTTCTTATGGTAAAAAAAACCTTTCCTTTGCCTTAGACTTTGCCTTAGTAATTCTTGCAGTCTAAACGCATGACCTCGTGTCCTATGTAAAGTCCTGTTTGTGAATAGATTTTCACACAATACTTTGTATTGGACCTGGATATAGTTGTATAATGCTATCATATCCCCTCTGAGGCAACATTTTTCTAAACTAAAGAGGTTTAAATTTGTTAACCTTTCTTCATAGCAAAAATGCTCCATTCCTTTTATTAATTTTGTAGCCCGCATGATCACTCGTTCTAGTGCCATAATATCCTTCTTTAGAACAGGTGGTAAAAATTGCACAGCATTTTCAAGATTTATAAAGAGGCAAAATAATATTCTTATCCTGAGAATTAATGCCTTTTTTCATGCATGACAATACCTTACTGGCCTTAGCCACTACTGATTGACATTGCACATTGTTGCATAGTTTGTTGTCTATAACAATTCCTTCTTGTGTGTTGTTATCCCTAATTCGCTTCCATTAAGGGTATAAGTTGCTTGTGCATTCTTTACACCGAAGGGCATAACTTTGCATTTTTCTATATTAATTATCATCTGCCATTTGAGTGCCCAGTCTCCCAGTCTATCTAAATCCCTCTGCAGCAAAGTAATATCTTGCTCACATTCTATTACTTTACAGAGTTTTGTGTCATCTGCAAACACTGAAACCTGACTTTCAATGCTTTTTTCAAGATCATTTATAAACATGTTAAATAGAAGGGGTCCGAGAACAGAACCCTAAGGTACACCATTTGCCACCTCTGTTCAGCTTGAAAATGTACCATTAATGACAACTGTATCCTTAAGCCAATGTTCTACCCAAGAACAAGAATTTTCATCTAGACCAATTTCTTTGAGTTTGAACACTAATCTATTGTGTGGAACTGTATCAAACGCCTTGGAAAAATCCAAAAAGATCACATCCACTGCGACACCCTGATGTATACTTCTACTTATTTCTTCGTAGAATGCAATCAAGTTAGTTTGACAAGACCTGTGCTTCATAAAACCATGCAGATTTTTGCTGATAACCATGTTCTTCTCAAGGAATTCTTGAATATTATCCCTTAATAACCTTTCAAATACTTTCCCAGCCCCAGAAGTTAAGCTTACAGGTCTATAATTTCCAGGCAAGGATTTTTAACCCTTTTTGAATATAGGAACCACATCTGCTTTCCTCCAATCCTTCGGAACACTTCCTGAAAGAAAAGAATCTTGAAAGATTAAAAACAGAGGTTCATTTATTTCCACACTTAGTTCCTTAAGTACTTGTGGATGAATACCGTCAGGCCCTGGAGATTTGTTTATATTAACTTTCTCTAGTTGCTGCAGTATCTTGTCTTGAGTTAGTCAATTACCCTGTACAATTTTTCTGCATGTTTTATTGCAGCAATCATTTGCATATCTATTGCCATAGGTTATTCCTCAATATATACGGAGGAGAAATAGTTATTTAAAATTTCTGCCTTTTCCTGGTCTTCATTAACTAACGCCGCCATCCTGGTTTTTAGTGCACCTACACTTTAATTTTGAGTTTTTTTTAAAGATTTTATGTACTTTAAAAACGCTTTGGGTTGGTTTTGCTCTCTTTGGCTATCATTTTCTCATTTTGAAGTTTAGCCAGACTTTTGCACATATTATTGGCTTCCTTATATTTTTTATATGATGCCTCTGATTTGTCAGCTTTAAAGGCTTTGAATGACCTTTTCTTATTTTTAATTTCTTAATTCACTTTTCCACGGAGCCACATTGGTTTCAGATTATTTCTTTTCTGTTTATTACACAATGGTACATACTGAGAAATGTACTTTTTTTATTTTTATTGGAAGATATTCCATTTGTACTCAGTTTTCTTTTCACTAAAGAGTTTATGCCAATCAATATATTGTAATGCTCCCCTTAATTTATTGAAATTGCCCTTTTTAAAATGATACGTTTTAGTATACCCCATTGGCTTTTTAATTTTTATTTTTTTGAGTTTATTTCAATGGACCCTACATTGTGATGACTATTTCCCAAGTGCTCACCTACTTGAATGTTGGTCAAAAGATCAACGTTGCTTGTTAGAAGCAAGTCCAGACAAGCTTCCTTTCTAGATGGTGCTTGTACAAGTTGTGAAATGAAGGTGTCATTTAACAAGTTCAAAAACCTAATTCCCTTTGCTGAACTTCTAGTCCCTCTGTCCCAGTTTATGTCCGAGTAATTAAAATCTCCAATAATTAATGTATTACCCAGATTTGCAGCTTTCTCACTTTGCTCAAACAGCCGTTGTTCCTCATCAATATTAACATTAGATGGTTTATAACCTATCCCAATCCATAATTGATTTCCCTTCTTCTGCCACAAGCAGATATTTACCCATAAAGCTTCCACATTTCCCTCATTGCCTTCTATTTGGTTAAGATTTGGCTTTAACTCATGGTTGACATACAAACATACCCCACCATCTTACCTGTTTTTTCTATCCTTCCTAAATTACCCATTTAAGTTAAGTGCCCAGTCATGTGTCTCATCCCACCATGTTTCAGTCATGCCTATTATTTCATATTGTTTAGTGTTTGCTATTGCCTCTAGTTCCCCCATTCTGTTATTTAGGCTCCTTGCATTAGTAAGCATACATGTAATATTATCATGTCACTTGTATGTTTTGTGTATTTTTATCAATATTAAATACCTCCTCTGTTCTGAGATTGCCCCTCCCCCATCTCCAACCCCCTTATACTGAACTAAAGCCTATCACCATTTTCTAGATTGCTATCACCCTCCCTCCCTACTACTTGTTTAAAATCTCCTACAACATTCTAGGCATCCTGTCCCCCAGCACTGCAGACCCTCTCCCGTTTAGGTGCAATCCTTCACTTCTATAAAGGTTGTACCCAAGTGCAAAGTCAGCCCAGTGCTTTAAAAACACCAAACCCTCCTTCCTGCACCAAGACTTCAGCCACACATTGACCTCTTAATCTCCCACTGTCTTTCCACTGTAGCGAGTGGCACAGGTAATATCTCAGAAAATACCACCTTGGAGGCCCTCTGTCATGCCAAAAGCATGAGTTGGTGTTTGATGTGTGTTGAGATATGTTAAGAGTTGTTTTTCTGTAAACCTTGGGATGACATTTATTGTGGTCTTTGATCTTGCACCAGGCCTAGACCATAAAACATCTAGATAGCCATCACCAGAGCTGGACACAAGGAATTGCATAGAGTGGGCAATAAACTGCCAGACCAACCCCTTCTGATCACCCCCTCCCCCCAGGGGTCTGCCCACTGAGAAACAACTAGTTTAGATATATAATGAGGGTGCTGGACCATCCAGGGAATTATTCATTTTTGCTTTGCTAGGAGACCTATACCATCTAAGACTCCCACAAGAATTCTATATGGGGTAACTACATGTAAGGAATTTCTTGTGTTTTCTCAGGTAAACACGTTATCAAAAAGGGTTAATTATATGTGTGTGATCAGTAAAAGTAGAACTGTGATTCTATAATTCTCCTGTGTATGGGGTAACCTAAGACGCCCGGGTTTAAAGTCTTGGTGGTGGCAGTAAAGTGTGTACTAGGGGGTTAGTGTAGAAGGGATTGCAGGGGTTAATTGAGTGGTTGCTGGGACTAGCAATAGGTAACCAGGGGTCTGGTGTCATTAACCCTGTCACTTCCACACTCTCCCCACTGTCTCGGCTGGGCCTATAGCCCACGCTCGTGACACCCTCTTAAGTTTTCCCTGAAATCATTCTTTAGGACCTATCTTAGTCTAACTTTGTCATTGGTACCAATATGGACCATGACTACTGGGTCATCTACAGCCCTTCCCAGTAATCCATCCATTCTGTCAGCAACATGCCGGACCAGAGCACCCGGGAAACAGCAAACTGTCCTGTTGAGTCAATCAGAGTGGCAGATTACCCTATCTACTCTCCTACCACCACAACATGTCTAGCTGTCCTTACATTTTCACCCCAACCCATACTAGAGGGGCTGTTAGAAGGAACAGCTTCCTCTACTACAGCTAATTTTGAGCTGATGCTCCCAACATCTTCAGTCAAATGGGCAAATCTGCTAGGTTACACAAACTCAGGACTAGCTAGCCCTTTCCTCTTCCCTCCCCCCTGCTACCATGCCCCAGTGTCACCTAGATACGTGCCTGTTCCTCATCTGTCTTATCTTCTCCTACTCCACTACCTGTTCCTAGTAGACTCTGCTCAGAATCCTCTCAAGATTGTCGATCTCCCTCAATATTGCAATTTTCTTCTCCTGATCTCCAATATGAGTTTTCAGAGAAGCCACTCGCACACACCTGTCACAAAGGTATGGACCATGGACAGGTACATCCAAGCATGCATACATACAACAAGATGTGCATTGAGTCAAACCAGCAATCTTGCTAACACTAATATCCACAGATACAGGACAGTAAACAATTACCTTGCTGTTTCAAACTCCTTGTTAGTTTTAATTCCTGTTTTTTTAACTCCATAGTGAGATTATCTGTAGGTCAATGTGAGCTTCTCAGTGTGAGCTTGTCAATAGTGATCTTGTCTATAGGTCAGTGTGAGCTTGTCTATAGTGAGCTTGTCAGTAGGTCAGTGTGAGCTTCTCAGTGTGAGCTTGTCAGTAAGTCAGCTTGAGCTAGTCAGTGTGAGCTTGTCTTTAGGTCAGTGTGAGTTTGTCAAAAGTGATCTTGTCCATAGGTCAGCGGGAGCTTGTCTATAGTGAGCTTGTCTGTAGGTCAGTTTGAGCTAGTCAATGTGATCTTGTCTGTATATGGCCCATTTCAGCTTGTCAGTAAGCCAGTTTGAGCTAGTCAGTGTGAGCTTATCTGTAGGTCAGTGTGAGTTTGTCAGTGTGAGCTTTATGTAGGTCAGTGTGAACTTGTCTATAGTGAGCTTGTCAGTAGGTCAATGTGAGCTTATCTATATTGAGCTTCTCTGTGTTAATAGCAGCACACGTGGTCCTATGCCCAAAACAGATCCAGGGCGTTTGGTGCTTTGGCCGGTCAACTTTCAGGAGCTCCTGTGGCTGCAATACAGGGTGCTCTGAATGGCTCTTAGGCAGCGTTTGTTCACCTTAGTCTCAGGCACCTTCCCTCCAAAACGTGCTCTCCTGGCGGATTCAAAAGTGGTTGAAAACTGCAAACCAAGTTGTTCAGGAACCGCAGGGTCACCTCATGCCGAAAACAGTTCCATAACATTCGCGGCTAAGTCCCACTGAGGTGACTGGGAACCCACGAAGTCCTCATTCTAAATTTAGTTCCATAACGATCACGGCTAAGTACCGCTGAGGACAATTTGTGGGTTTGGTTCATGTGAACGGTCGCCAGAGAGCCAGCTTTCGGTTCCATTCGCATGAAGGGAAAGTGTTGAACCAGGGGCTCCCCGGACAAGCTACTAATGTCAGCTGGGCAGGCCAGATGCTCCTCTGGCACTGCAATCAGGAGGGAAGGGGGAGTCGCCGGCCTGCTCTTCAGACAGCCAGCCACTACGCACACTGTAGCGCAGCTGCCGGATATGACTTTACATGCTGTATGCGCATATCCAGTGGCCGGCGTGGACAAATGCGTAGCGGTCTTGGGGCCTTTGGAGCACGCGATCGGCCGTGTTAGGGCAGACAGAAAACAGACAGGAAAGGTCTTTCCTGTCTTGTGGATGGTCACAGCAACAGCACAATGTGGCCCCTGGGCAGGCGGGCCGCAAAGATAGTCATTGTGGGCCGCAAGTTTCACACGCTTGCCCTAAATGGTTCTGAGTTATAGGAAAATAATATTAGAGAAGAACTTATAAACAGTTTTATATAGACAACTAAAGAAAAGAAAAAGTTACCTGCGCTCTCTCCTTAATCCCTATGTATATTTAGACAAATGGAGGTCATTTAGTTGCTCCAATGGCCATTGGAGGGAATGCCCGCCTGCCAATGTCAAGGCAGACCCCCCTAAGCGGGTCCTAACACTGACCCTTCAGCCTGCTTCCTTGAGCTTCTGGCAAAGATAACTCTAATGAGACAGAGAGGGATACTTTTATATACACCCCTATATACTTATTAACCCTTAATAGAGAACACATGGGATGGGCGGCAGCATTGTAACAAGGCTGTGTGATACAAAGTAAATACAAATACAAAAAGAGAAGTCCTGCACTCACTCTCATCACTACTGAGCTGGCAGCAATGACTACAGTACACAATTTCCCACGCTGTGTAATTTAACTCATAACTCTCTGATTTTTATAAGCCTTCCCCCGCCCTGCAGAGCTTAGTGTGCCCGGAGCCCTCGCCGGGTGAAGATAGATTATTTTTTTTTGCGCTTGTTTTTTGTTTTTGTTAGTGCGTCGCTTATTATGGATTTTTATTTGGCCTTTTTTGTAGCTGAAAAAAGACGATTTTAGAAGAAAGAAAACATTAATTGGTAAGTTTTATTTTTTTTTTACAGGTACTTAGTTAAAGGTCCCCCCTTGTTCTTTTAGGGTGAGGGGGGTAGGTAGGGAGTTAATTTTTTTGTCGGGGGGAGGGGCTGACTGGGGGTTATTGGACCCTTAGTCACCTGGGGGGGTAACATTTTTTTTAGGGCACCCACCCGCCGCTCAGGGGTGGGGGTCAGGCGGGAGGTCCTTAGGTCCCCCCCATTAGTATTTAGGGCCCCCACCCACCGCTCAGGGGTGGGGGCCAGGGGGGAGAACATTAGGTCCCCCCCCCTTATTCCAATTCAGGGCCCCCACCCGCCACTCAGGGGTGGGGGCCAGGGGGAGGACATTAGGTCCCCCCCTTAGTATTTAGGGTCCCCACCCACTGCTCAGGGGTGGGGGCCATGGGAGAGGACATTAGGTCCCCTCTTATTCCAACTTAGTGCTCAGGGGTGGGGGCCAGGGGTGAGGACATTAGGTCCCCCCCTTTTTTAGTATTTAGGGCCCCCACCCACCGCTCAGGGGTGGGGGCCAGGGGGAGGACATTAGGTCCCCCCCTTCTTCCTATTTAGGGCCCCCACCCGCTGCTCAGGGGTGGAGGCCAGGGGGAGGACATTATGTCCCCCCCTTATTTTACTGTAGAGCGGTATAGCGGTATAGCGAGTAGGGGCATAATTTACTAATACTAAGTAATTTTTACATAGTATTAGTAAATTTTGCTGAAAGACCAATTTAGGTCTTTCAGCCTTTTGGCAGATAACTCCCTAATACCGTGGGAATTAGGGAGTTATCTACTAAGTGGCTGGAAGAGAAATGCCGAAGTTCCGAAGTGCTGAAGTTCCGAAGTGTTGAAGTGCTGAATTGCCCAAGTCCCGAATTGCGAAAATCACGAATTTCGGAATGCCGAACCGAAAATTTTCCCCATGCACATGCATACTATGCTGACTTCTACATCCCTTGATCTTTGGCTTGTCTAACGTTTCCATACCTTTTATTTCCCTGACCTCGGCTTGTCCTGTACTTTTCTTTAGTTTAAGGTCCTGAAGGTTGTGTTATCAGATTTTTGACAGATTTTTAAACAACATTTTGATGGTCTTTTGGAAAAACATAATATTCAAGGACATAATTAATTAATATGAGGGATAACAGCTTGTTGATCCAAGGAGAAATGTGACTTCTATTTGGGAGTCAAGAAACAAGTTTCTTTCCAAATTTGTGGTAATATTGGAAATTTCTTCTAAATTAGCTTTCTCCTTCTATTGAGACAACAGCAGCAATACAGGTGTGTGAAAAACTGAACCTGATTGGACTTCTGGAGCCTTTTTTGGTGTATATTACTTTGAACTCAGAATGATAAAAAGGCTGATTGAACTGCGAATATTAATGAAGCCCACAACTCTGTACTGTGGCAGATAGCTTCTTCTAATTGTTGAGTTTTCTGTGACATAAGCTGCTACCATTATTTATTTGCAAGTGTATTTTTTTCTCTTGTTTTGTTATGATAGTAATTCTCAGATATACACAACCATATATGCTTTTGGTATACACATCTTTTAACACATCATTTTTTTTAATACTGTTGCTAAAAGAAGAAGAAATAATTTAATTAATCATATTCAGACCAATAAGCTGCAAAAAATTCCATAACAAAAGAATCTTGAATATAATTTGTCATGAAAAAAATATGCACTCAAAAAATATAAGCAAAAATTACATATTTTTTTGTAATAATTTGCATGATGTCTAATTTTTTTGCTGGCATGTAATTTTGTTGCTAATATTCCAGTTTTAAGTTTTTGTTTTGTAGAATTTTCTTTATTAGGAGAAATTAAAGCATTTCTGTTACCATCTGAAGTCTTTGTATGATTTACAAAAACCCATGATGGCAACTGCTGTGCTGGCAGCGCCGGTGGTTGAGGGGAATTAGAGATTTACTTACCTGAACCTGTACTTTACAGCGAATGCCATACTCTTCCTGCTCGTTCTCTTTAGCTAATGGCAAGAGAGTACAAAACTGAGGTCTACGGAGGATCCTGTGTATGTTGCTGTATTGTGCTTATGTTATATATTTGTGCTGCAGTTGCTTTGTAACTTTGTATTTGTGCATATGTGGGCTGTTATATTGTATATGTTCATGAGTGGGGTGTGGTTTTGTGTATAATACCTATGAATGTGGGCTGTGTATGCGGGCTGCTTGAGGAATTGTGTTTCTGGAAATGCCACATTGTGTTTGGTAGTGTGTGTATGTGTGGGGCTGTTTATGGTATTGCATATGAGAGGCTGCTTGTGGAGTTGTGTGCATGTATGGTGATTGTCAGTGGTATTGTGTTTGTGGGGACTGTGTGTTGGGTGTTTGTATTATATGTATGAGGGGAGGGTTATACTGCAGCTCTATGTATATCTAGCAGTGTGGATGGCTTCCCTGATAACCAGTGGGGACCAGACTGTCCAGGTATAGGTCAAGGGCAGGAGCAGCGATAGCTGCTGTGGGCCGCCCTACTCCAGTGTCTATTCCAAGTTCACAACTGCGGGGAGGAAGTGCTCTGAGATCACTTCCTCTAAGAGCTGCAATGCGTAAATTGCGAATTGTCCCTCACCACCTGCATTTATCGTTCAGGTCTCCTGATAGGTTAGAGCCTGTTTTTCTCTAGCAGCCCTGAGTGCTGTACAAAGTCACATCAAGTGCCATGCATGTCACACGTGCCATAGGTTGCTGACCCCTGCAATACATTGTGCTAAGATATGAAATTATAATTATCAACAAAGATATAAAAGAAGACTTTGAGATACAGGACAATACAACAATGAACTGTACATGGAAACATGGCATAATCTGGCAACATGGGGCAAATATTTGGTCTAGGGGATTTGAGGAACACATTATCATCAGACACACACAGAACTGATATAAGGGATACATTTATAGAAGACACACAGAGTTGCTCTTGGATGGCACAATAACACCAGGCACACGTAGTGCTGATATTGAAACTGAGCTCTGCTAGCTTATGTTTACCCCAGTACCTAAGAGGTTAAGGTTTCTCTATGTTGACCTCGGTACAAATCTTGTTGAGTAAGAAAAATGTTCTCTTATTTTATAGTGATTTTTGGTAAATTGGATGAAACCAAACATTGTTTAAGATATTAAATGCACTGAATATATTATTTTATATGGATCAACACATAAGATAGTAAAGCTTTTCACTCTTGCATGTTCACTTCAAAGAAACTCAGTTAGTGAAATTACTGTAATGTGTGCAAGTTTCAATAAGGGCATTCACTAAATATATTAATATGTATATATTTGATAACTACATGACACTTGTGGAAACACATTGAGCAGAAAAAGATCACAATGCAAGGATTTAAATCACAAATCTTGAATCTGGAAAAAAAACCTCCCCGGGTGGGAATTAACCCCTTAAGGACACATGGCAGAAATATTCCGTCATGATTCCCTTTTATTCCAGAAGTTGTGTCCCTAAGGGGTTGAACTCATAACATTTTCTTTAAAAGTTCAGTGCATTACCTCTACACTACCTCATAGTGTATGAGTTTGCAAAGAGGTTTTAAAACCTTTGAACTATCATACACTGGGTATCCAATTCAAACACCCTGCTGGGGATTAATGGGGCACTTTAAAAACCACCTCTAGGGGTATACTAAGCATGCCTGAGGTGCTCTCTGATTGGACAGATTTCAAAATCGACCTTCATTCTACACATGCCAAGTTGCCCTCAACAGCTTATCCAGACTGTCATCATTCATTATCAGCGAACTTGACTGTGCTGTAGTAGAATAAGGTGTGGGGTAAATTACAGCAATACAGTACTGTATAGTGTATATTTACCATAAATAATGGAATTTTGCATACTTTCTTAAAGGACAAACCCGTTTTCCTGACACTATAGTGCCCTAAGGTTGCTCCCACCCTCAGGATCCTCCTCCCTTGGCGCTAAAGAGGTTAAAACCCCTTCAGCTACTTACTTTAATCTAGCGCCGGGCTCCCTCGGCGCTGTTGACCTCTCCTCCCCCCGCCATCAGCTCCTGAGTGGAACAGTCCATAGGAAAGCATTTCTCAATGCTTTCCTGTGGATGTTCTGCACGCTGGATGCGCATTTCGCATCCAGCGTCGCACGTGCGCCTCTATCAGCTGTCAGAAAGACAGCCACTAGAGGCTGGATTAACCCTGCTATGTAAACATAGTAGTTTCTCTGAAACTGCTATGTTTACATCTAAAGGGTTAAAGCCTGGGGGACCTGGCACCCAGACCACTTCATTGAGCTGAAGTAGTCTGGATGACTATAGTGTCCCTATAAAGCAAAACAATATCAGTAATTCACTCTTTTACCAAAAGCTAAATATTTTTTTAAATTTATTTTGACAAAAACTACCTGGTGTTCTATGTGTCCCTATGGACGAGACTCCACTGCTACGAACACTCCTATAAAATAATATCTTTAGTGGCCCCACATCCAGCACATTGCTCATTAACCTGGGTGCAGATTGGGTATTAGTTTTAACTGCTTCAGTGTTGAATTCTTAGAAAATTCATTAGAGGCAGTATAATTTCTAGGTAATTCACCCATGCATATTGGTTTTTTTTTAAATAATATCTACAGACTGTATAATGTAGACAATAATGACAGGGAGTATTTTACGAAATAAATATGGAAATGCAGCTGTGAAATGCCTTGTGAAAAAATACTATAGAAGGATTAACTATTGGGCAAAGGAAAGGGATATGAAATGAATGGTAGTTATCAGCATAGACGCAGGAAAGCGGATTCTTTTGAGATGCATGATACATGTTTACAGCTAATTTTGCTTTTTCAAATTGGCTCACCTGAATCATTTTGGCCAGATAAGTACACCAAGTCCATATGAAACAAAGAAACTGATTTCAGGACCTTTTTATAAACAAAAGCAGAGGAGTAAATATTATACTGAGTGGATTATGGGAAAAATACCAGTTTTAATTTACAGAACAATGGCAATAAAACACTAGCACCAAATAAAATAAGAATTGTTGTTAGTTTAAAGAAAACGTTGAAATTAATTTTAAATTTAAGGCCAACACATTAAAAAAGGAAAACTATCCAAGTCAGCTATGCTTCCACCTCAGGTATTCTGGCCTACAATTAGAAATTCAATTAGAATCTTCAACGGTTCTCGCTTCAGCGAATAATAATAATTACATATTTATAATAATTACATATTTATAATAATTACATACTTGAACCTAAAAACATAGTTGACTATGAAATCTTTCCAGCTAGGCTATTTTTGCCTGATATTAGAAATTCACTTAAAATTCCTAACAGCTCATACTTTTATTTGAATTTTGTTTGCATTTCCGCAATGTAATGTCCTCGGTGACCAGTCCAGGCCAGCACTGAAATCAGTAACCCCCAGCCTAAACAAAAATCCACACACTGCTATGCTTGGAAAGCCTGCTGCTTCAGTTCTGCAGTACTTTGCAACAGACATCCCATCATACCTCTTGCTGCTTTTAATCAGCATAAACATTATGCTATGAGGCTCAAATCCTGCTATCAGACCAAGGGGCAATTGCTCCCCTGCCATACATGCCAGCCACTACCCTGGCTGTGATTGTGTTTTATAATGGTGATTGGTTGAATTTATCATAGACGTAAAGTTATTTTGGTTATTAGTCTCTCCTTGGATAGCAAGTCGAGGGAGTTAAACAAGGTTTGTTCACTGAAAATAAAGCGTGTTGAAAATCTCTAAATCTACCTTTAAATGGCCACATCGGTGAATGAATTTGTGTGGAATTTGGACATTTATATTTAGCAGACACTGAGTTGGACTGAAGATAATGAGCACCTTCAATGTGAATATCCAAAACTACCACTATATTGACTTAAATCAGCCCACCCCACTGTCACAATTTTGGCGTATATTTCTTGTCATTTTGCTCCCACTTTTAGGGACACTAGGGAACTGTCCCCAGAAAAAGAAACTCAGGGCACATAATCCCACCCAACTAACCCACCCAAATTTCCCTGGAACTTTATAATTTCATGATGTATGTATTCATTACGTATAGTATTTTAAAGTAACATTATGGCATTAGGAATACAAAACTGTTTTCCTAACACTAGAATCTCCCTCTGCCCTTAGGTTTTTGTCCGCCCACCTTGTGTTGAAAGGGTTAAAAAAAATATTTGCTCTCCTCTGCCGATGATAGTTGCTGTTTGCTCTTCTATGGGATTCTTTTGAGTGATGGGATGTGGGTAAGTTTGATTGGTAATATAAATAGAACTTTACTTAAGCGCCACACATTGCCAAGTATTAAAGAGCAATTTTATGGCAAGACAGGAGGCTTCATATTTGCTTATCTTTGTTTACTCAACCTCCCAGCAGCAAAGTAATAGTTAACAATGATGTAAAACATTCAACCAATCAGAGTATACAAGCATAGAATATAGTGTCCTCAATCTCCTCCCAATCCCTCTTTCTTTGCTGCTTGCCTCACAGGTGAGTCTACTCCAATTATATTGCCTTTTGGTTTAGCCTAATTATATATTTTACTTCCTTTGCGGCGGCCATTTTCCGACGGCTTCTCCCACCCTGCGGTCGGCTAAGCAACAGTCAGAATTGTCCCAGATGCTCACCGGATCGGTAAGTACCTACTGAGCCTCTGAACACATCGTTCGTGTTTTCTCTATTAGGACCCTGTGTTTCATTTTGCCCTTATTTTTCCTTTTAGACTTTTTTCAAAGAAATCCTTCTGCTTTGACTGTTTTAAACAATAAAGGAGGGCTTTTGTGGGTGACCCCCACTGCATTATTCAATTGTCTGTGTATATTTGTGGGTGACCCCCACTTTTTTATTTAATACTAAGTGTATTAACCGCTTAGCATCCTACTGCACTATTTTAATTATTTAAGTCTATTTGTGAGTGACCCCCACTTTCAATTAACATTAAATGTTTTACCCACTTAATATTTCTGTTTATAATAAAGGTGAACTAGCTTTTGAACTTATTAAGAGTGCTAACCCACTCAGATAATTTTAGGCCTTATACACATACACCTTAAAGGTGTCAAATACTCCGGGTTGACCCCCAACTCCAGTGTATTTTTTATCAATTGTGGTTTACTCCACTTACTATAAGTTAGTGGTCAACCCCACTAACTGCTGTATTGCCGCATTTACAATTATTCCTTAAACATAGTGGGTGACCCCTACTAATTGCATAGTTGTTTAACTTATTTTAGTTATTGCAATATACCACAGACCAAACATGTGTGACCAAGCTGAGCCTGCAATCTCGCAAGAACTGCGCACCTGGCTCATTTCCACTATTACGGAATCCATCCCTAAAGATTTAGCAGCTTTTCACACTAAATCTTCTACTGAAGCTAACCCCACCATACGCCTCCCCTCTGACTCCGAGGACTCTCAGCCTTCGGATCAGGAGGAGGTATCACGTAAACGTCCCTGAAAGGGAATAGTGCATCGGCAGGAAAGGGCAAGGCTCCCGCCAAGTCCCATAAACTCTCATCCGCCCGTCCAGTCCGGGCCACCTCAGAGCCTTTAGAGGGTTCTATCTCTATGACTGATGACTATTACCTCAGTTATGTTTTCTGATGGGGAGTCCTCAGCAAATGCGCTACCTGACCCCCCATCAGAATTTGTTAAAGAGACCTATCTAGATACAAATTCAGATCCAAACCCTCCTAAAACCAAAGAACCTGAATCAGACATCCTTTTGGATGCATCAGACGCTCCATTTTTCGACCCTGGGGTCATTAAACACCCTAGTTTGACTGAATGGAGAGGGTTAGGTTACAGATAGCCATCTCCCACCTTAGGAGATACCAAGCAGTACACAGGGATACACTTTACATCATATTACATTCAGGAGGGGTGACACTTTAAGTGGCTGGTTTTGCCACAGATAGGAATAGCAATGCAGTAATCACAAGATACATTCAAGGACATTCTGTAAGTGGCTAAGTTTGCCACAATGCTCCCCCAAAACCAAGCTGGCATACACAGTCTGATCCCAACGGATCGGCTTGGGGATGTCCAGAGGAATACTCACAGATCACTTTTCAAGTTCAGTTTGTCTGGATAACCCGTTGGCATTGCCATTTTGCTTCCCAGGGCGGTAGTGGATGGTAAAGTCAAAAGGCTGCAGCGCCAAACTCCAGCGCAGGAGCCTGGCATTGTCTCCTGACACCTGGTTCAGCCACACCAACAGGTTGTGATCTGAGAGTAGCGAGGATGGTTGTCCGTACAAATAGGGCTGCAGCTTCTTGAGGGCCCACACCACGGCCAGGCATCAGAGACTGTCTTATCATTGAGCCTTCGATAGTCTACGCAGAAGCGGGTAGTTCCATCCCGCTTCGGCACCAGAACTACTGGGGAGGCCCATGGGCTATCAGAAGGTTCTATAACCCCCAATTGTAACATTTCCTCGATCTCCTTACGCATATTCTCTTTTACAGACTCAGGATGCGGTAAGGAGGTTGGCGGAGGTGTGTCTGCCCTGGGGTTTTTACATGGTGGGTGGCTAACGGGGTATAACCAGGGAGGTTAGAAAAGGTGGCCCCTTTTTCCCTAATTAAGCTTTGGGCCTGGGCCCGCTCCTGGCGCTCTCCTAGCTGTACTGCTATCCTCATTTTGGCCTTCTTTCTCTAGGAGGTCTGGGAGGGGCAAATTATGAAAATCCTCTGCAGCAGAGGCACAAATCGCGGTCACCTCGTCTGTGCGCTCATGGTAAGGCTTCAGCATGTTCACATGGAGCATGTGTCTGCCCCTGCTCCAGCGCACGGGTCAATTACATAGGTGGTATCGCAGATTTGCTCTACCACCTTGAATGGGCCCTGCCAGGAGGCCTGCAGCTTGTCATTAGGGACGGATCATAGAATTAGCACCTACTGCCCGACCTGAAAGCTGTGGTCCCTGGCTCCCCTATCATACCATCTGCGCTGTCTTTGCTGGGCCGCTTGAAGGTTGGTACGTACGGTCTGGGTCAAAGCCTCCAAGCGTTCCTGGAACACCAGCACATAGGGTACAATAGGGGTACCATTAGTGGTCACTCCCCCCTCCCAGTGCTCTCTGATTAAATCTAGGGGGCCCCTCACCCTCCTTAGGAACAATAATTCAAAGGGAGAGAACCCAGTTGATTCTTGGGAAACTTCCCTATAGGCAAACAGCAAGTGGGGTAAAAACCTCTCCCAGGCCTTCTGCGTGCCTATGAACGTCCTGATCATCTGCTTAAGTGTTCCATTAAACCGTTCACAGAGACCGTTGGACTGAGGGTGGTAGGGTGAGTTAAGGATAGATTTTACCCCACAGACCTTCCAGAGCTGGTGGGCGACCTCTGCAGTGAATTGGGTACCCCTATCCGAAATAATCTCCCGTGGAAATCCCATGCGGGAGAAAATTTGCATAAGGGCATCCGCTACGGTCTCTGCATGTACATTCGTTAGAGCCACCGCCTCGGGGTAGCTGGTGGCGTAGTCCACTACGGTCAAGATGTACTTCTTGCTAGAGGGACTGGGTTTTTTCAGGGGTCCGATTATGTCCACCTCTACTCTACTAAAGGGCTCTTCTATTATGGGCAGGGAATGGAGTTTGACTTTGTAGCGGTCTCCCCTCTTCCCTACCCTCTGGCAGGTATCACAGGTGTTACAGTATTGCCTATTATCCTTGGAGATACCTGGCCAGAAGAAGTTCTGCGTCAGCCGATGTTTAGTTCGGCTGATCCCTAAATGACCGGATAAGGGTATGTCGTGCGCTATGCACAGTAACTCCTGTCTATACTTTCGAGGCACAATTAACTGCTTTGTGGGTATGGGAATAGACCTGGCTACTTCCTTCTCTGCATACCGGTATAATAACCCTTGATCCCAAGCATATCTCTCTCCTTTTAAGCCTGCCTGGTTCTTGTCTATTCGGTCTTTGTAAACCTGCAGGGACGGGTCTAGAGCGACCTCCCTACCAAATTCTAGGGGGGCATCCCAGGGAAGGGCAGTGTAGTTATGGGGTTCATTGCTTACCTGAGCCTCCGAGTCACTGGATGGGGCCGTAGTGCGGGCCTGCTGCCTGTTGATGACTGGGTAGGCCTCCTGTACAGTGTTTCGCGGAACAAAATTGGAGGTGAGCTCCCCCAAGTCATTTCCCAAAATAACATTTGTGGGCAAGTTGTGCATCATCCCCACCTCCACGTTCCCTGACCCCGCTCCACAATTCAAATGTATCTTGGCAGTGGGAACCTTGCAGATCACTCCCCCTGCCACCCGTACTGCTACACAATCCCCCGTAAGCTGGTCCTTTGGGACACGGTGGTTTCGGACCAAGGTGATGGTGGCCCCGGAATCTCTCAGTCCCTCCATACGTGGACGACTTGGCGGTGGCTTTGGCGGTTATCGGACGCCGCTTGGACGGGGTTAACTTCATGGAGAGTGCCTAGAGGTTCCTCCACCCGAGTGGCTGTGAAGGGCTGGATGAATGATTCATTCTGATAGCAGTGTACTGCAGCCCGAGTGCCAGGAGGTCGGCCTTGGTTGGGCCATGATGGTCGTGCCCTGTTTCGGGGGCATTCTCATTACAGGGTGGTTGCAGGTGTGGCATCTGATGTGTGCCCGGGTGGGGTACCTAGGCTGGTATTGGTTGTTAGCTCCCCCAGTTAGCTCGTGGGTGAGCTGTTTCGGCCAAGGCAGGCCTGTGGCTTGTCGACTGGGGAAATACCATTGGTGGTGGGCGCTGCTCTTGTCTGGTGTCTTGATGTTCTTCAGCTAATTTAGCCGCTACTTGTAAGGTGTGTGTTTTACGATCTCTTACCCAGTTCTGCATATCAGTAGTTAGTCTCCGGTAGAACTGTTCCAACAAAAGTAATTGAATGAGATCTTCCCGGGTAGTTCTTGCGCCGCATCAATCCACCCCATGGCTGCTCGGTGTAAGCGCTGTGTTCTTGTTTTTTCAGGTCCTGGAATTGGAGTCGGTATGCCTCGGGGGTAATGGCATACCGGACTAGGATGGCCTGCTTTACCTTCTGGTAGTCTCTGCTGTCCTCATCAGACACTGCCCGGTAGGCTTCTGCTGCGTGGCCAGATAATCTACCGGCCAGCAGTGGTACCTGGTCCCGGGGCCCGATATCATGCAGCTGTCACAGTCTTTCAAATTTCTGCAAATATCCATCAATATTGCCCTCGGTGTCTGTGAAGTTTTTAAAGGCTTGGTAGGGAATTTTTGGTTTTCCCTGTATAAGGCTGGGTGGAGCCGGTGAGCCCTCTCTGGATAGCTGGTTTGGTTGGAACCGTTTGGCCATGATGTATTCTTGCACATCTGCCATGATCCTGTCGAAAGTCTCTTGGGGTGGTGTGGTTGGGTACAGTGCCATCCTGCTCCTGAACTCTTTCTGAAATTCTGTTTGCTCTTCCTCCATTGGAGGTGCTGCAGCAGCCGCTGCTGTCTCCTTCCATGAGCTCAGCAATAATGGTAGCCTTTGTCTTGTTGCTGGCTTTTGTTCCCCTTGCCTCTAGTAATTCCTTCAGTGTACTCCGTTTCAAAAGTGCATAATTTGTTTCCATTCACCGGCTGTTTGTGTGATTCCACTTATTCCCGAACTCCGGTTTCATCCTAATGGTTGTTTCATGAATTGCTGTTTCTTTTCCTCTGCTCGCATCAACCCCTGCCGAACGCTGCTTTGCTGTGTGGTTTGAATCCCGTCGCTTGCCACCAATTGTAGCGGGACCTGTTCCTAGTGTCCTTTTCCCAGGTTCAGACAACACTCAGCCCTGGAGGCTCTCTGTCCTTACCAGGACTTTTCCCCTATTTTCTTCTCCCTGCAAGCTGAAACCGCAGATGCAGGGGTTAAAATCTTCTTCTCCTCCAGTAAAAGGACGACACACAGTTTGGAGGTTAAAACACTGGCATATCACCAGGCTGAGTCACACTCTTTAATGATTACAGCTTCCTTTAAGCACAGACTTCTGCAGGGGGTTTCCATTCCACACAATACATTTCCCTTAGTCCCAGGCAGGAAGGGGTTGGGTTACAGAAAGCCATCTCCCGCCTTAGGAGATACCAAGCAGTACACAGGGATACACTTTACATAATATTACATTCAGGGGGGGGGGGGTTACACTTTAAGTGGATGGATCAGGATGTGACACCTAATAACCCCTTTTTCTCTCAATATTCCGATAGCAGGCCGACTAACCCATTTTTTTTCAGCAGTGGGAGTTACTTTCACAGGATCTATGGATCACAGTCAGGGGTTTCAAAATAGACTTCCTTTCCACTCCTTTTCAGGATACACCACCCACACCTCTGAGAATGTCCACAACGGACGACCTCACATTACAAGTAGAATTACACAAACTCATGGACAAAGGAGCGATCGAAAGATCGCCTTTCCCACACACATTCATCAGCAACATCTTCCTGGTTCGCAAGAAGACAGGAGATCTTCGCCCTACTATCAATCTAAAAGACCTCAACCGACAGGTCAGATACCGACAATTCAAGATAGAAGGCATTCATCTTCTAAGGGACCTCCTCTGCGTGGGAGACTGGTTCTCGAGATTCAACCTCAAGGATGCATATCTCACAGTCCCTGTAGCTCGCAACCATCAAGCCTTTCTTCAGTTCCTCTGGCAAGGGGAGATTTGGCAGTTCACTTGCCTGCCTTTCGACCTTTGCTCAGCGCCATGGTGTTTCAACAAACTGATGAAACCAGTGATGGTGCTACTCCGATTGCAGGGGATACGATCCATTATCTATCTAGACGACATTCTGATCATGGCTCAGAATCCAACTCTGCTCTGCCAACATACAGACATGAGAACTGCGTTGCTACAAAACCTAGGGTTTGTCATAAACTTCCAGAAATTGGCCTTGGAACCCTCACAGATGGTTCAATTCCTTGGGTTTCTAATAGACTCCATACAAGCAAACTTACAATTGCCTTCCACAAAAATAAAGTCCATAAAGAGAGACATCCGCAAATTACTCTCATCCCAACACATTTGCTTACACGATCTGGCACACACCATAGGCCCTCTGTCAGCCTCCATCCAGGCTATTTACCCAGGACCATTAGACTACCGAGCCATGCAGCGGCTCAAAACATACTACCTACACCGGTCCACTTCATATGATCACTTGATCTCCCTCACAGACGAAGTTCGCATAGAACTCCACTGGTGGCTCCACAACATGGAAGCTTGGAATGGCAAAGCCATATTCGGATCCCAACCAGTCTTTGTCCTGGAATCCGATGCCAGCCTGCTAGGTTGGGGTGCTACTAGCTCAGAAAGGTCCACCAGGGGACTAGGGTCCCCCTCAGAATGAGCCCTACACATCAATTGTCTGGAGTTAATAGCAGGATCCTTTGCAATACACAGTTTCGTAAAAGACTTCTTCAGCTGTTCACTAGTATTACGTATGGACAATGTCTCAGCAATTCCCGCCCTTCTCCATGAGTCTAAGCACCCTCTACTGGGTCAAAACTCTGGGAGTGACGATAATCATTGTAACCCCACTATGGAGGGCCCAGACTTGGTTTCCAACTCTCCTGGAATTATGCAATTCTATTACCCCAGTGCCACGACATCCTCCGGAATCCGGCGGGGGACTGTCATCCACTTGCTCTTCATGAGAGACTCCAGCTAGTTGCCTGGACCGTTTCAGGGGATCCTGGAATGTGTCAGGACTTTCGACAACAGCTCAGACGCTCATATGGGACTCCTGGGCACCAGGCACTAGATGCGCCTACCTCTCTGCATGGCAGACATGGGTCAGCTTGTGTTTGGAAATGGATATCGATCCCTTTTCAGCATCTCTCACAGCCATTCTGAATTTCCTATCCACCCTATTTGATCAAGGCAAATCATATAGATTGATCAATGTGTTTCGATCCGCCATCTCGCGGCACACAACTATTGACAATGCCTCCATAGGTAAACATCCCTCTGTCTGTAGACTTCTATGTGCAATTCGACTGGCTATACCACTTCAGCCCAGATACTCCACCTTTTGGGATGTCACCCAAGTATTCAACTTCTTAGAATCTTGGCCTCCCAATGAAGCGCTGACACTTCGACAACTTTTGGCCAAACTAGCATTACTTCTATGCCTAGTTTCTTTTCGTAGAGTTTCAGATATACAAGCATTTGACCTTCATGTTGTAAGTTTTACACCTGAATAGGTCAAATTCAACATCACCAGGTGCACGAAAAATAATTCCTCTTCAGTTTTCTACCCTTATTTTCCATACAGAACTGCTCTATGCGTGGCGCGTTGTGCCCAAAACTACATGGACTCCACAGCTATCTTGCGCCCCCTACCGGACCTCTCCTGGTTTCCTACTTCAAACCGCACAAACCGGTCTCCACCCCTACTGTCGCACGATGGATCAAATGGATCCTCGTCCAAGCAGGCATTAACCCTTCCTTTGGTGCCCACTCAGAGGTGCAGCCGCATCCTCAGCCTTCCGGGCAGGTAGTTCCCTCTCAGATATCTTACCTTTTGCAGATTGGTCCAGGGAATCGACCTTTCAAACCTTTTATTTTAAACCCATGCCACATGCTGTATCTTCTATTATATGGGAGCGTTAAAACAGCAAATATGAAGCCTCCTGTCTTGCCATAAAATTAGGGATTATTCTAGCTTTAGTGACTGCATAATCTACATTTTATTAACGACAGGAGGCAAATATTTTCCCACCCGTTAGTGAACTATTCCCACCCTTCGAGGTAAGTTTGACTAAACTAAACTTTGCATCTCCATAACACATACTCACATCATATGACATGGGTTTACACACTGGTTACATCAAACGTTTACACCTTTCAATTATGTTAATTTCTATGCACTATTCCGATTCAATGTACACCTTAGGAGATCGGTAAACTGTTTTCTGGTACAAGAACCCATACTTTCATGATCCTTCTCTATTCCCTTCTAGTGTGAAGAATCCAGAAGTTCACAGTTTCGTTTACATGGTTGACCAACGCACAGGACTTACTGTTTGTACATAGTTCTTAAAAGTTTTGTTTACACGGTTGATCTACACCATGCTCGACTACAGAAAGAAAGAGGGATTGGGAGGAGATTGAGGATACTATATTCTATGCTTGTACACTCTGATAGGTTGAATGTTTTACATCATTGTTAACTATTTATTTGCTGCTGGGAGGTTGAGTAAAGAAAGATAAGCAAATATTTGCCTCCTGTCGTTAATAAAATTTAGATTATTCAGTCACTAAAGCTAGAATAATTCCTAATTTTTAAAAATACTTTTTTGCGGGACAGAGCAACTTTAGTGAATAACCCAAAAAGATGTATAGCACAAGGTAAACCCACAATTATAATTATTTGTTAGACATATAACTGGTCTAGGCACATGATATAGTCATTTAGAAGGTGATAGTCTGGCATGAGGCATGTCCAGCTCGGCTCCTGATCTTCTTGCGCTAGTCCAGGTTCCACAAAAGCCAGTAGGAAGGCTGAGCTAGGTAGCCCACTTACTATTACTAGCCAACAACAATTATTTTCCTTCTTTCACCTATTCTACAAGTACTCTGCTCCTTCTTTCTCCTATTTTACAAGTACTCTGCTCATTCTTTCTTCTATTCTACGAGTACTCTGCTCATTCTTTCTTCTATTCTACAAGTACTCTGCTCCTTCTTTTCTCCAATGCTGCAAGTACTCTCCTCCTTCGTTCTCCTTTTTTACAAGTACTCTCCTCCTTTATTTTATCCCCTTTTTTTCTATTTTTCTTCCCTTTTTTATTTTTTTGATCTTTTCCTTTTTATCTCCTTTTTTATGCTTTTCTTTTACCTTCCTTAGGGCAATGTACAAAAGTAAGGCTGATGTATAGTGGGTAGGGGGTCTGTGAGGTGGGAAGGGGGTCTGTGAGGGGGTAGGGGGGCTGGCAGTGGGTATGGGGGGCTGTGGGTGGGGGGGCTGTGAGGGGGGGGGGCAGTATAGTGGTAGGGGGCTGTAAGTGGGTGGGTGGGGGTGGGGGGTGTAGGGTGGGTAGGGGTAGGGGGGCTGTGAGGTGGGGGGGGTATATAGTGTGAGGGGGGCTGTAGTGGGTAGGGGCTGTGGGTAGGGGGCAGTATAATAGTGGTAGGGGGCTGTGTATGTAGGGGGCTGTATAGTGAGTGGGGGCTGTGAGGTGGGTAGGGGGGCTGTATAGTGAGGCAGTGGGGGCTGTAGGTGGTGGGGGGTGGGTAGGGGGATGTATAGTGAGTAGGGGGCTGTGAGGTGGGTAGGGGCGCTGTGAGGTGGGTAGGGGGGCTGTATAGTGGGTAGGGGTGCAGTATAGTTGGTAGGGGGCAGTATATTGGGTAGGAGTGCTGTATAGTGGGTAGAGGGATTGTATAGTGAGTAGGAGCCTGTATAGTGGGTAGGGGGCTGTGAGGTAGGTAGTGGGGCAGTATAAAGGGTAGGGGGGCAGTATAGTGGGTAGGGGGGCTGTATAGTGGGTAGGGGGACTGTCTGTGAGGTGGGGGCGTCTGAATGGTGGATAGGGGGCTGTAAAAAGGTAAATACCTTTTACTTTCCTCTTGGTCCGGTGGGCAGCTTTCCAGCAATGTGTGGGGGCGGAGCTTGCGTGCGGAAGGCGGACAGGTCTCCGAAATGGTTTCAGACTGTGCAGGGAGACTGATAGGTCTCTCTGTGTCCGCTGGCAGCCACATCAGCCCCCAGCTCCTCCTTCCTTACTCCCCTCGGACTGACAGGCTGTCACAGTCCGAGGGGAGGATTAATCCTAATAATCATTAGGACTGTCAGCCCAGCCACAGCTGGGCCAGTCTGGCTCTGCCAGCCACTCTCTCAAACGGAGGATTTAGCCGCCCACTAGTGGGCGGTAGGGACCAGGTTGACAACCCATGATCTATACAGTAAAACCACTTAATTAAGCTAAAGTTGTTTTAGTGCTTCAAGTGTCCTTTTAAATTATTATAAGAAATACCCTAGAATATTGTAGATTCAGATTAGTGTTGAAAAAGATAACACAGCCTTTCATTGGTTTTGTCCCTTTAATTTCCTGATTAAAGTAATATTATTTTAGGTCTAAAATTAGCATCGAATTGAACGGTTGACAGAAGTGTGTTGATGTCGAAAGAGCAAGTATTTTTCTGACATTTAGGGTTTAAAGCTTCAACTGAAACAGAAAGGTCTTGGAATGTCTTCTGGGAGTGAAATAGATTGATTTATGATTTTAACAAGTGCTATTTTGGAAATCTGAGACTGAGCGTTTAGAGTCATAAAAGAGTATTAATCTTCATTAGAGTCGCTCTAAATGGACATTTGAACCACGGGTCTGATTCTTTGCTAATTGATTACAGAACCTATGAGTGCCTGTCCACAGGGATACCAGTTACAGATAGTTTAGATTTAGTTGCTTAATATTTAATCTGAAAAGGGAATTGGAGTATTAAAATAATTGTACTGACGAGAGATAACAGAGATTATTTAAATAGACTTCTGTTTTTTAATTATCACATTATGTAAATATTCATTTACATTAAAACATGCAAAATGAACCACTTCACTGCCTTAATCGAGTATAAATGTTTTTATTTTCATGTATTTTGCTAAATTAAATTTAATCCATAAAGCCCTACTCACCCTAATTTTTATTCTAATGATTAGCAGCCTGTATAGGAATGCATGTAAATGCCTGTAAATTTGCTGAAAATATAAGCTCACCCACTGCTTCCAAATTATAAAGGAAGTTTTGATAGGTCCAATCATTCCTACAGTCAGGGGAAGGGAGGAGTGAGTGGACTCATTTCACTGATAGCACTAGATAAACATTCCAGAGATTGATAGAGATTGCTATTGCAGTTTTAAATTGCTTAAAAATATCTGATTTATGATGACTGTATGTGGGCATTATGCACAAATGCAAACTTTTTTTTATCATTCACTTGCAATTTTTAGGAAGCTGTACTGCGAGTAATGCCTTCAGGGTAACTAACAGCTTTAAGCAACGTATTTTACCATTTTTATTTATTTATTTTTGTCACATCTACTGTATGTAAGAAAACAATCATTTTTTTCCTTTTACACTTAAATTTATGACCCTTTGTGAAATATAGCAAGATAAAGGTCACTTTTTAATGCCTAAAGCTTTAAATTTATCCCATATTTATATAAAGGCTGAACAATTAAGTTTAATATTACAATTGTGCAAATTTACAACATTTTGATTTTTATATGGCTGGCGCATTGTTGTATTTTGGGCTCTGGGACCCGTCCCCTCACCCATCCTACATAAATGAAAACACAGACACAGGATGCATGGGTAAAATAATGCCACAGCTTTTAATAAGGCAATTAAGTGCATAACTTTTTTGGGTCATGTAAACATTCCAGTTTCTCTAAAACTTCAATGTTTTACATTGCATGACTAATGGGGGTGGGGGCGGTACACACAGACAACTTCAATGAGATGAAGTCGTCTGTGTGCCTATAATGTCCCTTTAACCTCTTAAGGACACATGACATGTCTGACAAGTCATGATTCCCTTTTATTCCAGAAGTTTGGTCCTTAAAGGGTTAAAAATATAAATCATAACTACTTAATACTTAAAAATAAGCTATTTTAAAAATATAATTACAAAAAAATAATTATGCCATTGATCTCTATGTCTGGCTAATAATATACAGAACAACATTGTAATTAACACAGTTCAATACACTATAAATGTGATGCAAAGAATTTTTCTCCTACTGAGGGATTTAACACTTTTCAGATACTTGATTGCTGTTCCATTGAAGTTGCAAATACATTTGGTACCCATTAAACCTTGTTCTATTCAATCTGTTCCCAAGAATTTAACCAACAATTATTCTCTACAATTGCCACACCATTGAAATAGGATTTTTGTGAACATAATTCTCTCCCCGCTCTTCTGAAAAAACCCTGTTTCTATTTTGTGTTGATTTATACTTAACTGTTGAGCTGTTTTTTTTTTTAAAAAGGCGATAAATAGGCAGATATAGCAGAACTCTCGTACAGGGTGAAAATCGTCTCTTATCTAGGGGAAAAAAAACATTAGAAAACTATAATAGTGAATCATTTATGACACACCACAAAAAAAAAAAAAAGTTGTCTGAACTATGAAATAATAGATGACATAAGGGAACAGAACAGATCTCAGAACAAGGAACATTACTTTAAATTATACAGTGTTTGACTGAAATGGCTATTCTAGTATCAAAGTATATAATTGTACAATTTGCTTGAATCTGACCAGAAATGATGTAGATTGTCGACATCACATTCTTCACTTGGGTTACTACCTGCAGTGCTCTGTTAGACTCCAGGATAACCTTTTTCAAAATGAGACTATGAAATGACAGGAAAAAGTTGACAAATAGCCTTCAAGTGGCGATTACTCGTCTGATCTGTCTACAAATGCATATATCTTCGTTGGCGGTAAAGTTGGACTGTGGACAAAATGTCCAGATGTACAACTAGCGATTCCCCAAAATAGGATTGACTTTGCAATTTCAAGACCTGTAACACAGCAAGGGTAATTGCCAGAACTGTGATATAGAACGAAGCAGGCGTAGCCTTGCCTTTATTGATAGCTTATCAAAATACAAATAAAAATGAAGAATAAACAATACTGCAAACTCATGTAGTACAAGCGTCCACCATTCAGTGTCTATATTTCAGAATTATATTTTTTAATTACAAACCAATCGTTTTTACAATGAGATTTCCAAAATGATCTGTTGAGGAATTTCTGATTTATATTTTAGTAAATGATTAATACAATAATATTATTTAGTTGTATATATGGAGCAGAGAGTGCAGCACTTACATTTATTATTATATTGCATAGTTACATAGGCTTAAAAGAAACATGCCTTCATCAAGTGCATCTGTTTTCACACCTGTTTTTGCTTTTGATCCAAAAGAAAGAAAATAGAAAACAGTTTGAAGAGCTTTCCAATTTTGCAAAAAGCTAGGAAAATATTCCTTCTTGACCCCACATGGCAGTCAGATCTCTCCTAGGATCAAGAAGCTGTTACCACACATATTAAAAATGATATGCCTGAATATTATGTTTTTACAAGTATTCATCCAGGTGCTGTTTAAACATTTGTACAGACTCTGATAAAATCACCCCCTCAGGGAGAAAAATCCATATTTTTATTGTTCTTACTGTAAAAATTTTTTTAATCTCCTTACTTCTAGTCTAAATGTATGACCTTGTGTGCCATATAAAGTCCTGTTTATGAATAGATTTCCAGACAATGGTTTGTATTAGTCACGAATATATTTGTAAAATGTTATCATATCTACTCTGAAAGATATGACTTAAATTTGATTTAAACTTGTGAACCTTTCTTCATAAGTTAAATGTTCCATTCCTTTTATTAATTTTGTAGCCCGTCTCTGCATTTTGTCTAGTGCCATAATATCCTTCTTTAGAACAGGTGCCCAAAATTGTACAGCATATTCAATGTGTGGTCTTACCAGTGATTTATAAAGAGGCAAAATTATATTTTCATCCTGAGAATTAATATCCCTTTTCTACATTACAATACCTTACTGGCCTCTTCTTCAAACTGCTAACATACTGCGCAGAACCCTAAAATAATGTATATTATTATTTTTCATCCAGATCAATTTCTTTTAGTTTGAACATTAACCTTTTGTGTGGAATTGTATCGAATGCTTTGGCAAAATCCAAGCAAATATAAGAAATAACAAAATATATTATGTTTTAAGGTGAAAATCAAACATATATATATATATATATATATATATATATATATAAAAAATATATTTTCTAACCCTTCCTCGGTGGTATGTTTATTCCTCCTTCTCGGGTCCTTCCTGGTCATTTGAGGTTTCTGCGCAGTATTTTAGCTGTTTTTAGAACTACATATATATATTTGTGCAAGCACACAGAACTCAGGCACCACCACTTACAATTGCCACTGTTTAGTAGACAACCCTACCAAAAATCTGAAGTACTGGGAGAAACTGCTGAGACCCTCACAATTTCAGAGGAACGAGCACACAAGGTATTATGGCCATGTACACCAGATGGTCTCTCACACACTAGCCTTAATATACCCAAAAGCAAACACACCCAGAAATGCATTAACTTTAAATGCATTAACTGTGTCACTTGAGACCACATGATAAGTGCCTCCTACTTCTCCCATCCACATCATGAAACATGTATCGATATCTAGCACTATATTACCTACGTCACGGACTGTGTGGTATACCTTATCACGCCCATGTGGATTATATCATGTGGGTAAGACTGGCCTCACGCTAAGGGACAGAATACGAGCACACAGCTTGGGCATTTCCACAGCCTTTTCCTTTATCTTATTTGTTTTTGTCTGTTTATTCCTTCTCGGCAGGGTTGTTTCTCCCGTTTTCACATTGACCTGTTCTATGCTTATGGTTCTATGATGTTTGCAGAGTACCTGCTAGAAGATTGCTATGCCCCCCACCGTGTGCCATGTTGCAGACAGTATTTATTTTTAAAAACCTCCCTCCTCCTCCCCACTCCCTTCCTCTCCTCGCCAGCCTAGAGTGCACATATGCGCACTGAGCCAGAGAAAGGGTCCAATCACAGGCTTCTCTTTAATGTGATGGAAATTCACACGGCCCCTGTGACATTGGAGGGGGTGTGGAAGTAAGTCCTGGATGCATACTCAGTATGATTTGCATAGCATAACTGAAGATTCATAGAGCTCAAAATGTATCAATTGCCCCTTTGTCATTCCTACCATGCCAAGATTTAAAGGGACTATAATCAAAAAGTCACCAGAACAACTATAGTTTAATGTAGTTGTTCTGGTGAGCATAATTATTCCCTGCAGGCATTTTCATTAAACAACTCAATTTTCAGTGAAAAGGCAGTGTTTACATTGCCCCCTAGGGATACCTCCAGTGGCTACTACTCAGATGGCCACTGGAGATGCTTCCTGGGGCAGTGCAGCACTGCAGTTTAGTGTCTCTATGCACTGCATGGAGACACTGAATTTTCCTCACACTGATGCATTGATTCAATGCTTCACTATGAGGAGGTCCAAGCCGGCGTTTGGCCCTGCACCCGTCCTGCCTCCTTGCCAATTTTAGCCAATCCAATGCTTTACCTTTGAGGAAGCATTGGATTGGCTAAAAATCATGAATTCTGATGTCAGCAAGGAGATGAATAGGGGGTGTCTGATCTGCACGGCGCTGGAAGTAAGTCAGGTTTTATTACCTTTTAAGGGGTGATAAGGAGGGCAAGCCACCTAAATGGTGGTTTTAACAATATAGGGTCAAGAATACATATCCTGCCCTTGGGTGTACACTGCTGTCATACAAGCTCTCCTTTAGTCCAAAATAGCAGAGTTTGGAAAGAATGTATACCTCTATTAATGGGCAACTCCAGGGACTTTTTATATAAGTTTTATTTTGGTAATTGAATAGCTATTTTCCCTTTTAATTCTATGGGGCATTACAATAAAATCACCAATAATAAAATTATGTCAAAATCGAACAGAGCATCATTTGGACTGAGGAATACTATGGGCATTGTTGTCGCCCAGGAGTAGTGGGAGTTTGAGCGCAAGGCTAATTTTTGTTGTTTTGACCTGACGATTACACCAGGCGGTGAAAGGGTTAAATAACGTTGCTGAAATCAATTGTTGGACATTGCAGTTACTAGGCGCTCAACGCTGATGCTTAAACCATGTCAGCAGTTTTTTCCCAGTCCTGACAGACCACATCAACTGTCGTCAATACAATTAATTTCTTGCTATCAGTTCCCCTCTTTGTTCTTATATAACAGAGATTCACAGGGCTGCCGCAGCTCACAGACAGATACGGTTAATATTCATGCTAATTTCGGCTGTATCCTTGATGGCTGAGCCACTGCAATTTATGCCTGTCTTGCTAACACACACTGCTATGTCAGGTCACAACATCAGACATTTTTACAAGATCTCCAATGTTTCCTATAAAAGGCAGAACGTCATTACGGAGAATATGAATAAGCCCATATTGTATCTTTGCGAAATAGATCTGAACATCTCCTCTCCCCCCAAGTAAATGAAAATGTCCAAAAAAAAAAAAAATCCCCAATAAATAGACCGTACCGCTGGGTACTGGAGTGCAGCCAAGAGTTTTCTGTCGCAGACTAAAATTATAACGATCAGTTAACCTACAGAAAGTAACACTTGGTTTTGATTCATAAGAAATAACATCTGGTCCGTCAGCTCAGTATTATTTGTTTTCTGTGCAGAAACTTCACCTGCAAGCAGTAACAGAAGGTCAACATGTGATTTAAGGATGTACGGATTAAAGGTGCTCTGTTTTTTGGTGACACGCCATATGTAGCGTCTCTCTAAAACTCAAATTTTTTTTCTTCTTCAGCGGCAAGAGATATAATGCTCCAGATGGTGCCAGCCAAATGATTGTGAGGTATGAGGATCCATTAATTGCCGAATATGATCCGGCTCACATTTCTTGTTTTTTTGCTTTGTTGTGACATATTAATTGTTCATTTGTTTCTTCTATGAAACTGTCATTTATATAAACATCTCAGACTTTTCTATGTAGTTCATTTTTTTGTTTGCTTGGGCTGAAAGCCTCCTGAGAGGTGGAATGATTGGCTTTAGCTGTACTGGAAGGTCCCTCAAGCACCTTATCAATCAGGAAGGGTTCCCATCATTTGTATGTGGGGATGCAGTGATTAACGTATTGTAAGGAACACAAGGCACTTCAACTCACTTGAGAGGTCCCCCCATTTGTCACTTCCCTTACGAAGTATAGCACACAGTCATAGCAACGCACCTCAGATGTTGTACATAATGTATACTTTCTTGTACATCAGGTATACTTTTTGATATATAGGTTTTTGATTAGAGTCCTAACCAGTTGCTGTGTCAGTTTTGCATAAAATACATTCAAATCACTAGTTAAAGAACATTAAAACATTTTAAGAGCTTCACCTCACATAAAATATCCCCAGGCGGTGATCATACTGCCCAGGCACATTAAGTAGAGCTAACTCTAGCCCTATACACTGTAAGTGCATTTCCTTTTTTCTCCTACCCACTCGCACCAGAGATACTACACTATATTTTGTACTTTCTGCGTTTTATTTCATTACATGTTTATCATCATCTGAGAATAACTTAAGGCACTAACCCCTCTTCCACCACATAGTTCTTATTAAGACCTGTGCCCCAGATTCTTACCTATTTTTGCATTGATAAGTCTCCTCAATTATTAACTCTCTTCTCTGCTCCCTCATGCTGCCCCTCTGTGTAAGAGATGAACGTTCCAGGAAATTACCTCATATTCCTGCACCATTATTTAGAAAAACTAGAAATGTGTGCAATCTGTGCATCATACTCTATTAGTTAGATCACCAGGGCATAATAGGGACACAGCTGAAGAGTCACAGGTCCCATTCGATTATGGGATAGGGCAAAGCAAAACCCCCTGTGATCCCTGTTCTAATTCCAATGGCTGTGTTTTTAATTTCTTTCTTCTTTTTTTTAAAAAATCAATCCCATAGTTCCTAACATTTCGAATGGGCAAAGAAGGACACTTTAATTTTAGGGGTGTGATCAGGGGTGAGTTGTTATGAAAAATGTTTAGAAACTTACTAATAATTTATGCAAGTAAAATAATTTTTTTTATCAAGAACAAGGTATCCTATATACACAGGCTGATTTCTAAGCACATTTATCGTAGTATAAAACACATCACTGTGAGTATTATTGGCGTGGAGCTTTGTTATACACTCAGACACTCCAACAATATGGAGCTTTTGGAAAACTGTGGCATTAGGATAGAAAAAGAAGGACTGAATAATTTTGCCCCAAAATTTGGTCTGTCCCTCCTAAATAGTGACACTTGGGGGGGTATGAAAACCACAGCTGGGCATTCCAAGGATTACTGCAAGCATCATCACTACTACAGCCCATTGTAGTTGTTATGATGCCAGGAGTACGTTAGTGTACATTAGTGAGAGAAAATATGCACAGAATTAAATAGGTCCTTGCTCTGCCTGTATTCTAAAGGTATTCTAAAACTAGTTTAAATATAATAATCCTTTCATCAAGCATTGAAGGGAAATTTATTTTTTTTCTATATAAAGTATGTATAAAATAATGAGAAACTCACATCTTTAGTATATGACAGGATTCTTTACCCATATATATATATGCTCCTTCGGACCGTGTATAAGACGGACAGCCTCTATTATCTTCCCTGCTTCTGTACAAGGTGTGTAGCGGGGATAATCATAGAGGCTGTTAGATTTAAACACTGTCAGATCAAAGGTGCATCCTGTAATATATTAAATGTAGGGATGACACCTTATTAAAAAATCAATTTCCTTTCAAAACTTTATATTAAAAAATATTTTAGGGTGGTAGTTGTCCTTTAAAGGGATACTATAGTCACCAGAACAACTACAGCTCATTGTATTTGTTCTGGTGAGCAGAATAATTTCTCTCAGGCTTTTTTGCAGTACAGTAAACACTGTATTTTCAGAGAATTACAACCTAGGGCTATTCCACTGCTGAGTTTGATTCCTCTCACCTTGTACTTTATATCATACACAGAAAGCACAATGTTTTTATTGTTTGTATTTTTACAGATACATTGAACCTGTGCTGCTTTGATACATTTAAGTATATTCTGTGTGATATCACTTTGGGTGTATATTGTGTTGTATTTTATCTATTCCACTGGCTATTCCTCAGATGGCTTCTAGAAGTGCTTCCTGGGGCAGTGCTGCACAGTGTGCATTGTGCCTGTTGTATGCCCTTGTGTTTGATTGATTTTACTGGCAACATAAACAAGTGAACTAAAAACAAAACCTTGTTTTAACCCCTTAAAGGGATCCTATAGTGCCAGGAAAACAAAGCCGTTTTCCTGGCACTATAGGGTTAATAGGTCCCCACCTCCCCATGGCCCCCCTCCCACAGGGTTGAAGGGGTTAAAACCCCTTCAACCACTTACCTGATGTCTCTCGGTGCTGGGCCATGCTCCGCCCATGCTCCCTCCCCGCCGACGTCTGGTGCGGCAAAGGCCATGTGCACATTAGATCTCCCCATAGGAAAGCATTATTTAATGCTTTCCTATGGGGAAAATCTGATGCTGGAGGTCCTCATGCAGAGCGTGAGGACGTCCAGCATCAAATAACAGACCAAAAGTTTGCTTGGATTCCAGAAGCCTTCAAAACAAAAACAAAACCTGCAATTTGGCCAGTGATAGTGTGTATGTGCATATAAAAGGACTTAGATGATTTATATATATATATACATGAATTTATGAACTGTTTTATAACTTTTTAAAAACTTTAAAAACATTTCTACCGGCATATTGGGGACTGCCTCACATTCTAGGCAGTCCCGCTGCAGGCACAGCTGCAGACAGCCATTCCGGTCATGTGATCGTGAGGACCCTGCGATCACATGGCCTGGGAGGGACAAATCTGCCGGGACTGCCTAGGCTTTCAGACAGTCCCCAGGATCATGACTGCTATCAGGGGATTGTCAGGGACCCAGTAAGTACTAAGGACAGCGGGCAATGGTACAGAACACCTACCATCCATAAGGGGTTAAAGGGACATACCACTGCGGCAAAATAGAAAATCACAGTTTAGTAGATTTATCCCTTATTAATACATGCATGTACTCACTGGGGGTATATATAAAAATAGCTGTCAAAAGCTGCAGTTCTAAAATGCTTCTTGCATTGTTGAGTATTGTCAACCTGACTACTATTTATATACTAGTACCACACATATACAAGTCCCTGTTTTTCCTTAAAGGAGCACTGTAGGGTCAGGAACACAAACATGTATTCCTGACCCTATAGGGTTAAAACCACCATCTAGCCCCTCTGGTCCCCTCATGCCTCTCTAAATATAGTAAAATCGTACTTGTATTCAAATCTGCAGCTGCTTATTTTGTACCTGTTTCCTTTAGACCTGCCCACTGCCTGCTGATATCATCAGAAGTTGTAGGCTGATCCAATCACAATCCTTCCCTATAGGATTGGCTAAAACTGACAAAGAGGCAGATCAGGGGTAGAGCCAGCACAATTCAAACACAGCCATGGTCAATCAGCATCTCCACATAGAGATGAATTGAATCAGTGTCTGCATGCAGAGGGAGGAGACACTGAATGTTTGGATGTATTTTAGGCAGTCATGACCCAGGAAGGATCTCTAACAGCCATCTAAGGAGTGGCCAGTGAAATTATCACCAGGCTGTAATGTAAATACTGCATTTTTTCTCTGAAAAGTCAGTGTTTACAGCAAAAAGCCTGAAGGTAATGATTTTACTCACCAGAACAAATTCAATAAACTGTAGTTCTGGTGACTATAGTGTCCCTTTAAGTATTTTATGAAAACTATAGTACTCAGTAAAAAAAATAAAAACAGATCCTGAGACAGAGAACTATGTAGAAGTATATTAGATATTTATGATGCTTTGATATTTAATTTTAGTAACAGAGCCGCTTTAACTTTAGCTAGCCTAATACTCTTGTTTTGGGGGTGGCGAATAACAGCTTGAGGGGAGAAGCTACACCTCTGGTACCTAGTTGTAATACCTTATAATGTGGAGGGTTTCATATTGAAACTCTTGCACCATGACCACTTCAGAACACTGATGTTGTCAATGATGTCAGTGGTGCGTGTAGTAACCTTTTTAAGCTTTGAATGCAGCTGCTACTGGAAATATGAACTAATAACTTGCAAAGCTCATAAAGTGGGCTGTACTAGAGTATACCCACTTACCCCTTGGAGGAAAATCTTCTAATCACATATGCAACTACACAGTACTCCTTTGCAAACGTGGATTACACTGTTGCCAATGGACTACCAATCTCAATGTTTTTCATTTTCTTAATGACATTTCACCCATAGGGTTAATATTTCCAGATGTTGTCTACAATTAGACAATTTTATTACTCTTATCTGCGATATGTGTATTTTCTATGGTTATCCAAAGTAATTTGATGCAATAATGCAGAACATTATAATGCAGAACTTGTTCTGCTCAGAGTCACAGGTTGATGGGAGAGATCTAATTTTATCACATGACAGGAGGCTTCGTATTTTGCATAATCTTTCTTTACTAACTCCATAGCAGCAAAGAAAAGAGTGACATAACTGAGAACCAATCACAATGCAGTATAGAGTATAAGAGGTGTAACGTATGACATCATTTCCTCTTTCTTTGCTGCTCCATCACAAGATAAGTACAGACTTGGTTTTCCTCTCTGTCCTTACACTATTTGTCATCTATATCTAAGAACTATTGTCTAAATATTTCTATTACTATTACATTTATTCATTATGTTATTTTAAGTGCTTCTGTATTGTTACCTTTGGGGGCTCTTCCCCCCCACCCCTCTGGCTCTGGGACCTTTTCCACTGCTTTTATTTGGCTTACCCCTTTCAGGGAGTCTTAACGGCATTTTCGCCGTTTTCACCTATACTTCCTAGTGTCAGTTAAATTCGCGGGTTCTTTCCCGCCTTATCGTCATTCGCACGTTTTTTCGCGAACGGCACTTCTGTTCGCATAGACTTGTTCCCTTTGACGAACGCCTAGCGTTCGGCAATTCCCGCGAACGTCTCATATTAGGCGCTTGCATTCGTGCGTATTAGCCGAACGCTTCCGTTCGGCTGATTCGTACGCACGAACGCCCGCCGTTCGGGTAATTTTTGCCGCTCAAAAATCTAGGGGAGGTACTAAAACCTCCCATTTCCTACTACTTTCAGTCCGGCGGCCATTTTAAACGGCTACTACTATCCTGCTTACTACTCCAGCCTATTATTACTGCCAGAATACTCTGGAATACTCTTTGAACTCTGCAGCCTTATCAGCTCACTGTGGGACCAGTATCAGGTTAGTGCTTTGCACTTGGGGTCGGTTTCAGCCAGTGGGAATACCCTTATTCTGGCAGGGGTGAGCCCCCTTTTATGTGCTGCTGAAAGGACCTGTTTATGCAGGATTCCAAATTCCTGGGTGAGCCCCAGTGACAGCCCTCGCTTGACCTACCAGTCGCATAGCGCTTTCAGGTTAACCACTACCTATTCTACACCACCCCCTGGTCCCCAGGCCTCCCCATTTTGTGCCACAAGTACCACAAGTGCCCTCACGCATATTCACCGGGTGAGCCCCGGGTGTGATTAACAACATGGAAGAATCCCAAAATCCCTCAGATCTCCAGGCCATGATTGCAGCAGCGGTTGCTGCATCCATGGAAAAAGCTTTGGCTAAGTCGTTCCAATTGGAACAGGACGCATCTAAGCCCATTCCCAAACGGGCTCATTATGGGGCGGATTCGGAAGACTCCGATTCCTCCAGGGAACGCTCCCACCCCCCTAAGCGCCATTGGAAAGGCGAGGCTATGGGACCACGTAAATCCAAAGGAAAGGCCCCTGCTAAACGCAGACGAGACACAAGCAAATCATCCCAAAAACCCGCTCAGGTTTCCTCTGGGGAAGAGGACGCTGGTCCATCACACGCGTTAGCCGGGGTTGACGAATGGCAGGCGGCAGCCTCCGACCAGGAGGAATCCGACTACTCCGCTGCCAAATCGGACCCTTACTTTATAGGGGAACAGACCCTGGGTGAGCCCCAGGACTCCGGGACCACATCCCTAGACACCCCACAAGAGGGTTCAGAAATATTTTTGGACAACTCTGGCCTCCGAATGTTCGATCCTAGGAACATTTGCCATCCCCGTTCGGAAGAATGGACACCACCCGAACATTTGACCAGATTCATGCACTTCTGGCTCTGGAAGTCTCTGGACAAAGAAGTGAGAAAGCGTATGAGATCTGAATGTCCTCGCCCGAGCCTACCAGATAAGGTAGCACACACCCCCGAATTCGACCCGCTCATGACCACATTCATGTCCCGCGGGGGTCGGGACCCACGCAAGGGTGTGGAACGTGGTTTCAAGGGAGCTCAGGACAAACTATTAGATGCCATCGGGCCTTTGGCGAGGATCATGGATATGGCAGATGATGCCTATGAAAGGGCTGATGACTTCTCCCCAGATATGGTGCGTGAGTGGGCACGAGATACCCGAGAGTGGGCACAAAGGTGCTTCTGTTTCCTCGGGAACACTAATGTGGCCCTCTCTTCGGAGAGGCGCCGAGCAGCACTTTTCAGAATCGATGACAAGCTTGTCGAACTGGGGGATAAAGAATTAGGCCCTTTGGCACAGGGCAAATTGTTTGGCGAGGCCTTCCTTACTGAGCTTAATAAGAGGGTCAACATATTCACTTCCCTCAATAAGGCACAAACATCAATGCGGAAAGTGTTCCGCGGCCACAACACCCGTGGTGTTTTTGGGAGGGCTGGTCGGCAGAGGGGCCGTGCCACCAGCCGCTTCTGGCCATCCGGCCCCCGCACAACCAGGTCGCAACCATTCTACACAGATCCATCTGCACGCCATCGATTCCATCAGTTCAGGGGATCGGAACGTGGCCGTGGCAGCCGAGGACGCTCCCGAGCGAGATTCTCCAACGGTAAGTTACCATTCTATACTACCTCTAACCCCTTGCCATATCGCAGGTCGTGTTTCTCTTTTTTTCCAGAATTGGGCAGACCTCTCCTCCGACACATGGATACTTCGGACGGTGCGGGGCTATCAAATAGAGTTCGAGACGAGGCCACTCCAACAGGCACCACCTCGCCCGATTCAGTTTTCACGGGCAGACGCTTCTTTGATAGACATGGAACTTCAGGACTTACACTCCAAGGGTGCCATCCAACCAGCTCCGGACTCAACCGGGTTCTACAGCAATATCTTCCTAGTCAGGAAGAAAACTGGGGAATTCCGTCCCGTCATCAACCTCAAGGAGCTCAATTCCTATGTGGTGTACCGCCACTTCAAAATGGAGGGTATCCATCTTCTCCGGGACCTACTGCGAGACAACGATTGGTTCACGCGTCTAGACCTAAAGGACGCATACCTTACCATACCGGTGCACGAAAGGAGCCGCTCATATCTCCGCTTCTACTGGCACGGGACACCTTGGCAATTCACCTGTCTCCCGTTCGGCCTCAGTTCGGCCCCATGGTGTTTCACCAAAATGATGAAGCCGGTAATGGCGAGACTAAGGGCCCAAGGCATAAGATGCATCGTCTACCTCGACGACATCTTGATATTCGACGAGGATGCAAGGACCCTAAAGAGACATACAGACTACGCCGTACACCTCCTCGACTCACTGGGTTTCGTTATCAACGGCCCCAAGTCATCACTGACTCCTGCTCAGTCGATCGAATTCCTTGGGTTCGAGATAGACTCAATATCGTGCACGCTACGCCTCCCGGCCGCAAAAATTGCCACCATCCGCAGAGAAATTCGGAAGGTACTTCGACTGACATCCATACCTTTACGTCTACTAGCACGAATCGTGGGCCTTCTCTCGTCATCCATCCAGGCCATCTTTCCTGGACCCCTGCATTACAGAGCCATGCAACGCCTCAAGACAAAGTTCCTTCGCAAAGACCCAACATACGACCAGCCGGTCCCCATGTCGGACGAGGTTCGGGAGGAACTGCACTGGTGGCTGAACTGCATGCAGGCTTGGAATGGCCGGGCGATATTCGGAAACCAACCAGACTTCATATTGGAGTCAGACGCCAGCCGCTCAGGTTGGGGAGCAACAGACGGCACCTCCTCCACGGGGGGAGTGTGGACTCCCCAAGAACTTTCGATGCACATCAACTGTCTGGAGCTCCTGGCGGGATCGTTCGCCATTCGCAGTCTGGCAAAAGAACGATCCAACTGCTGCATCCTTCTCCGGATGGACAACGTCTCGGCGGTAAGATACATCAACCGACTCGGAGGCACCCGCTCCCAAGCATTAGTAGAACTCACGAAGGAAATCTTCGATTATTGTCTGCCTCGCAACATCACGCTATTAGCGGAACACTTACCAGGAGAGACCAACACGACAGCAGATTGGTACTCACGCCACTGGAGGGACGCCAGCGACTGGCAACTAGACCCTCACGTTTTCACGATGCTAGATGCACAGAGGGGCCCCTTCTCCCTGGACTTATTCGCCTCCCGCAACAACCGTCAGACGAAGGACTTCTTCAGTTGGCTCCCAGATCCGGAGAGTCTAGCAACCGACGCGTTTCTGCAACAATGGCCACAACACGGGGCTTACGCCTTCCCTCCATTCTCAATGATTACGAGGGTTCTCCACCGAATCCGCAGGCAGAGGGTGATACTGACCCTCATCACACCTCTATGGCAAAGCCAACCATGGTTCCCGGATCTTCTGGAACTTTCGAACAAGGATCCCCTCCTCCTACCAGATACTCCATCCATTCTCAGGAACCCGATGGGACTACCCCATCCGCTGGTCCAGGAGGGCCGACTGCCCCTGGTGGCTTGGACTCTTTCAGGGGTTCCTGGCGAACTGAGGATTTATCGCAGGAAACTAGAGAGCTCCTATGGGACTCATGGGCGCCAGGAACAAGGAGGTGCTACTTATCAGCATGGCACTGCTGGACTACTTGGTGTCTGGGACGGGATCTCAATCCCTTTATGGCACCTATTCCCTCCATCATGAATTTCCTCACCTCTCTGTTCACAACCGGGAAGTCATACCGGTCCATTAACGTGATACGTTCAGCCATCTCAGCGGCTCATACGCCGACTCAAGGGACACCAGTGGGCCAGAACCCACTCATCTGTAGACTCCTCCGTGGCATGCGCCTTCGGCGCCCCCCGGAACCCAAATACTCGAGACTCTGGGACGTTGGCATAGTCTTACAGTTTTTACGGGACTGGCCCCCTAATGAGAACTTATCACTCCGCCAGCTTACGGCAAAGTTCACCTTCCTACTCTGCCTAGTTTCCTTTCGTCGGGTGTCCGATGTACGCGCTTTCGATGCCGACGCATTTACCTTCTGCCCAGCGGGAGTAACCTTCCAGATCTCTAGACGCACGAAATCTGACTCTTCCTCTGTTTTTTACCCCTTTTTTCCCTCAGACCCACAACTCTGTGTGGTCTCTACTCTTCGTCGATACGTGGAAGCCACCGCGACGTTGCGGCCTACTTCCAATCGCCAACTTCTCATCTCTTACGTCCGCCCCTACGCTCCAGTCTCGGTTACTACGTTGGCCAGATGGGTTAGATGGCTATTAGCCCTCGCCGGGATAGACCAGGCTTTTGGTGCACACTCAGTCCGAGGGGCCGCGGCCTCTTCTGCCTACGCGGCGGGGGCCTCCCTTCCAGATATTTTACCAGCGGCGGACTGGACCAGAGAATCCACCTTTAGGACGTTCTATTTCCGTCCTCCATCTAATCCAGCTTTTGCTCTACTTACTCAGCGTTGAAATTGCAAAATACGAAGCCTCCTGTCATGTGATAAAATTGAAGATTATGCTAGCTTCAGTGTACAGATAATCTTAATTTTAATAATGACAGGAGGCAAGTATTTTCCCACCCTGCTCTCTTTCGCTCTTCCCCACCTCTGCCTTCATGTATAATTCTATCTCTTTATTCACATGTTATTTGTGCTAATGCCTAAGTTGTTTTCTTACAATTAATACAGATATTTCATATGGGTGGGATGGCTTAGGTAGCATCAATAGATGGGAGGAATGTATTCGCTCTATTGCAGTATGATGGTTACTTAATCATAAGGGATAGACATCTCGTTGTTTTACACAACCATCTCCGGAATCTAATACCCTTTTACATTCTCGTTTCAGTTTAACCAGATGAATCAGGACACTGAAGACTTCCTTCAAGATATCATCATCGTCTTGTCATGGAAGATCGTCACTTGACATCAAGAACTCTTCCCTGTCAAGAATTCTTCATACGTTTATGTTCTATTTTCATGTTATACGTTATCTTTATTGTTTCTGCATTGTGATCTTGTGATGTTGCATGCTTTAAAGAGGAAATGATGTCATACGTTACACCTCTTATACTCTATACTGCATTGTGATTGGTTCTCAGTTATGTCACTCTTTTCTTTGCTGCTATGGAGTTAGTAAAGAAAGATTATGCAAAATACTCGCCTCCTGTCATTATTAAAATTAAGATTATCTGTACACTGAAGCTAGCATAATCTTCAATTATAGACTGTTCTGTGCAGCAGCCAGTCAGAAGCCAAAGACCTGTCTTGCTAAACTCGCAAACAGAATACATTGTTCTTCATTCACTTAATGTTTCAGCATCCTGTTAGTAATATTCTCTGGAAGTGTCAGCATTTATGTGTGTGTTTTAAATTATAATTGCTAGCATTTATTTTAAAGGAATTGAAACAAAGAAAGAAGTCTATCTGCAAAAATTCAAATTTCAAACTAATTTTCATTGCAATATATATATTTTTTGAATGACTTTATTTTATTTATTTTACCTTTGTAATCCATTGAAACCAAATGGAGCAAAGTACTGGAACAACCCACTGAGTCTATCTATCTGAAACATGCAATAGCGTAATGGAAAACGTAACTGACTTCGGTAATTTCTCTAATTTGGCTGAAAATGTTAAATTCACATTAAAGGGACACTCCAGGCACCCAGACCACTTCTGCCCATTGGAGTGGTCTGTGTGCCAACTCCCACTACCCTTAACCCTGCAAGTGTAATTATTGCAGTTTTTTATAAACTGCAATAATTACCTTGCAGGGTTAACTCCACCTCTAGTGGCTGTCTAGTAGACAGCCACTAGAGGGCACTTCTTGGTTTTTATCTGTGCTAGAGCATTGCTGGACGTCCTCACTCTGTGTGAGGACCTCCAGCGTTGCTCATTTCCCCATAGGAAAGCATTGAAATGCATTTTCAATGCTTTCCTATAGGGAGCGCTAATCCACTGGCCGACGCAATCAGAGGGAGGAGCGGCACGGAGGAAGAAGCAGCGATGTGGGACATCAACACTGCCTCAGGTAAGTTACTGAAGGGGTTTTCACCCCTTCAGCAACCGGGGATTGGGGGGTGGGAGGGAGAGGGGAACTGCAGTGCCAGGAAAACAGATTATTTTCCTGGCACTGGAGTTTCCCTTTAAAGTCTTGACAATTTACACATTAATTGAAAACTAAAACAGAAAGCAGAGAAAGGAGGAGATCTTGGGCATGTGAGTGGGCACTGGTAAACACTTCTGTACATGTCCAAGTGGTGTGTCATTTGTGTCCAGGTACACCCTTAAGCAGTGCTCATTTGTCCTCAGTCTCCCCCGTTATGTCACTATCTGTGATTATATACCAATTTGAAATGGCTCACTATCTGGTTGAAAATAACGTTTATCATTTATCATTGAAAACAATGCATATTACTAGATCAATTTCGTTTAGGCAGCGTTCACCTGCTTACAAAAAACAAAAAACAACAAAAAAAAAGCAGTTAAGCCATGTTTTAGTTGTTATGAATAGAAATGACTATTTTGATTTGATTCTTGAGTTTCCAATAAATGTTCCTTTAAAAAAAAAAAAATACTAAAAACAAAATCAAAGCGTGCACAGCTATGCCTGTAGATTCAGGCACTGCCCTGGACCTCTGGTAATATTCAGTCAATGATGTGTCTCACTGGTGTACCAGAGGTCCAGGGCAGTGCCTGAATCTACAGGCATAGCTGTGCACGCTTTGATTTTGTTTTTAGCATTTTTTTTTTTTTAAAGGAACATTTATTGGAAACTCAAGAATCAAATCAAAATAGTCATTTCTATTCATAACAACTAAAACATGGCTTAACTGCTTTTTTTTTGTTGTTTTTTTTTTTTTTGTAAGCAGGTGAACGCTGCCTAAACGAAATTGATCTAGTAATATGCATTGTTTTCAATGATAAATGATAAACGTTATTTTCAACCAGATAGTGAGCCATTTCAAATTGGTATATAATCACAGATAGTGACAAACAATTTAGACCACCGGCCCCCATATAATAGGTGAGATTAAGTACTTTTTTTCAGCGCCGCCACCTGGCTGGCCCATGCTTTCCTCCTTGGCTGAGATCATCAAATTTGTCAATCTCAGGCAATCCAATGCTTTCCCTTAAAATAGCATTGGGGGGCTATTGTGCACGTGTTGCAAAATGCAGTGCGGTATGGAAACCAGCATGTCCTCATAGAGATGCACTGAATGAAGCACCTCTAGTGGCCATTTGAATGACTCCCACTAAAAGTGTTCCTAGACTGTAATAGAAACACTGCATTTTTTCTGAAGAGGCAGTGTTTACATTAAAAAACCTGCAGGAACAGACATTAGACACCAGAACAACTACATTAAGCTTTAGTTGTTTTGGTGATTATAGTGTCCCTTTAAAGGAACACACAATACACCATAAGCACTACAGTTCGTTGTAGTGTTTAGAGTGAGATGTGTGCCATGGCACTGTTCCAGGGTAAGTAAGCAAATCATTAAATAGAGAGATTTGACAACTTACTCTGTGAGGGCATTAGGGCATCTCTGGCACTATAACCACTACAGTAAATTTTAAAGCAAACCAAGTCCACCCATTGACTGTCTGGGAGAAGTAACATAATCTTCGATGAGTTGGAGTCTGTAAGACCTGGCATTAAGCAGTCTGTTAGAAATTACATTCCATTTCTCAACCAGGAATAAGAGAACTTTAAAAACTGTGAATAAAAGCAACAGATTGATTTTATATTTTGCACTCCAGACATAATTCCCTGGTTGAGATATTATGGGCACTATTATTTTCCCTATCCCAAGCCTTTGAATGTCAGTGCATTTTGCTTACATTAAACCTCTTCAAAATAATAACTTCATTTTGACAATGGCTCTTGAAAACATCGGTAATGCTCTATTCAAAGGGTGTTGCTATGATGAAGAAATAGCCTGATAAGACAGTAAGTACAATAGATGTCAACAAAACGCCTGTAATTCTCCATCAAACATGCTGCTGTATTCGCACTTGAAGTGGAAAGCACAGGATATCAGACTATAATGTCCTGATATCACAAGGAGACAGTGGGGATTAAGGACTTTGTGGGCCTGTAGCAGAAGATTGTTAAGGGCCCTGTGCCGTTGTTAACATGATTGCAGCATCAGGCTGGCTCCAAACACACACACACACACAGACACAGACACACACACACACATACGTAAATGTCATTATAATTTGTGTAAACTAAGCAAATACATTTTCTTCATAATGTTTTCCTCTTTACTCATTTAGGTGATAGACAGTTATGGGATTTCAATCGACAGCTTATTTGCATCCTATTTGATAGGGAATGAAAAAAAAATCTATTTCTAATGACATTGATTGAATTTAATTCAAGATATCAAGAAAAGTGGAACTTTGACAAGGGAATTACTAATTTTCTAACTTGACATATTTTGCGTCGCATTTAACTCTCTTTACTGAACTCTAGCAGCACAGATTTAACAATAAAGTTTAAACAAATAAAAAAAACACTGTAAGAGGGTAAAAAAGCCCTCACCACTCTAACTCCTTCTCTTTCGTTGTTGCTCCTGCTGCACAGGTCAGAGTAATTTGTTTCCTTATTCTTATATTGATTTACTGTTATTTTATTATTTGCGAATTTACACTCCATATCACCCACCCTGTCCCTGTACCTCTCCTTATTCCTGTCTCCTTACAGGTCTGGGCTTCTCAGACCCTGGTGATCTGCTCCCAGTGCTTGCAAGTCACGGGCGCCATTGCCGTGAACGCGCCATCTGTTATTGCTTGTTTTACTGCTTCCAGGGTACTGTGGTGTTGCTGTGGGTAGTGGGAGTGTGGAGTGCACTGCTTATTTCTCCGGCAAGGCTGTGGCTCCATGGCCCCGCTAGGGTTGCTTCCTGGCTGGTATTTTACCGGCACAGCCAGTATTTGAGGCTGTGTGGCCGGTGCTGGTTTTGCAAATATACCGACAATACAATTGCTAGTATTTTTCTGTGACGAGCATGCTTATGCAATATCGGCACCGGCCACCAGGATGTGCAGTGTTCTCAGGCAGAGGTAAAAACATTTGTTGGTGCCTGAGCTGTGAAGAGGGTGGGATAGGCAATCACACTATTCAGCAGTCTGTGTGTGTATTCAGCAGTCTCTATGTTTGTGTGTATGTGTATTCAGCAGTCTATGTGTATTTATCAGTCGGTGTGTGTATTCAGCAGTGTGTTTCTGAGTGTGTGTATGCATTCATCAGTCTGTGTGTATGCATTCATCAGTCTGTGTGTGTATTCAGCAGTCTGTGTGTGTGAGTATTCAGCCATCTGAATTGATATAGTGTGACAAATCTGAAGACAGAACCAGAAATAGGACTAAAAAAGAGAAAGATGTAAGATGAGAAAAATCTAGAGAGACAGAGAAGCTAAGATGAAAAAAGAACAGACACATGGATAAAATTGAGTTAAAGAGTGACAGACAGAGATGAGAGTAAACAAATACAATCTCTGTTGTTTTTTTTTCTGGTCAGTGGGGTGGTTAAGGGAGATATGTACCCCCACATTCAACATTAAAAAAACTTTGACCTTTTACACTAAATCAGTTTTCAAATCCATGCTTTACATAATTTAAACAATTATATTAAGGTGTTTATACAACACAATCAAATTTGTCCTGATGGCTGTTTGTGTCCTTAACAGATTTGAGATTTTTTTTTTTTACTACTAATAAGAATCAGTGCAGAGAGCAAAGACAACACTTTCTGTTTATTTTATTCATGCTTTAAAAAAAAAAACAAACAAAAAAAACCCCACACCGGATTCTAACGGGATTCTTACCATTATCCAGCCAATTATGTATGTACCTATTGAGTTTACTATTCAGCCACAGATGCACAGCAGTGCTCTGCGTTTCCAAAATTATACGCTCAAACTGTTCGGAGGGCTCAGAGTTGACACTAGCAATGAGCTGCCATATTGCTTAATAATTAGTTAATTCCACTTGAGGATCATCATGGAGTCAGACCCAACAGAGATAACCATCTGTCCTGACAGCAAAGGAGGATACATCCTATTTTTTTGATGGCACGAATTTGTGTTTAAGGAATTAAGCCTGTAGGCCAGTTAAGGAATTTTTTCAATACTCGGTTTGCACAGGCTGACGTTTTGAGACTGATAAATGGTTCTGTATAAGACTATTAAAAATGTTTATTCTGGGAAAATATACTAGAACAATTTAATGGTTAAAAATGAATATCTGAGAAAGGGGCTGTTGGCTCAGATTAAGATTGACTTGTTCTGATCAGAGGAGAGGACGGCAAAGGAGTGCTACTGTTATATTTGCTATATAATAGAGTGATACCAATAAGAAAGTGGGCAGAACAGTGTTAGAAGGTCTGGGAGCATGGGCAGGGATTTATAGATTAATATTATAAAGTGTTTTGAGGGTGGTCTCATTCTTAAGCTAATAAAGTAGCCTTAATAACAGTAAAATTATTTGATTTATATACACTTATATGTGTCTTGATACATGTAATATTAGATAATCCAGATGATTACGTGTTAAGAAATACTAGGAACTGTTGTGATCTGTAATAAAATACTTAACTAATAATGGCAATTTATCTAAACAATATTATCACAACACGTTATTATTATGCAATGATAACTGTATGAGTAACAGTTCTAACAATAAATAAATACTTTCTTTAAGGTACAGTTAGTCCTTGATGTATACAGGGAGTGCAGAATTATTAGGCAAGTTGTATTTTTGAGGATTAATTTTATTATTGAACAACAACCATGTTCTCAATGAACCCAAAAAACTCATTAATATCAAAGCTGAATATTTTTGGAAGTAGTTTTTAGTTTGTTTTTAGTTATAGCTATGTTAGGGGGATATCTGTGTGTGCAGGTGACTATTACTGTGCATAATTATTAGGCAACTTAACAAAAAACAAATATATACCCATTTCAATTATTTATTATTACCAGTGAAACCAATATAACATCTCAACATTCACAAATATAAATTTCTGACATTCAAAAACAAAACAAAAACAAATCAGTAACCAATATAGCCACCTTTCTTTGCAAGGACACTCAAAAGCCTGCCATCCATGGATTCTGTCAGTGTTTTGATCTGTTCACCATCAACATTGCGTGCAGCAGCAACCACAGCCTCCCAGACACTGTTCAGAGAGGTGTACTGTTTTCCCTCCTTGTAAATCTCACATTTGATGATGGACCACAGGTTCTCAATGGGGTTCAGATCAAGTGAACAAGGAGGCCATGTCATTAGATTTTCTTCTTTTATACCCTTTCTTGCCAGCCACGCTGTGGAGTACTTGGACGCGTGTGATGGAGCATTGTCCTGCATGAAAATCATGTTTTTCTTGAAGGATGCAGACTTCTTCCTGTACCACTGCTTGAAGAAGGTGTCTTCCAGGAACTGGCAGTAGGACTGGGAGTTGAGCTTGACTCCATCCTCAACCCGAAAAGGCCCCACAAGCTCATCTTTGATGATACCAGCCCAAACCAGTACTCCACCTCCACCTTGCTGGCGTCTGAGTCGGACTGGAGCTCTCTGCCCTTTACCAATCCAGCCACGGGCCCATCCATCTGGCCCATCAAGACTCACTCTCATTTCATCAGTCCATAAAACCTTAGAAAAATCAGTCTTGAGATATTTCTTGGCCCAGTCTTGACGTTTCAGCTTGTGTGTCTTGTTCAGTGGTGGTCGTCTTTCAGCCTTTCTTACCTTGGCCATGTCTCTGAGTATTGCACACCTTGTGCTTTTGGGCACTCCAGTGATGTTGCAGCTCTGAAATATGGGCAAACTGGTGGCAAGTGGCATCGTGGCAGCTGCACGCTTGACTTTTCTCAGTTCATGGGCAGTTATTTTGCGCCTTGGTTTTTCCACACGCTTCTTGCGACCCTGTTGACTATTTTGAATGAAACGCTTGATTGTTCGATGATCACGCTTCAGAAGCTTTGCAATTTTAAGAGTGCTGCATCCCTCTGCAAGATATCTCACTATTTTTGACTTTTCTGAGCCTGTCAAGTCCTTCTTTTGACCCATTTTGCCAAAGGAAAGGAAGTTGCCTAATAATTATGCACACCTGATATAGGGTGTTGATGTCATTAGACCACACCCCTTCTCATTACAGAGATGCACATCACCTAATATGCTTAATTGGTAGTAGGCTTTCGAGCCTATACAGCTTGGAGTAAGACAACATGCATAAAGAGGATGATGTGGTCAAAATACTCATTTGCCTAATAATTCTGCACTCCCTGTATAGATCTGCGGTCTCTGGTTCCTAGCTCATACATTGCTCTCGATGGAGTGCTCTGATTAAGTACACATACAATCCTGAAAAGTTATTTTCTGGCTTAGATATATTTTTTTTTTTAAAAGGCCTGCATAGCTCCTGCATCAATGACCTTATATAAATCCAGCACATGTCTTGGTTTCTAGGCCTACACAGCCTGGCAGTTACTGTGACTGAGATCCAGAATCACTTTTACTGACCAACAATCCTAAAACCTTGCAAAGTCCTACTCCTCCAGTAAAACCTTGCATAGCCTATTGTGTGTTCTTCCTGTAGCCTTGCACACACCTCTATCTAGTCTTGCACAGACTGTCTGTACTCTGAGTTTTTTTTTCAATTTGACAAGTTTTATTGTTTTTCATTTTTCAAGGGTACAGAAAAAAGAAGGGGAGGAAAGAACGTAAAATGATACGCAGCACAATAAATTCCAATGCATTGAATATTTGTTCATCAACAGGTTATCAAATCTGCCCACAGTCTTTCCAACCTGTTTCTCCTCATCTGGTGAATTATATCATATGGACATAATGCTTGATAGTACTCAGTCAGCTCAAAACCTTGTGATGGCAGCTCATAGCTCATGTTGCTTTTGGTCATTTGTGGAGCCATCTGGAGGTGAGAGTTGCCCACTGGGCCATCTAGCTACTCAAGTTTCTGTCCTTACTAACTAGTGTTTGGGATTTCCATGCGGATGCTATCTAATATGATTTGCGCCTTGGTATCTTCGTGGGCTCTTTCCAGGTATTCTCCTGTGTGCCAATTCTTTCTGTATGAATACTTTTTAATACTATTTTTCTATACACTACTCAGATTGCCATATGCTGCAACTTTGGTGCCATAAGATGTCGGTGGGAGGTGATAAGAAGGGCAGATCAGTGTTGCAGTTTCATTAATGGCTCCACCAAAAGAGGCAGTACTGTTCAGAAAGGATTCAGAACCATTTAGAAAGGAGGTAGATCTGTCTGAATTACTGGTGAATGTACACAAGGTTGCCTACCATACAGGGAGCACTGTTTTAGTATTCTCTGCAGGGTCCTAGTACACTGAGTGCAACGTGACTGTGTCTAATGATACGCTTGTGTTACATTTTTTGGAGACAATTTCCTGGTTTCTCCAAAAGCGGGACACCAGAGAACAAAGTTGGAATGCAAGACAGTAACCGAAAATCAGAACTGTCCCTCCAAAATCGCAAAGGGTGGGAGTCATGCATAAATAAAATTTATTTGGCAACAGTAGCAAAGGTAACCTCAACTGCTGATTTTAGTTTACAATTCATAACTGTGAATTTATAAACAATTTTTATATTTCAGTTTATAACAACGTATACTCTTCCAGATCATTTCCATAGATATTACAAACGCCTCTAGGGAAAATAGTCAGTTCTCAATACTAGAGAATTTACTATTTTCGAAGGCTAGGAAACCGGAATCTCTAAAACTTGCAGGCGCTAGCAACTTTGTTTCTTAAAATCCGGGAACAATGTATTAACCAGTAGGTCAATAGTATGGATTTATATCACAAAATAATAATGTTTTAGTGTGATTTTGGACAACTAAATAAATTCTTTTTGATACATAAGGTGTGAACTCAATACGATTCTCACCATGAATAAGATTCAGTGTGTAGTGTGTAACAATCGTACAAATAAAAATAAGAGCAGCTGAAAACATTGATGGGTACCCCACTTCCCTGACCAAACGACAATATATAATAAAAATATATTACAAGTACAAAACCTATAACACAGAAGTGGAGCGCTTTGTACATAAAAAGATATCTTATAGTCTTGCCAATAAGAGGTCAGAACAGCAATACATGAAATGATGCCAGGGGAATAACCTTAGAGCCGAGGATCAATTGGACTCTAAATAAGGTGAGCTTGCATTTTATTCCTCTTTATATTCGTTTGGATTTTATTGGATGTATTGCCCTATAATGCTATCACAGTGGTTTCTTTGAGTTGGGTGTTTCTCTGTAGAAGAAAGGTGGGAAGTTACCTTGAAAGACAGCACTGCACAAATAAAAGAGCCTATTTTGATTGGCTCTACCTAATGTGAGTGCATTTAATACCACATTATTCTAAATATATTTTTGATTTGCTACCATCTACACTATACGTTTTTATGTTTGTTTCGTTTCATGTATTGCTGTTTTGAACTCTTATTGACGAGAGGGTAAGAAATACGAAATACGATTCATCCTGGCAATAAGCGTACATGGGGACATGTCAGTTATCTCACAGTACTTGCATGACATAGAACTCCAATGCAGTCATACTCACAGTAATGTGCAGTGTTCATGTGACTTTCTGTGGCTGTCCACTCACAGAGTTCCCGATGCAGCTCAATAAGAAGTCTTTGTAAGTCAGGTGCTCTGGGCAATTGCTGCCTCTTGAGGTCAGCTGCATTGAGCTAACAAAACCAGGAAGTAACATTACCTGTTGTCTGGTTGAAAGTCAAGAGGGTGTTACTAGGTTAATTAATAAAAGTTTCAATTTCTATTGAAATCTGCACTTTTTGCAAGATTAAAAAAAAGAGAACACACTCTTCACACATAAAGCTTTTTAACAAATTGTTTAGGGGTCTGGATTGTCCCTTTAAGCTTGAATTTCACTTTGAATTTCTAATAATTCTCAGTTTAGTGATTAATTCTGACAGCGATATATGACTGTGTTATGTAGTAGTGTGTAATCATGTGTCACAGAGCTCTACAGCAAAGCAGCGTGGAACACAATGTAACATATGTGTATATGGTAACATTTTTAATAAGAGCTTTTTACTGCACTTTTATAAAATTTGACAAAGCTTTTCCATGTTTTTTGCATTTTATCTCCATTCGAATTTACAATACGACTTGACATCCACTTTATATTTAATGTCAGGTGAAGAGGTAATACAATGAACCCAAGAAGCATTCATTGGAAAATAAACACACTAATATATGACACCTTTGATATGTTTAGTAGGTTTAAAAAAAAGAAAGTGGCTCTACACATCAGTCTGATTGATGGACTTCTTTATCCGCCGGCTACACGGTCCTGGCTCATTCCAGTGTGCTGTGTTTGAAAGACCAATTATTTGAGATTTCCTGCTGGGAGAACACTCTAGTTATGTGCATGTGGTCCATTACAAATTCACCAGCAGCTTGAGGTTATAGTGGGAACCTCACAATACATCTTTTCAATAACCCACTGTCCCCGGCATGATAGCTGCTTCAGTATTGAATTTTGCTTCAAGTATTTGATTGCATTTAGAGATATGTGCTTTTTTTGTCATTATCTTCCTACAAAGTAACCTTTTGATGAGAATGTCAGGTAACATTTGCCTTGAAAATAATGCTTAGTTGCTAGGTTTCTATGAAGAAAAATAACAAAAAAAACCATATAATCTGAAAGATATTTCTTTTAAAATTTAGATTCCCTGCTGTATGTTCAGCCAGTCAGATAACTGATTTTCACTTTCCCTTACATCCCTCCCCTTGCTGCTAGGGTGCGTGATGTCAGTGGATGAGGACTGGTCTTGAATTGGTGGTGAATTTGGCTTTGGTGTTAAAACAGACGTAGGTTTATATACTTTTTTTCAAAAAAAATTTTGAGGTGCAACTAGGATATGTAAGGTTTACTCTAATTAAAACCAATGTTTTCTCAAAACACTTTTTTTTTTGCTTGGAATATCCTTTTTGTAAATTAATTATGGAGGAAGGAGACATTACTATTACACTATACGGCATGTGCACCATATTGTACTGTACTCCACACTCCTGTACGGGATAATAGAAACATAGAATGTGACAGCAGATACAAACCATTCGGCCCATCTAGTCTGCCCAATTTTCTAAATACTTTCATTAGTCCCTGGCCTTATGCCTATCCCACGCATGCTTAAACTCCTTTACTGTGTTAACCTCTACCACTTCAGCTGGAAGGCTATTCCATGCATCCACTACCCTCTCAGTAAAGTAATACTTCCTGATATTATTTTTAAACCTTTGCCCCTCTAATCTAAGACTATGTCCTCTTGTTGTGGTAGTTTTTATTCTTTTAAATATAGTCTCTTCCTTTAATGTGTTGATTTCTTTTATGAATTTAAATGTTTCTATCTTATCCCCCTTGTCTCGTCTTTCATCCAAGTTATATGTGTGACGAAAGCAACTTCGCCACTGGTTTTTGGAGGGTCTTGTTTGCAAGCATCCTACCCTGGGACTATTGGCTCTGTGATAACCCATGTTCAAAAGTACTGTTTCTGCTCCTTGGACTTTTAACTGGAACAGATTCAAACGTGACGGTGGCCATCTTAAATTGTCCAGCAGTGTTTTGTCGTCAAGTGTATGGAACTGTTTTGGGCATGGGACCATGTGCACAGGGGGGGGGAGGTGGGGGGAGAAATAAGACTTCAGGATATTCCAAAACCCCTGAACCGATCTGGGTGATTTTTGGATATGTTCTTCACCCAGATCAGGGCAAGCAGGGGACTTTTGTGGGGATATGTTGTATATTGGGGTACTTTTTGGGGTTTGTAAAAATGTATGTTCTTTTCTGCTTAGAGTTAATTGAGTTAGTCCATTGTCTTTGTTAATTGTATCACAGGCAGAGGGGAGAGATTGTGTGCTGTAAGTGGGAGTGTCAGACGTTGTATTGTTCTGATTAGTTTGTGTCTTGTTTGTGTCCACCCACTGTAAAGCACTGCAGAATTTGTTGGCGCTATAAAAATAATAACATAATAATAATGGTACAGGTTAGTATGAAGCCTGGAACGATCTTTGGTAAAGTACGTTGACGGAACAAAGAGAAGTTGTTCCTACCACTCTATCTTAAAGATCTTGTATATTGCATTTATTTCAGCAATCTCCTTGATCCCTAACTTTGCTTTACTCTAGGAAAAGGTGGGGTTGGGTTGTATGGGAGCCAATCGTAAATGTAATCTAATATATTTTATTTTTTTGCTAAAAACAAGCAAAAACTCTATCATTAACATAAATATTTATCAATGTTTAGTTAGTAATTGATTGTATTTGATGACTGTAGTGTCATAGGTTCTCTCCAATTCTAGCAAAATCAAACAAAGTATAAATAGAACTGCAAAACTAGTCTTAATTCAATAAGGACATTATTCCACCAACAAGTTGACCAGTTGGCAATGTGTTGATTCATGCAGGGTCTAATCAAGCCTAGATCTGGCAAAGACCTTTGACGTGGGTCAAACCATTGTTACTGATAATGGAATAAAACCTTAGGCATGCCTCTATTTTTGTTTTCAGCTTATCACCAGTTGCCCAGCAAACCTTCCTTGTACGGCAGTGGCCGAGAAGTGTGACCATTCACACCGTGCCATCCAGATGGCCAGGTGTGGCCGTTTCACAAGTGCCAGACAGGGGATTTGGACTGTGGTCCTCCTGTGCCGTAGTCTTGCCTCGGAGCCACACTCCAGTTCTTGTTTCAGCCTATGTTTATCCTCACCTTGTCTCCAGCACTGGGGGGCTGGATGTGACGAAGTGCCCTTCGCCACTTGTGCCTGGAGAGGACTGCTTGCCCGCCTCTTGCCCTGTGACTATGGGCCCTGGGATGTATTGCCCTTTAAAGACATGATTTGGGCATAATGGATTTGTGTTGTGCTGCTGCTGGCCCTTTAAGAACCATCTGGGGACATACTGTGGAGTTACTGGGTGGCCACCATTTCCTGTATCAGAAGCACATGGTGAGAACAATGGATGGCGGCCATTTTAACTCACAGACACTGTTTGGACTTTTCAACACGGTGCCATCTTGCCAGTATTTGGTGCACAGAGACATCATGCAGTGGTTTTGGACTATACAGCAGGGGACACATTATACAGTGATTGTTTTTCATTTAGCCTGTATATGTTCTGCAGAATCTGCATTAAACTGTATTTTCCAAAGTACTGAACGGATCTGGGTGAATTTTGGATATGTGGTTCAACCAGATCCCCCGGTTCCAAGGATATACTTTTTTATGGGGTTATTGCATGTTTTGGGGTCCCTGTGTGTTTTATGAAACTGTATTATTTCTGGCCAGCAGCTTTGTGTATTGTAGAAACTCAATTATCTAGCCTGGCCCAGAGGAGGAGTTTTGTGTTGCATAAATTGTGAGTTCTGTGTTCCAGTAAATCAGTCTTGTTCCAGCATTAAGCTTTGGCTCATGTGTGGATTATTCGGCGATTCCAGGGATATTTCTGCTTATGGAATATTGAGTGCTTTTCTTTTATGGGAAGAAGGGAATGCTTGACGGGGATATTTTCTACTACCGTCACACTGGACTTCACCTGTGGCTGCTCCAGTCTATCTAAGCCCACCTGAAGCAGATAAGCAATAAGCTGGGTGTATAAGCACTGCCTTGACTTGGAGACTTTGTCAGTTCATTGACTCTGGTTCACGTTATTGGTTCCTGTTACTGTGTGTCCTGATCATGTGTTCTCCAGATTGATCCCGGTTCCTGACCTTGTCTTTTCTCATTGTTTACTTTGACCTCTGGCATCCACTGACTTCAGCTATACCTTGACTTCTCTTCTGCTTATGTCCTTGCTTTTCCTGCGATTTGGAGAACTTTACCTGCACAGCCCAGGTGGCTTCTTTTCTGGTCACCTTGGTCTGTGTTTATTTGCAAGGGTGAGCGTATAACTCTGCATATCGGACTCCACATCATGTAAGATGCTGTCAAGAAAAAGGAAGTAAAAAGGCAGAGGTTTTAGGTTCCGGGGGACCAACTTAAGGGTTAAACTATTGGAAAATAATTTAACCACTAAAGGTAAGATGGCACCCAGACACTCCGACCTCCCTTCCCATAACAGCTTTAATGAGTGGTGGTTGTAACAGGTGTTGGAGTGTTTATAACATACCTTTTTCTTCTTACACACACCTATGCCTTACATTATAAAGTATTAGGCATTTGCTCTTCCTCTGTTAGTGCACCTCTGTACATGCAAAAAGACCTTGTTTCATCCCAAAACCAAAATCCCAGTGGGTCTCCAAAAACCATCTCTAAGAGGTGCGTCTGTTATCCATTTCTGTGGTTGAGCTTCCTTTGTAGGCTTTGTTAAATGACTAGATAAAATGACCTGTATAATTCGCTTGCTGAATTTCAATACCAGTCATGCTGTTTTCTCTCTTTTTGAAGCTAAAAGTTTTATCAGTAGCCAGAAGCATTTGTGTTTGACGGCACTGTTGTTAATCAGTGGCACCCGACACAATTATGCGATTATATGCTCTGCACGAATTGTACTTTGCATAATTTTACATCTTCTCCATAATTTATGTTTTCTGCGCAGTAATGCCATTTCTACCTCTTGCACATTCCTTTAAGAGATAAAATACAGGAACAGCACACCTCACGATCATTAAAGGCATCCTTGGAAAGCATCAAGAGAAGTACAGCATGCTAAAAAGAGTGTAGACGAAAATACATAAATAAATCAAAGCAAAAGAACATATAGTACGGAGACACATTTGCAGCTTTCAACTTAATAATCAACAGACGTTCTCTTCATGAAATATGGAACAGCATTAATTTTTTTTTGGCATGCATATGGTGGCAGAAAGTTGATGAATATGTGCAAACAAATATTTTTTCACCCAAAATTTTTTTGGGACATTGTTGTTTAGGTCAAATATGTCAGATGAAATTTTGTGAAACACGTGATCATTTATGAGAAGTCCAGAGATGGAATGTCACTCTGCCACTGTAGGATAGATGTAGGATAATCCCTTACAAAAGTGAAGAAAGTACCATGAAATAAAGCGAAAATGTAAAGGGACACTATAGTCACCAAAACAACTTTAGCTTAATAAAGCAGTTTTGGTGTATACATCATGCCCATGCAGCCTCACTGCTCAGTTCTCTGCCATTTAGGAGTTAAATCACTTCCTGCATGTGACTTACACTGCCTTCTTAAACACTCCATCTAATGCTTACACTTCCTTTATTCCAAATTCTGTTTGATTTAGAATTGGGTAGGAGCCTAGGTCTCCTGTTTAGTTTAGTGGCCCCCACTCTTGGTGCACAAGTGCAGGCTTGGAGGGGTGGGGGTGGGATTATGCCACCCAGTTAATTATTTTTATAGGTGCCACACCAAGGTGCACTTTATTAGAGTAGTGAGAGGTCTTTTTTACAACAGTGGCTGCTCACTATTTAGTAGACATGACCCTACCTGCGATATAGCAAGTAGGGGCAGATTAATTATTAATACTAAGTAATCTTTACTTAGTATTAGTAAATTTGGCTGGAATTTAGGAGGAAAGGTGAGTATTGTGGGAAATTGCATTGACCACAGGAAATTAAGCGGACTTGGCTTCTCCCCTGGGTCAAAGCTGGTCAAGCGTAGGAAAAATACATGAGACAAAATAGTCCCTACTGTGTCTTATGTTTTAAAGAAAACTAGATCAAATAGGAAGAACAGATCTTGAGAGAGGAAGAGGAAGCATTTGGGGAAAGGTAAGTTTCGGCATGACAGTGGCGCTTAAACATCAAAATTAGCACTCGGCTATTTTTTTTCTTACATGTGGTTTAAAAAGTAATCCTTTAGATTGTACGCTCACAGGCTATGCAGCAAGTTACACTATTTACCTTTTGTGTTGGTTTATTTAGATTGTACTGTCTTTTTCCCAGCTGTATAGCACTGTGGAATATGTTTAAAAATGCCAGTAATAAAAGTTACATAGTTAGATAGGCTGAAAAGAGAGGTGTCCATCAAGTTCAGCCTTCCTCCCATTTGTTTGGTGCTGTTGATCCAAATAATAATTATGTAAAGATTTTTTTGTTATGGAAAATGCATATATGTAGTTGATTTTAACTACCAAAATATGCCCCCCTCTCAGGTAAACATTTGGACATATGTATATATACCTTCTATATACATCTAGCTTGGATTAAACTTAAAGGGAAACTATGGGCATCAACAAAACTTAAATAAGCAATTTTGCAGTATAGATCATGCCCATGTAGTCTCACTTCTCAATTTTCTGCCATTTAGGAGTTTAATCCCTTTTGTTTCTGTTTAAGCAGCCTAACAACACCTTCCGTCGCTGTGACTGACGCAGCCTGTATTAAAAAATATGTCATGTTCAATCAGATGTTAACTTGCTTTAGACGTTTTTATCTCCTGCTCTGTAACGTTAACTTTAATCATACACTAGACTCCTGCAGAGCCTGGGAGACTATTAACAGAGAAGGTATGAAAGAAGATACACAATTCTAAATGAAACAGAATTTGCAATAGAGGAAATTTAAACATTAGATCTCTCTTTACAGGAAGTGTTTAGGAAGGCTGTGCAAGTCATATGCAGGGAGGTGTGACTAGGTCTGCATAAACAAAGTGATATAACTCCTAAATTGCAGAGAATTAAGTAGTGAGACTGCAGTGGCATCCCGTGTACACCAAAACTTTAATTAAATTTAAGTTGTTTTGGTGCCTTTAGAGTTACAAAATGCACATTTGTAATTTATTTATATTGCGCCACTATATTCTAGTCAAACAAGCTTGCAATCTGTGAGAATTCGAGGTAGGCAGATATATATTTTTAGGTATCTTGCCTAATGGCAATTACTGGTGAGGTCATCGGATGGCGTTTCCCAGTTCTCATGCAGGGTGTTACCACTGCTCTAACCAGCAGCAGCTTTTCTTAGCTGAACAACCTTTTTTTGCCCAGCACAAGCTTCCATGTTTGTGCTGGCCAATGATTAATCGAATGCTTCTAATAAAGAATTATTTCACAGAGAGCATAATATAACATATTATGAGTACTTACTCAAATAACAGTTTTATGAATATACAACAAACACATGTATGAAAACAAATATGAAATTCGATATTAATGAAAAAAACAACATTGTTGAGTAATAAAAAAATGAAAAATATATGAAAAAAAAATGAAACAAAATACTCAAAATATGAACCTACTCATAATAGGTTCCAAGTCTACAGTTTTTTTCTTCGGTCATAGGGATAGATTCTGTAGCGATTAGATAAGCTTTTCATTTGTAATTGAATAATAGTTTTCTACTGACTTCTATGTTAAAAAATGCCATTATGTTACAAGAGATATACTTATATCATCTAATATAATCTACCACTTAGTGCAAGATATTTATCTCACACAGAAGGCTGCTGGCAGCGAGCATTGTCTTTTATTAGCATCAGATTTCAATTAAAAGAGCTATGAACTTGGAGCTCTGGGCAGGAGATAAGAAAGACTCCACCCATGCAAATAAACACTGGTACTGGCACTCGCTTTAGTGTAAAAAAGTAAACAGATCTTTTCAGGATGTGTGTAGGGATGCTGTGTGATTGACAGCCAGATATGGTTTGGCTAAAGCTACAGAAAAAAAGTATTTATATTCTACATGTCAGAGTACTGATCAGTGAGACGGAAAGGCAAGATATGTGCATCAAAACCGCTTCATTAAGCTGAAGTGGTTTTGGTGCTAAGACTGACCTTTTAATGAGCTTATGTAGTTAAAAGCAAAATATTAATGAAATCCCTGAGCGTTCTGCAAATTCTGGTACTCTTTAGTAAACCTACAGACACTGTTACCCTTTCTCTTAATGTATCGGGCTCTAAAATCTAGCTCAGCATAAAGTGTGAATAGGAGAACACTGACCCCTGTATGCTTCTATATCAGCATCCTCTAGCAAGCTCTCATAACTTATCCCTTACTGAGGAGGGTTTATTTTGAAATGTGTGTTTGCCTCCTGCTATCAATGTCAGTGGACAAATAGTTTAGATATTTAAAATGTGAGCCCTGATATTTACAATTCAGGTCTGTTAGTACTCACACTGGCTAAAAAGCAGACACAGTTCTAGCTTGTGACAATTCCACCCGAAAAACCAGCGAATTGTGAGCAATATGAAAAGGAATAGGTAAATAAGATCTAACAAAATTAGTAACAGTTTAGATTTTATAATCCTATCAACTAAACACTTCCTCCTTTCACTGTTTTGTTCCATATCAACAAAGTGATCTACAAGTCATAAAGCTTGTCTCTGGTAATAACTGCCTTGTGAACAATTCCTTTCAAGATGTATAAACAGGCCTTTTGTTATACTCTTAATCAAATGATGAGCACGACGTGAATTTGCTTGCTACCTTCTGAAAATGGTCAGCATTTTGTATTATTTAAAATAAAAGATTACATGACATTACATCATCCATGTTCACTTATGTAATGCATATATATATATATATATATATATATATATATATAACACAAGATCCAGCGCACTCACCTATCCACTAAACAGCAACTTCAAAGTTGAAAGATTTTATTTGTTTTTTTAAAAACACCTAATCTAGGCAAAAATAATGGGGGTTTAGTTACATTATATGATCATACATTGCATAAGCCTGCCACAACGTCAATGGACCCCATCTTTGGCAGGTCCTACACTAACAGCCTAATGTCTGCTCTTATGAGATTAACCACTTACTTGAGGAAAAAATTCCATCTGGGGCTCTCTGCAGTACAAGGCTAAATAGGGCCCTGGGATGAGGCACCTGTGACAGGGAGGGGTGCAAAACCAAGGAGTTGGCTAGACTCCCAAATATAGATGGGGTACATTGACGTTGTGGCAGGCTTATGCAATGTATGATCATATAATGTAACTAAACCCCCATTATTTTTGCCTAGATTAGGTGTTTTTTTAAAAAAACTAATAAAATCTTTCAACTTTGAAGTTGCTGTTTAGTGGATAGGTGAGTGCGCTGGATCTTGTGTTTTGTATTATTTGGCCCCCAGCAGCACCCCCATTTATGCATGTTCAGGTGAGTGCAGCCAACCCCCCTTGTTTCATACGTATATATTTGGGAGTTTAGCCAACTCCTTGGTTTTGCACCCCTCCCTGTCACAGGTGCCTCATCCCAGGGCCCTATTTAGCCTTGTACTGCAGAGAGCCCCAGATGGAATTTCTTTCCCCAAGTAGGTTAATCCCATAAGAGCAGACATTAGGCTGTTAGTGTAGGACCTGCCAAAGATGGGGTACATTGACGTTGTGGCAGGCTTATGCAATGTATGATCATATAATGTAACTAAAACCTCATTATTTTTGCCTAGATTAGGTGTTTTTAAAAAACTAATAAAATCTTTCAACATTGAAGTTGCCATTTAGTGGATAGGTGAGTGCGCTGGATCTTGTGTTTTGTATTATTTGGCCCCCAGCAGCACCCCCATTTATGCATGTTCAGGTGAGTGCAGCCAACCCCCCCTTGTTTCATATGTATATATTTGGGAGTCTAGCCAATTCCTTGGTTTTGCACCCCTCCCTGTCACAGGTGCCTCATCCCAGGGCCCTATTTAGCCTTGTACTGCAGAGAGCCCCAGATGGAATTTTTTCCCTCAAGTAAGTGGTTAATCTCATAAGAGCAGACATTAGGCTGTTAGTGTAGGACCTGCCAAAGATGGGGTACATTGACGTTGTGGCAGGCTTATGCAATGTATGATCATATAATGCAACTAAACCCCCATTATTTTTGCCTAGATTAGGTGTTTTTAAAAAAACTAATAAAATCTTTCAACATTGAAGTTGCCGTTTAGTGGATAGGTGAGTGCGCTGGATCTTGTGTTTTGTATTATTTGGCCCCAGCAGCACCCCCATTTATTTATGTTCAGGTGAGTGCAGCCAAGCCCCCCTTGTTTTATATATATATATATATATATATATATATATATATATATATATATATACCTAAATACCTATTTTAAGTTTACCTTGCCACCTTTAACGACTTTGCGAAAGATGCTAGTATAAATACAGAAAAAATTGACTGTCTTGGCATTTCTTGTTTTACAGATTGAGGTAACTAAACATACAAGCTGCAGTCTCAGAGTAAATGATGATCCTGACAGCACCAATACCAGAGCCGCACAGAGCTATTGCATGATGAGAAAGGTATGCAACTTTAATTCTGTGTGTCCCTCAAAAACCTCCCTATTCATTAACAGCGATAAGTAGTGAGTGCGCAGGGAGATTTGGAGGATACTAAAGAGCCTGCCTCTCTCTTCCTAAAATTCCTTTTCCACCTGTCTCAATGAAAAAAATACATCATTAGTATTGTTTACCTTATTCCATTGTATAAGTCACTAAGCAAGGGATTAATTATTTTTTTCATTTCACACAGTGATGAATGATGAACTCACAGTGGCTCTTCCGCCCACTACCCGCACCGCCACCAATGTTTCCAACCCTACTTTTAAAAAAATATGTAACTAATTAAAAAAAAAATGATTTAAGACTTTATTGAGGTTTTGCGTGTTACATACAGAAAAAATAAACAGTAAATGCATTTGACATTTTTAATGAACTATTTAGTGGCCAAGGAGAAGTATATATGCACACTTAATCACACTTGTTAGAGAGGAAGAGCTTTGGAGTTGAATCTATTTCCTCTCCCTATTTGCCCTTAATGCCACAACTACCACCATTGTACAAATAAATAATTGAATGACAAAACACTCTGTCTTAATATATTTTACAAAAATGAAGTATACAACAATGAAGGGGATCCAAGTCTCCAAGATACATGAATAAGGCTCCATAGAGCCAAAATGTCACACTTTTGTGGGTGGCTGATCCTTCAATAAAACAGACCATCGGTACCTTTGAGTGTTGCCTGTGTCTTCTACTTTCTTGGAGTACTAGGCTGATTTGCGGTGCCTGCCCCACACAGAGCATCTCTTTGGTAGATGGCCGGATAACCTTGTGGAACTGAAATTCTCATAGATTGTAAGCTCATTTGAGCAAGCCCTTCTTCACTCTATATATCCACTTTCTCGAATTGTAAAACACTGCAGAATATGTTGGTGCTGTGTAAATGCTAAAAATAATATATTATGATCAGCCACGAGATTAAAAGCGCCTGCCTAATAATATCATGTAGGTCCCACTCATGCTGCGAAAACAGCTATGATGCGTCAAGGCATGGTCTACATAACACATCTGAACATTTCCTGTGGTATCTGGCACCAAGTTATTACCAGCAGATCCCGCAAGTCCCGCAAGTCCCGCAAGTCCCGCAATTTGCGAGGTAGGGCTTCCATGGATCGGATTTGTTGTTCCAACACATCCCGCAGATACTAAATCAGACTGAGATCTGGAGAATTTGAATTCAAGCAACACCTTGAACTCTTTGTCATAATTCTCAAACCATTCCTGAACAATTGTTGCAGATTATCAGGGTGCATTATCTTGCTGAAAGAGGACAATGCCATCAGGGAACATCACTGCCGTGAAGGGGTTTAAGTGATCTGCAATAATCTCTGGGTAGGTGGTACGCGTCAAAGTAACATCCACATAAATGCAAGGACACAAGGTTTCCCAGCAGAACATTGACCAGATCATGATACTGCCTCCGCCGTCCTGCCCACTTCCTCTAGTACATCCTGCTGCAATCTCTTCCCCAGGTAAATGATGCACACGCACCCAACCATCCACCTGATCTAAATGAAAAAGGGATTTGTCAGACCAGCAACCTTCTTCCATAGCACCATGGGTCAGTTCAGATGCACAAGTTCACATTAAAAGCACTTTCAGCAGTGTATAGGGGTCATCGTGGGCATTCTGACCAGTCTGTGGCTACGCAGCCCCATGGGCAGCAAACTGCAATGCATTGTGTGTTCTGAAACATTTCTATTTTTACCAGCATTAATTTTTTCAGCAATTTGAGCTATTGTAGCTTATCTGTGTGATTAGACCAGACGGGCTAGCCTTTGCTCCCCACTTGCATAAATGAGCTTTTGGCAACCATGACCCTGATGCCGGTTCACAGGTTGCTCTTCCTTGCACCAGTTTTAGTAGGTACTAACACTACAATCCTGGGAATACCCCACAAAACTTACCAGTTTGAAAATTCTCTGACCCAGTCATCTAACCATCTCCATTTGGACCTTGTCAAAATCACTCAGATCTTTTAGTTTGTCTACTTGTCCTGCTTCCCAAACGTGAAATTCAAGAACTGACTGTTCACTTGCTGCCTAATATATCCCACCCCTTGACAGGCACCATTGTAACAATATAATTAAAGTTATCACTTCACATGTCAGTGGTTTTAATGTTGTGGCTGATCAGTGAATATAGATATAAATATATAAGGGAATATATTTATAATATAAACATGCTAATAATAATAATTTATATTAGTGAAAATTGCAGGGGCAAATCTAAGTGAAATAAAAAATGTAGGCCAAAATAGTCAAATTGGAAGAATTCTCCATGTCAATTCTGTTTGCTGTTATAGAAACATAGAATGTGATGGCAGATAAGAACCATCATTAGTCCCTGGCCTTATCTTATAGTTAGGGTAGCCTTATGCCTATACCACACATGCTTAAACTCCTTTACTGTGTTAACCTCTACCACTTCAGCTGGAAGGCTATTCCATGCATCCACTACCCTCTCAGTAAAGTAATACTTCCTGATATTATTTTTAAACCTTTGCCCCTCTAATTTAAAACTATGCCCTCTTGTTGTGGTAATTTTTATTCTTTTAAATATAGTCTCCTCCTTTACTGTGTTGATTCCCTTTATGTATTTAAATGTTTCTATCATATCCCCCCTGTCTCATTTTTCCTCCAAGCTATACAACGAAAGGTTAAAGGATCTTAACATGTATAGCTTGAAGGAAAGATGAAACAAGGAGGGAGACAACACAGTAAAGGAGAAGACTATATTTAAAAGAATCGTCTTAAATTAGAGGGGCAAAGGTATGCTAGTTTAGTACTGATTATGTGCATTGGCTAGTGGCCCTCAAAGTTCTCCTGGGCTGGACTGTCAGGCTTTGATGAGTGTATGAGATTGCAAGTGACTGCATGGCGACAGCTCTCCCCTGTACCTGAGGCTGTAAGTTCTGGCAGTGTGTATATAAGCCTGTATCTGGCATTTTATAACTGCTTGTATGTCTGCTGGTGTGTATACAGTTGTGCTCAAAAGTTTGTATACCCTTGGAGAATTGGTAATATATGTACCATTTTTAAAGAAAGCATGAGTGAGCAGGCAAAACACATTTTTTTGTTATTTCTTGTAGGATTTATATTCAACTGTGGGTTATAACAGAATGGCACAATCATAAAACTAAACATGGCAACAAAGAAAAAAAATTAAATTAGCCCTGTTCAAAAGTCTGCATATCTTTAGTTATCAATACTGTCTATTGCCTCCTTTAGCATTAATGTCAGCGTGCAGTATTTTGTAATAGTTGTCTATGAGGCCCCCAATTCTTATAAGTGGTATAGCTGCCCATCCATCTTGGCAAACTGCCTACAGGTCATGCAAAGTCTTTTGTCGTCTTGCATGAACCGTACATTTAAAATCTCCCCAGAGTGGCTCGATGATATTAAGGTCAGGAGACTGTGATGGCCACTCCAGAACCTTCAATAGCGCCCCATGCGCAGCCTTCGTGCAGAAGAATGCAATTGGCTAATAGTATTTTCTGATAACATGCTGCATTCATCTTGCCATCAATTTGCACAATATTCCCTGTGCCTTTAGAGCTCACACACCCAGAAAACATCAGTGAACCATTTTTTCACAGTGGGGATGGTATTCTTTTCACTATAGGCTTTGTTGACCCCTCTCCAAACATAGCTGTGACCATAAAGCTCTATTTTGGTCTCATCACTCCAAATTAACAGTGTGCCAAAAGCTGTGAGGCATGTCAAGGTGTTGTTGGACATATTGTAACCAGGCTTTTTTGTAGCATTGGCGCAGCAAAAGCTTCTTTCTGGCAGCACTATCATGCAGTTCATTTTTGTTCAAGTATCGTTGTATTGTGCTCCTTGAAACAACCACAACGTCTTTTTCCAGAGCAGACTGCACTTTATAAAGGATGGAAATCTATTAACTTGTTACGCAGGTCTTTTCTGCTCCCCAATTCTACTGGCAGTTGTAACTGAAATCTTTCTTGGTCTACCTGACCTTGGCTTGGTAGCAAGAGATCCCCTGAATTTTCCTTTTCCATCTTTATAAAGTTCCTTTTCCTTGTTACACAGATCAGGGCCGGGCTTAGGCCCTTAGACGCCCTGTGCGAAAAATCTTCGCAGTTCCTCCCCTCCCCCCCGTCATTCTTTTTATAGTGTATTAAATAAATAATCATTTAAAAACAAATATTAATTCCTCATTTTCTGTTGTTACCTAGTTGGGAGAGGGGCATGCTGATCTGAATCTGGTCTGCCCCTCCACTGGGTGCAGACCATGTGTAACTGTCTTGCAAGCTCAGGGACTTGCAGTGTCCTGTGGTAATCTGCGGCAGTGCTCTGATTGGCTGGAGCTAGGAAGACAGCTACTTATGGTCTGCAGCCAACAGAAGTGCATGCCAGATGTGTCAGACTGCAGAGTCACATGCACACAGTCCCACAGCCAGATGCACACAGTTATATATATATACACTGTCAAATACATAAGGTCAGGCAGAAACACACAGGTACAGGCAGTTACACACACAAACAGTTACAGGCAGATAAACACACTCACACAGTTACAGGCAGACAGTAACACACAGTTACATATAGTCACACACACAGTGACAGGCAGACAGTCACACGCACACACAATTAAAATCAGACAGTAACATACACACACACAGTTACAGGCAGACAATGACAAACCCACACAGGTACAGACAGAGAGTCACATACGTACAGCCACACATACAGTCTCACACACACACACACACACACACTTACATGTAGGCAGTCATATACACAGAGACAGACAGTCACACACACACATACACACACACAGACAGCTTCACACACAGAGGCAGACAGTCACACAGGCGCACACACACAGTCACACGCTCACACGCGCACACACACACACACACACATGTAGACAGTCACACTGTCAGGCAGACAGTCACACACACAGGTACACACACACAGAGGCAGACACCTACACACACAGGCAGACAGTCACACACACACCCAGACAGTCACACACACACACACACAGGTACTCACACACACAGAGGCAGACAGCCACACACGCAGGTACTCACACACACAGAGACAGACAGCCACACACGCAGGTACTCACACACACACACACATACAGGCAGACAGCCACACACACAGGCAGACAGCCACCCACACACACACACACACGCAGACAGTCACACACACACACACACAGGCAGACAGCCATACACACAGGCAGACAGTCACACAGGCACACACACACAGCCACACACACAGAGGCAGACACCCACACACACAGGCAGACAGTCACACACAGGAGACAGCACACACAGGCAGACAGCCACACACAGGTACTCACACACACTGCAGGCAGACAGTCACACACACACACACACACGCCACAGACAGCCACACACGCAGGCAGACAGCCACCCACACACACACGCAGACAGTCACACACACACAGGCAGACAGCCATACACACAGGCAGACAGTCACACAGGCACACACACACACAGGCCCACACACACAGAGGCAGACAGCCACACACACACAGGCAGACAGCCACACACGCAGATAGTTACACACACACACGCAGTCACACACACGCAGACAGTCACACTCACATGCAGACAGTCACACACACACGCACACAGTCACACACACACAGACAGCCACACACGCAGGTACTCACACACACAGAGACAGACAGCCACACACGCAGGCAGACAGTCACACACACACACACACACACATACAGGCAGACAGCCACACACACAGGCAGACAGCCACCCACACACACACACACACACACACACACAGGCAGACAGCCCATACACACAGGCAGACACACAGGCACACACACACACACACAGCCCACACACAGAGGCAGACAGCCACACACACACAGGCAGACAGCCACACAGGCATACAGCCACACACGCAGAGAGTTACACACACACACGCAGTCACACACACGCAGACAGTCACACTCACATGCAGACAGTCACACACACACACACACAGTCACACACACAAAGGCAGTCACACACACACACACACACACACACACACAGGCAGACAGTTGCACACACACACACACACAGGCAAACAGCCCACACACACAGGCAAACAGTCCACACACAGGCAGACAGTCACACACACACACACACACACACACACACACACAGACAGCACACACACACACAGGCAGACAGTCACACACACACACACACACACACACACAGGCAGTCAGTCACGCACACACACACAGGCAAACAGTCACACACACACGCACACACACACACACAGGCAAACAGTCACACACACACCGCACACACACACACACAGGCAAACAGTCACACACACCAGCACACACACAGGCAAACAGCCACACACACAGGCAAACAGTCACACACAGACACACACACACACACACACACACACAGACAGCCACACACACACAGGCAGACAGTCACACACACACACACACACACACACACACAGGCAGTCATTCACACACACACACACACACAGCCACACACACAGGTACTCACACTCAGGCAGACAGTTGCACATACATGGTTACCTCTGTTCTTTATGGGAGGAGTGAAGGCAGTGCAGCTCTGGTTGTTGGGGAAGCAGGGACTCCTTCCTGCTTCCCATGCAGCTGTCATTTTAGCTCTGCCCCGCCGTAATTTAAACCCCACCCCCACTGTAATCACAATGCTGAGAGGGTTTTTTTCTAATCCCGGGTGGAGAATAATGAAATCCTCCACCCGGGCAGCTGGCAATGTGTGAGCTGTGTCGGCCACATGGCGCCCCCTGCTCCACAGCGCCATCGCACACCCCTAAGGCCGGCCCTGACACAGATCTTTTGACAGTTCTTTTCTGCTCCCCATGACTCTAGCATGCAATCGTGTGAAAGCTAATAAACTCATTAACTATTTATGCACAGACACTAATTGCAATTTAAAAAGTCACAGGTGTACAAAATTAATCTTTAATTACCATTTTAACATTGTGTGTCTTTTTATGTGTTTGTAACAAAGCCAAACATTCAAGGGTATGCAAAATTTTGATCTGGGCCATTTGCGTGTTTTCTGTTATCATTATGATTTACAAAAGAAGCCAAACAACTATTTGATAATAAATGGCTTCATATGATCATATCCTTCAATAAAATATATATTTTTTGCACGATCAGTCATATTTTCAAAATCAATGCCAAACTTTAACAATTTCTGCCAAAGTATGCAAATGTTTGAGCACAACTGGATGTATAAATGTGTGTCCGACAGTCAGGGTTATTAATTAACTTGAGAATTCAAAGTGAATTTCAAATTTATGGTCGAAATATCTGAATTAGAAAAAATTCTATAAGTCAGTAATGCTGCCAGTTCTGCTACTTTTGCCTTACATTTGATATTCACTTTGCATTCTCATTGTATGGAATAGCCCTGAGTGTGTATCTGTGTGTGTGTCTGTGTCTGGCAGTGTGCATTTTTGTGTATGTTTGGGAAATGTGTAGGTATTGATGAATATGTACATGTGTGTACTTATGGTGATGATTGTGATGGTGGTGTCTACATTTCTATTTGCATCTAATTATCATTAAATATTCGTACATTAGTTCTATGATCAGCATACAAACTCATCGTTTATTTGTTGTTTTATATGTAGATTTGTCACCCCTTCCTGTAACATAAATATGTATTTCAGCCTTAATACATCCATTGTTACATGAAAAAGACTTGCATCCATTAAATTCAGCCTTTCTCTGTATTTGTGTGTTAGCCATAAAACATTGCAGCAGGGGTCCATTCAGAGATGTGGTATTGAAGATCATTTAATTTTAACAATATAAACCTGTGCGGTGATAATTATAAATACTCCATCTAGACTACATAGACTATACAAGATTAAAGATTTACCTTTACTTTATTTGTACAAACACAGCAGCTTTTTCTCTCCTTTTATTAAAAAAATAAAAAAAATAACAAAAAACAATATTAGTATCAAATATTTTGCTCTGTAGAAGTCAAGTGGCTTTTACTTCTTGCTGTGCTGACGTTTCAACCACTATACAGGTTTAGACCTTTGATATTAATTTATAATGGATTTATTGTTAAATGCACAATGTATTAAAAGCATTTTAAGCAAGAGATACATTTGTTCCATTACTTAAAACAGCTGTTTTATATTCCTTTAAAAAAAAAAAAAAAAAATGTATGCTCTTCATGTGGGTTGAAGTTAATAGATGATACAGGCAGAATAAAACTGGATATGATTTAAAAGCAGAAGAAAAGATTATAGAAAGTGAAAAAAAAATATATCTTTGATTCTTGAGAGGGAACTAATCCTGAGCTATTTGGAGAAATATTGGAAAATAAACCCATTGTACATAACCCAATTAGTACGGCAGCCCTCACAAAAGACTCATATTTGCAAGCTGTGCAACAAATTATTAACCAACAAAGGGTAGCATTACGCACATCATTATTCAAAGCCATAAGACTGGCTGTCATGTTGGGAAGAACTCAACATTTCTATTTGCATAACATTAAACGGACGTGGATGTTTGAACTTTTCTTGATAGGAATGTCTACCCACGGAGAACATTTGGCAGGAATGGGAAAATGCTGAACTTAGTTCTTTGGTAGAAATATAAAATGAGGTAATGGCAAAGGGAGGGGGACAGGTCATTTTAAATTTAAAAAAGAGCCTTCGGTTGCTGTAAAGGAAGTAAGCCTTTGCAAAACAAGGTATTTGAAGAAAGATTTATTTTAAGATTTTATTTAAGAAAATGGAATGATTGGTGTAAGGAACTTATCACATGTGTAGCTAACAGGAAAGGGAGGACATTTTAAAAGTGATGCAATCTCCATGGAAACAAACTGAGTTAATAGAATATTTCAGTTATCCCGCCTCCATATAGAAATGGGTGCTATAGCAATGTGAAAAACTTAAACCTGTGTTTACTTTCAATCTCAAAAATAACACTGAAAGTCCTTTTAAATGGAGACTTACTAAGCACACTTTACATTGCCAAGAAGGGTCATTTCACATGTATGAGCAAGTCTTCTGACATCTGTAAGATCAATTTATTGTATCACTAATATATGCCCTCCTGTAATGTTGCTTAATTAAGATAAAAGCATTTTGTTGTTCTACAAATTCATAAAAATAAATCCAGTCATCTTCTTCGTGTAGTTTGCAATCACAGAAATAAACAGATATCTCCTATTCTATGTTTACATAGTCGGTTACTGGAACATCAAGTTGGCGGAAGAACTGCAGCATATTCCCAGAATTACCAGCTTCTGTGCCAATTCCCCAAAACCGTATCCATCTTTCTGCTGCATATTTTGCTCCCTTCTTCTCATTCCAGTGTTTATTCATAGTTACATAAGCTAAAAAGAGATGTGTGTCCCTCAAGTTCAGCCTTTCTCACATTTGCTTTTGTTATTGATCCAAAAGAAGGCAAAACACCCAGTTTGGGATGCTTTCCAATTTTGCAACAAACTAGGAAAGAATTCCTTCTTGACCCCGTAATGGCAGTCAAGTTTATTCTTTGATCAAGGAGTTATCCCACCAATTAAACATGTTACTTTGTATCAACAGCAAAAGTAGATATGAGAAAGTCTAAACTTGATGCAAATCTCTTTTTAGCCTATGTAACCATGTCATTATGTAATATCCTCTCTGATGTGCTTTTTAAAAAATTTTTTTAAACTAAACAGTTTCTATATGTTAACCTTTCTTCATAACTAAACCTTTCAATTTCTTTTATTAATTTTGTAGCCCGTCTCTGAACTTTTTTTAGTGCCATAATATCGTCATTTACAATAGGTGCCCAAAAATACGCAAAAGTGCCCAAAAGTGATTTATAAAGAGGCAAAATTATATTCTCATCCCGAGAATTAATACATGACAATACCTTACTGGCCTTAGAAACTGCTGGTTATAATTGCACATTTTTACCTAGTTTGTGGTTTATAACAATTCCCAAATCTTTCTTGGGTGTTGTTATCCCTAAATCACTACCTTACTTACACCTAAATTTAAGGTGTAAGTTGCTTGTGTATTCTTTACCCTGAAGTGCATAACTTTGCATTTATCTACCTTAGATTTCATCTTCCACTTGAGTGCCCAGTCCCCAGTCTATCTGAATCCCTCTGCAGCAAAGCAATATCCTGTTTAAATTGTATTACTTTACAGAGTTTTGTTTCATCTGCAAACACTAAAATATGACTTTCAATGTCTATTTCAGTAGCATTTATAAATATGTTGAAAATAAGTAGTCCTAGGACAGAACCCTTAGGGACACCGCTTACCACCTCTGTCCAGCATGACAATTTACCATTAATGACAACTCTCTGTACTCTAACTTTAAGCCAATGTTCTACCCAAGAACAAGAATTTTCATCTAGACCAATTTCTTTTAGTTTAAAAACGAAACTATTGTGTGTTGAATGCCTTGGCAAAATACAAGTAGGTAACATCCACTGCATCATCCTGATCTATACTTCTGCTTAAACTTCAACTAACAGTTTGACATTATTATTATGATTTATAAAGCGCCAACAAATTCCGTAGCGCTGTACAATGGGTAGACTAACAGACACATAATTTTAACCAGACAAGTTGGATGCACAGGAGTAGAGGGGTTGAGGGCACTGCTGCTCAGTGAGATTACATGCTAGAGGGAGTGGGGTATAGTTACATAGTTACATAGTTACATAGCTGAAAAGAGACTTGCGTCCATCAAGTTCAGCCTTCCTCAGAAATGTTGTTGCTGTTGATCCAAAAGAAGGCAAAAAACCTGGTCTGAAGCACTTCCAATTTTGCCACAAACTAGGAAAAATTCCTTCTTGACCCCAAAATAGCAGTCAGATGTCTCCTTGGATCAATCAGCTATTACCCCACTAATTAGAAATTATATCCCTGTATGTTATGTTTTTGTAAGTATTTATCCAATTTCAGTTTAAACATCTGTATGGACTCTGACAAAACCACCTCTTCAGGCAGAGAATTCCATATCCTTATTGTTCTTACTGTAAAAAAACCTTTTCTTTGCCTTAGATGAAATCTCCTTTCTTCCAGCCTAAATGTGTGACCTCGTGTCCTATGTATAGCCCTGTTTATGAATAGATTTCCAGATAAAGGTTTGTACTGGCCCCGAATATATTTGTATAAAGTTATCATATCCCCTCTCAGGCGCCGTTTTTCCAAACTAAACAGATTTAATTTTTGTAACCTTTCTTCATAACTAAAATGCTCCATTCCTTTTATCAATTTTGTAGCTCGTCTCTGGACCCTCTCCAGTGCCATGATATCCTTCTTTAGAACAGGCGCCCAAAATTGCACAGCATATTCAAGGTGTGGTCTTACCAGCGATTTATACAGAGGCAAAATTATATTTTCATCCCGAGAATTTATGCCCCTATTTATACATGACAAAATCTTACTGGCCTTAGCAACTGCAGATTGACATTGCATATTGCTGCCTAATTTGTTGTCTATAACAATGCCCAAATCCTTCTCGTGTGTGGTTATCCCTAATTCACTACCATTTAGTGTGTAAGTTGCTTGTGCATTCTTAACCCCGAAGTGCATAACTTTGCATTTCTCTATGTTAAATTTCATCTGCCATTTTAGTGCCCAGTCCCCCAATCTATCCAAATCTCTCTGCAACAAAGCAATATCCTGCTCACATTTTATTACTTTACAAAGTTTTGTGTCATCTGCAAACACTGATACATGGCTTTCAATGCCTATTTCAAGATCATTTATAAATATGTTAAATAGAAGTGGTCCCAAAACAGAACCCTGAGGGACACCACTTACCACTTTTGTCCAGCCTGAAAATTTACCATTAATGACAACTCGTTGTACTCTGTCCTTAAGCCAATGTTCTACCCAAGAACAGGAATATTCATCTAGACCAATTTCTTTTAGTTTGAAAACTAACCTATTGTGAGGAACCGTATCAAATGCCTTGGCAAAATCCAAGTAGATCACATCCACTGCAACACCCTGATCTATACTTCTACTTACTTCTTCGTAGAATGCAATTAGGTTAGTTTGACATGACCTATGTTTCATAAAACCATGCTGATTATTGCTAATAACAAAGTTCTTCCCAATGAATTCCTGAATATTATCCCTTAATAGCCCTTCAAATATTTTCCCAGTTAGTGACACAAAGAATAAGCGTAGGGTTGCTAGAAAAGTATTCACTGAGGGCTTAGTGGGTTATTTTTTAAAGGTGCAAGAGAGGAATCAGGGTGCGGGGAGGGAAAGCTGTTAACTGTTTAATTGAGACGCTTTCCTGAAGAAGTGAATTTTTAATGAATTTTTTAAGGTAAAATTCTAATAGACATGTGTAGGGGTAGGGTAAGGGGTAGGGTTAGGGTTAGGGCATTGACGAAGTTCCAAATTTCGGAAGTGCCGAAACAAGCCAAATATTTTGCCCATGCACATCCTTAAAGTCTAATGAGAGAGTAGAACAGAAGAGAGTTCCACAGGAATAGTGCAGCCCTAGAGAAGACTTGCAGGCGAGCAGCAGAGGTGGAAGTACAGAGAAAGGATAGACATAGGTCTTAGTCAGCACATAGGGGCCTAATTGAGCCCTATATCTTACAGGAAGCCAATGTAAGGACTAACAGAAGGGGCAGGCCTGGGAGGTGCGGGCAGAAAGGAAGATGAGCCTTGCCACTGCATTCATTATAGACTGTAACGGGCCAAGCTGGAAACACATAAGACCACTGAGAAGGAGTTTGCACTAGGTCAGACTAGATAGAACAACAGCATGGACCAGCACCTTAGTCGCATCTGTTGTTAAATAGGTGCAGATGCGCGCTATGTTTTTGAGATGGAAGCGGCAGGATTTGGTGATAGACTGGACATGAGGGGTGAAGGAGTCAAAGAGAACACCAAGGCAGCAAGCCTGCGAGGTAGAGGTGATGGTAACGCCGATGACTTGGAGGGACACAGACCTACAGTATCTCACAAAAGTGAGTACACCCCTCACATTTTTGTAAATATTTTATTATATCTTTTCATGTGACAACACTGAAGAAAAGACACTCTGCTACAATGTAAAGTAGTAAATGTACAGTGTAACGGCTCCCTCAGCATAAAAAGATTAAACCACCATTTAGGAGATCTTCCCCTTCCAGATGCACAGGCACAGCTACTGCAGAACACCAATCCGCCGAAAAGGAAACCATATGAATGCCGTAAACAGCCGAATAGGAAAAACCATCCGAATAGGTTTACACTCCTAGCAGTCAAACTGGAACAGCATACAGTAAATCCCCCCAAGAACGAGACAAAGCTCCGTGTTGAGGGTCAAGCAGTGAACAGTCAGAGCTGTGGGTTTATTGTCCTTATGTACACCTTCTTACACATTAGTACCACCCACAGGGTTTTGGAACACAACCAATAAACACATACAATACACTCAGACACTCCCACACAAAATCCTCCCCTCTGCCTGTGATACAATTACCTTACACAATGGGTAATGTAATTATAACAAGCAGAGAAATACAATGTTTCCACATTATTCATAACTTGAAAAGTATGCATCACATTTTCAGAATCAGCATACTCCAAATACAAACATATGTCAAAATCATCCAAATTGGTCCAGTGGTTCAAAAGATAGATCGTAGTCCTTTGTGACCAAAGGAAGCATGGCTTTTCTGCCCAAAACCAGTTCCACAGAGTCTTCTATCCTGGAGATAATTGGGAAGTAATCCAATTATCTCCAAGGACAGAGGCAAAACTCCACTGAACACATGGCAGCAAAAGACAATAAAACACATAAAAACATATAACTGTGCAGCCATTGCACAAAACAGGTACATTCAACATATCCCCAGATAGCTCAGATCTGAGCGCACATTATTACTGAATGGCGCTCAGAGCACACACATACAGTTCAATTGCCATGGAGCCAAAGTCTTTCCGATAGTCTTTCATTATACGAATGGGCTCCATGGCATAGCTATCTGGGGTATCACCACTCAAACAGGGCAAGCACCAAATGACCCGGCTTTCATGTCTTTGTAGGGGAAAATCAAGGCTTTTAACATGGGGCCATAATCCAAAGGCAACAGGAGAGCAACCAGGCTTCTCCAATGCAATGTGGCGAGATTGGTCTCGTCACATACAGCCTGTATGCTGTCCCCTCAAAATAACTGAACACACAGCCATTAATGTCTAAATCGTTGGCAACAAAAGTGAGTACACCCCTAAGTGGAAAAGTCCAAATTGGGTCCAAAATGTCCATATTTTGTGTGGCCACCATTATTTTCCAGCACTGCCTTAACCCTCATGGGCATGGAGTTCACCAGAGCTTTACAGGTTGCCACTAGAGTCCTCTTCCACTCGTCCAACCTCACGGAGCTGGTGGATGTTAGAGACCTTGCGCTCCCCACTTTCCGTTTGAGGATGCCCCACAGATGCTCAATAAGGTTTAGGTCTAGAGACATGCTTGGCCAGTCCGTCACCTTTACATTCAGCTTCTTAAGCAAGGCACTGGTCGTCTTGGAGGTGTTTTTGGGGTCATTATCATGTTGGAATACTGCCCTGCGGCCCAGTCTATGAAGGGAGGGGATCATGCTCTGCTTCAGTATGTCACAGTACCTGTTGGCATTCATGGTTCCCTCAATTAACTGCAGCTCCCCAATGCCAGCAGCACTCATGCAGGCCGAGACCATGACACTCCCACCACCATGCTTGACTGTAGGCAAGACACACTTGTCTTTGTACTCCTCACCTGGTTGCTGCCACATACGCTTGACACCATCTGAACCAAATAAGCTTATCTTGGTCTCATTGGACCACAGGACATGATTCCAGTAATCTATATCCTTAGTCTGTTTGTCTTCAGCAAACTATTTGCGAGCTTTCTTGTACATTATCTTCAGAAGAGGCTTCCTTCTGGGACGACAGCTATGCAGACCAATTTGATGCAGTGTGTGGTGTATGATCTGAGCACTGACAGGCTGACCCCCCCACCCCTTTAATCTCTGCAGCAATGCTGGCAGCACTCATTATTATTATTGTGACAGACCCATCCGTATAGACTAAAAGTGCTGTGTTCGTCTGTTTTGCCGGTTGCATGAATTTCCCCATTCGTATGCCTTGGTTAAGGGAATGTATTTTTTTTGTCAAACGGAACTATCGAACGGACGGCCACCCAGAAGAGAAGTGTGCTGCTGGTTAACCTATTGATCCCAATTAGAACGTTGCGGTTAACCACAGACACTTCTCAATTAAAACCGAATACCGGGTGGTCGCCGTTCGTATGTCGACCACGAGGCGGCGGCCATTTTGACTATGCGAAAGCTCAGCGGTATTCGACGATTATTTCATGGAACTCAAAACGGACACTTTTTCAACCGAACACCGCTGAAGCCGTCGACCTCCCCTTCTCAATCGACAAAAGCATACGAATACCGGCTGTTCGGGAGATTTAACAACACGAATGGACTTAACCCAGATAGCCTTCCCATGGAGTCAATCGCATACCGAAGAGCTGTATCAGACTTTGACTCCATGACGATTGAACTATGCTTATGGGATCTGAGCGCTATTCACCAATAATATGCACTCAGATCCAGGCTATCTGGGGATGTGTTATACGAATGCAATACGTTCGGCAGTTATAAAGTTATGGATTTTAACCCCTTAAAGACACATGACGGAAATATTCCGTCATGATTCCCTTTTATTTCAGAAGTTGTGTCCTTAAGGGGTTAATGTGTTTTATAACTTTCAGTTAAAATGGCGATGTGCCTCTTCTCGGGGAGATAATTGAATTACTTCCCAATTATCTCCCGAGCAGAGGGGAGGAAACTGTAATGCATGCTGGGAATATTGTGGGGATGTATGTCCAAAATGTCCCCATGTCCTTCTGTTATTTCAGTCTCCCATTTGGTCCCATAGGGGAGTGTCCACCAAGTGGGAGACTTGCATAAATGCGGGCAGGTAGCCCACAGTAAACTCAGTTCATGTTTTACCCCCAAAGCGGAGCTTGGTCTCGTTATTGGGGGGATTTTATTACCGGCGACTATTGGGCATTCGTATGCCTTGGTTAAGGGAATGTATTTTTTTTGTCAAACGGAACTATCGAACGGACGGCCACCCAGAAGAGAAGTGTGCTGCTGGTTAACCTATTGATCCCAATTAGAACGTTGCGGTTAACCACAGACACTTCTCAATTAAAACCGAATGCCGGGTGGTCGTCGTTCGTATGTCGACCACGAGGCGGCGGCCATTTTGTCCATGCGAAAGACCAGCGTTGTTCGATGATTATTTCATGGATCTGAAAACGGACACTTTTTCAGCCGAACACCGCTGAAGCCGTCGACCTCCCCTTCTCAATCGACAAAAGTATACGAATGCCAGCAGTTCGGGAGATTCAACCACACGAATGGACTTAACCCAGATAGCCGTCCCATGGAGTCAATGCATACCGAAGAACTGTAATAGACTTTGACTCCATGGCGATTGAACTATGCGTATGGGATCTGAGCGCTATTCACCAATAATATGCACTCAGATCCAGGCTATCTGGGGATGTGTTATACGAATGCAATACGTTCGGCAGTTATAAAGTTATGGATTTTAATGTGTTTTATAACTTTCAGTTAAAATGGCGATGTGCCTCTTCTCGGGGAGATAATTGAATTACTTCCCAATTATCTCCCGAGCAGAGGGGAGGAAACTGTAATGCATGCTGGGAATATTGTGGGGATGTATGTCCAAAATGTCCCCATGTCCTTCTGTTATTTCAGTCTCCCATTTGGTCCCATAGGGGAGTGTCCACCAAGTGGGAGACTTGCATAAATGCGGGCAGGTAGCCCACAGTAAACTCAGTTCATGTTTTACCCCCAAAGCGGAGCTTGGTCTCGTTATTGGGGGGATTTTATTACCGGCGACTATTGGGCATTCGTATGCCTTGGTTAAGGGAATGTATTTTTTTTGTCAAACGGAACTATCGAACGGACGGCCACCCAGAAGAGAAGTGTGCTGCTGGTTAACCTATTGATCCCAATTAGAACGTTGCGGTTAACCACAGACACTTCTCAATTAAAACCGAATACCGGGTGGTCGCCGTTCGTATGTCGACCACGAGGCGGCGGCCATTTTGGCTATGCGAAAGCTCAGCGGTGTTCGATTATTTCATGGAACTCAAAACGGACACTTTTTCAACCGAACACCGCTGAAGCCATCGACCTCCCCTTCTCAATCGACAAAAGCATACGAATACCGGCCGTTCGGGAGATTTAACAACACGAATGGACTTAACCCAGATAGCCTTCCCATGGAGTCAATCGCATACCGAAGAGCTGTATCAGACTTTGACTCCATGACGATTGAACTATGCTTATGGGATCTGAGCGCTATTCACCAATAATATGCACTCAGATCCAGGCTATCTGGGGATGTGTTATACGAATGCAATACGTTCGGCAGTTATAAAGTTATGGATTTTAATGTGTTTTATAACTTTCAGTTAAAATGGCGATGTGCCTCTTCTCGGGGAGATAATTGAATTACTTCCCAATTATCTCCCGAGCAGAGGGGAGGAAACTGTGATGCATGCTGGGAATATTGTGGGGATGTATGTCCAAAATGTCCCCATGTCCTTCTGTTATTTCAGTCTCCCATTTGGTCCCATAGGGGAGTGTCCACCAAGTGGGAGACCTGCATAAATGCGGGCAGGTAGCCCACAGTAAACTCAGTTCATGTTTTACCCCCAAAGCGGAGCTTGGTCTCGTTATTGGGGGGATTTTATTACCGGCGACTATTGGGATTATTTGCCGCTTGGAAACTATTGCCGTTCGGTTGCTAGTGGCGATTTGTGCATTTGGAGCTCGGGAAGGGAAAGAGCCGTACAGGTACCGTTTGGGAGTTTGGAGTGTTCCCTAGCTGGCGGTTTGCATGGTTATACTGCATACACTTCCAGACCACATTATTGCGAACGGGGAGCATTCACTAAACAGCGGTTTGTGCATTTACTACTGGAGGTACCGTAACAATTATTATTATATTTATATAGCCCCATCAAATTCCGCATCGCTTTACAATGGGTGGACGTAGTTGTAACCAGACAAGTTGGACACACAGGAACAGAGGGGTTGAGGGCCCTGCTCAATGAACTTACATGCTAGAGGGAGTGGGGTAAAAGGACACAAAAAGGTAAGGATAGTATTAGACTAGTGACAGTTGCAGAAGAGGAATCAGTCAGGAGCTATTACCAGTTTAATTGATACGTTTTTATGAAGAAGTGTTTTTTTTTAAGAAAGATGGGACCACCCGGTTCTGTGTGGACTACAGGCGGCTCAACGAGCGGACCACCACTGACGCCTACCCGATGCCCCGGGTAGACGAGTTATTAGACCGCATTGCCAGGGGGCGCTATCTGACCACCATTGACCTGTGCAAAGGTTATTGGCAGATCCCCCTGGCCGAGGATGCTATCCCTAAGTCGGCCTTCGTCACCCCATTTGGCCTGTACCAGTTTAAGGTTATGCCATTTGGGATGAAGAATGCTCCGGCTACCTTCCAGCGTATGGTGGATAGGCTCCTCGATGGCTTCCAGGAATTTGCATGTGCATACCTGGATGACATTGCGGTCTACAGTGAGTCATGGGAAGACCATTTAGTACACGTGGGGGTGGTGCTGGACAAGATTTGGGCCACAGGCCTGACCTTGAAGCCAGACAAGTGCCATTTAGGCATGGCAGAAGTGCAGTACTTGGTTCACAGAGTAGGATGTGGGAGCCAGAGACTGGGTGGAGACTGGGTGAGTACAGCCAAGGTAGAGGCTGTAGCTAACTGGCCCACACCTATCACCAAGACCCAAGTGCTGGCCTTCCTG
>OW240924.1:46648571-46663959 GCA_933207985.1 Pelobates cultripes | reverse complement strand
ATATCACACTTGTAAAAAGAGAAACTAGAAATACAACATCACTTTTTAATATATATATATATATATATATATATATATATATATATATATATATATATATATCCTAAATAGATGGCTGCTCACTGGTCTTAAAATATAAATGCTTTATTGAATAAAAAAACAACCAATGTTTCAGTCCCCACTCGGGACTTTTTTCCTCAGGGTCAATATATATTAAAAAGTTATGTTGTTTTTCTAGTTTCTCTTTTTACAAGTGTGAGATTAGTTTGAGTTAGGTCACCCCTACCCCACCATATGCAATTTAGCTGTATTTTCCTTTCTTTGTTTCTCATGAAACAATACATTTATAGTTTAAACAAGCCTTGAAACATAAGGAGTAGTCGGTAGTTTATATATTTAAACACATATATATATAGTTGTGTTCAGAGCGTAATGCCGCAATGAGTGACATAATATGAATTAGTAAATACATGACACATCATATCTGAAAAGTTGGTTGTGGTGTGCCAGAACCTATGATGTGATATGTTTATAATAAAAGAGGGCAAAAAGGAATGATACAATACATATAATTTATTCAATCTACAATTATCATTCCATCAGTTACATGGTCATATTGAGAAATGCTTGACGTGTTTCTTGTACAGGCTGAGGTATGTATTGTGAATAAGCAGAGGACTTCCAACGTCCTAGTGTTTTAATAATGCTTTTGGATGTGTGAAAGATTTTGTTAAATATTTTGTGCCATTCTTTTGTTTGTATTTGTATGTTCAGTTCTTTGTCCAATTGTGTCGTATAGGTTGTGTGACAGACCCATCCGTATGGACTAAAAGTACTGTGTTCGTCTGTTTTGCCGTTTACATGAATTTCCCCATTCGTATGCCTTAGTTAAGGGAATGTATTTTTTTGTCGAACGGAACTACCGAACGGACGGCCACCCAGAAGAGAAGTGTGCTGCTGGTAACCTATTGATCCCAATTAGAACATTGCAATTAACCACAGACACTTCTCAATTAAAACCGAATACCGGGTGGTCGCCGTTCGTATGCCGACCACGAGGCGGTGGCCATTTTGACTATGCGAAAGCCCAGCGGTGTTCGACGATTATTTCATGGAACTCAAAACGGACACTTTTTCAACCGAACACCGCTGAAGCCGTCGACCTCCCCTTCTCAATCGACAAAAGCATACGAATACCGGCCGTCCGGGAGATTTAACAACACGAATGGACTTAACCCAGATAGCCTTCCCATGGAGTCAATCGCATACCGAAGAGCTGTATTAGACTTTGACTCCATGGCGATTGAACTATGCGTATGGGATCTGAATGCTATTCGCCAATAATATGCACTCAGATCCAGGCTATCTGGGGATGTGTTATACGAATGCAATACGTTCGGCAGTTACAAAGTTATGGATTTTAATGTGTTTTATAACTTTGAGTTAAAATGGTGATGTGCCTCTGCTCGGGGAGATAATTGAATTACTTCCCAATTATCTCCCGAGCAGAGGGGAGGAAACTGTGATGCATGCTGGGAATATTGTGGGGTTGTATGTCTGAAATGTCCCCATGTCCTTCTGTTATTCCAGTCTCCCATTTGGTCCCCTAGGGGAGTGTCCACCAAGTGGGAGACCTGCATAAATACGGGCAGGTAGCCCACAGTAAACTCAGTTCGTGTTTTACCCTCAAAGCGGAGCTTGGTCTCGTTATTGGGGGGATTTTATTACCGGCGACTAGAGACTGCTTATTGGGATTATTTGCCGCTTGGAAACTATTGCCGTTCGGCTGCTCGTGGCGATTCGTGCATTTGGAGCTCGAGAAGGGAAAGAGCCATACAGGTACCGTTCGGGAGTTTGGAGTGTTCCCTAGCTGGCGGTTCGCATGGTTACACTGCATACGGTACCAGACCACATTATTGCGAACGCGGAGCATTCACCAAACGGCGGTTTGTGCATTTACTACTGGAGGTACCGTAACAACTGGTGGCAAGCGACGGGATGATCCTCAGCGCCCAAAGAGACCACTACAACGAGGATTAAATGGAATTACAATATCAAAACCTGAGAAGAGCTACCCTGAAAGATTTATTAGAGCAAAGAGGCGGACAAGCCAGTAACCTCAGGAAGAGGGATATTATTGCGTTATTGCTGGAAATGGATGGAGTACCAGCACAGCTGACAGAACACCCGAGGAGGCAAGCTTTGACCGAGCGGTAAGAATCAGGCTGGCCCATTATGGTCCCAACCCGACTATAGAGACCATTGACCGGGTCATGGCCGCTGTGGAGGCCAACCTGCTTCACCAAAGCGGTGCTGCAGCAGCCCCAGTCACAGCAAACCCAGGAGAAAGAAAGTGCCATTTACTGCATTTAAAGCCTTCAGTGAAACAGAAGGAGAGATTGATGGGTACCTTGCTGATTGTGAGCGGCAATGTGCCCTGCACAAGGTACCCCTGGAAGACTGGGTTACTATATTGTCCGGCAAGTTATCCGGCCGGGCCAGCGAGGCTTTTCGGGCCATCCCTGATGAGGAGATTGGGGATTATGTGGCCGTCAGGGAAGCTTTACTCTCACGGTATGCAGTTATACCCCAGGCATACCGGAGGAGGTTCCGAGACACTGTTAAAACAGCTGGGGACTCTTACGTGGAATGGGCATGTAAGGTGCACCACACAGCCGCCCACTGGATGGCGGGGTGCCAGGCTGTGTCCGGAGAAGGGGTGCTACAGATGTTTCTATTAGAACATTGTTTTGACAAATTACCAGCAGGGGTCAGAGAGTGGGTATGGGACCGTAAACCCTCCACTCTACATGAAGCAGCTCGCCTGGCGGATGAGTATACAGATGACCACAAACTGGACAGTCTCATCAGCAGGGCTCCCGCCAGAGTGGAATACAGACCAGCCGCACCAACCGCAGCTACCATCTATCAGCCTCCAATGAATCGGCCATCAGCACCCCCTACGTCTGCCCGGTATCAACAGCCACCCTGGTTTAACTCACGGGAGTACTCACAACCCATTCAGTGCTACCTATGCAAGCAGCTAGGGCACAAGCGACCGATGAACAGTGCCAACCAGAGCCAGTCCTGGAGGAGACCTGCAGGGGGCAATCCACGACCACCTCTCCCAACGGCTCACTGTGTAGAGGAAGAAGAGTGCTGGGGCATCCTGCATGAGGCAGACCCTGTTCAGGCTGCCCACCGGGATAACAGACAGCACCACCGGCAATGTGTAAAGGTCAACGGGAAGGAGGTCAGTGGTCTACGGGACCTTGCTCCAGAAGCACCTGGTATCCGAAGCCCAACATACCGGGAACACGGTCGCAGTGCGAGTAGCCGGGGGTGCCGTGTTTCGTCTACCCGTTGCCTGGGTACATTTGGATTGGGGAGTGGGAGCTAGACATGTAAATGTGGGGGTCATGAAGGATTTACCCGCAGATGTCCTCCTTGGCAATGACTTGGCGCCCCTCGTTTCCGCCTTCGCACCGGCAGGAGATTCTGCGGATTGGGCATGATGTGCCGTTAGCGGGCCATCTAGGTTCCCGCCGCACAGCTCATAGAATCACCCAAAACTTTTTCTGGCCTAATTTTAACCGAGATGTGCGGGTTTATTGTAGCACGTGTGACATCTGTCAATGGGTAGGTAAGCGGGGGGATCACCCAAAGGCTAGGCTTCAGTCGATGCCTATCATTGGAGAACCCTTTTCCCGCATAGCTGTTGACATTGTGGGTCCACTGGCCAGGGCTAGCCCATCAGGTAAGAAATACATTCTTACCATGGTGGACTATGCCACACGTTATCCAGAGGCAGTAGCGCTGTCTAATATAGAGGCAGAGACGGTTGCTGATGCCCTGGTTAAAATTTTTACTAGGGTCGGGTTCCCTCAGGAGATCCTCTCCGATCAGGGAACTCAGTTCACCGCTTTGCTTACCCAGCAGCTGTGGAAGGTGTGCGGCATTAAACCGCTGCTTAGCTCACCTTACCACCCACAGACTAACGGTCTCTGCGAGCGATTTAATGGCACCCTCAAACAGATGTTGAGGACCTTTACTGACACTTGCAGAGACTGGGAGCGATTCCTGCCTCATCTGCTATTTGCATACAGAGAGGTGCCCCAGGAATCTACTGGGGGGTTCTCCCCCTTTGAGTTACTTTATGGGAGAAGGGTCCGTGGACCCTTAGATCTCATTAGAGGGCACTGGGAGGGGGAGACAGAGCAAGAAGGGACCCCCATAGTACCATATGTCCTGGAACTCCGGGACCGCATGGAGAAACTATCCCTGATGGTAAGGGAGAATCTCCAGGCGGCCCAGGGGAGGCAGAAGCGGTGGTACGATCGGGGTGCCCGACAGCGGGTCTTCCAGGTTGGGCGGAAGGTTCTAGTGCTCAAGCCTGTGAAGACGAACAAGATGCAAGCATCTTGGCAGGGCCCGTATAAAGTGTTAGCTCAGGTATGTGATACTACCTATCTTATAGCCAGCTGTGCAGATGAAAGGATTCGGCGATCCTTTCATGTGAACATGCTGAAGGAGTATCAGGAGAGACCAGAGGATGTGGCGGCAGTATGTGCCCCAGCTACTGATGACCCTGAGAACTTACCTTTACCTGACTTGTTAGAGAAGGATCCCCAGACTGACTTTACTAGTCTTGTGCAGCTAGGGGACCGGTTGAACCCTGCAGAGAAGGTACAGGCAAGACAGCTTCTGTGGGAGAAGCAGGCGACGTTCTCCCAAGAACCCGGGTACACCACCCTAGCTATACACAAGGTCGAGACACCCGAACAGAACCCCCATACCGTATCCCTGAAGCAGTCCGAGAAGGAATGCGGAAGGAGATACAAGAGATGACCAGGCTGGGGGTTATCGAGCACTCAGACAGCCCTTGGGCCTCGCCTGTAGTCCTGGTGCCTAAGAAAGATGGGACCACCCAGTTCTGTGTGGACTATAGGCGGCTCAACGAGCGGACCACCACTGACGCCTACCCGATGCCCCGGGCAGACGAGTTATTAGACCGCATTGCCAGGGGGCGCTATCTGACCACCATTGACCTGTGCAAAGGTTATTGGCAGATCCCCCTGGCCGAGGATGCTATCCCTAAGTCGGCATTCGTCACCCCATTTGGCTTGTACCAGTTTAAGGTTATGCCATTTGGGATGAAGAATGCTCCGGCTACCTTCCAGCGTATGGTGGATAGGCTCCTCGATGGCTTCCAGGAATTTGCATGTGCATACCTGGATGACATTGCGGTCTACAGTGAGTCCTGGGAAGACCATTTAGTACACGTAGAACTTTGTTATTAGCAATAATCAGCATGGTTTTATGAAACATAGAAACATAGAAGCATGGAATGTGACGGCAGATAAGAACCATTCGGCCCATCTAGTCTGCCCAATTTTCTAAACATAGATCATGTCGAACTAACATAATTGCATTCTACGGAGAAGTAAGTAGAAGTATAGATCAGGGTGTTGCAGTTGATGTGATCTACTTGGATTTTGCCAAGGCATTTTATACAGTTCCTCACAATAGCTTAGTCTTTAAACTAAAATAAATTGGTCTATATGAATATTCTTGTTCTTGGGTAGAACATTGGCTTAAAGGACCACTCTAGGCACCCAGACCACTTCAGCTTAATGAAGTGGTCTGGGAGCCAGGTCCAGCTAGGGTTAACCCATTTTTTCATAAACATAGCAGTTTCAGAGAAACTGCTATGTTTATGAATGGGTTAAGCCTTCACCTATTTCCTCTAGCGGCTGTCTCATTGACAGCCGCTAGAGGCGCTTGCGTGCTTCTCACTGTGATTTTCACAGTGAGAGCACACCAGCATCCATAGGAAAGCGTTATGAATGCTTTCCTATGTGACCGGCTGAATGCGCGTGCAGCTCTTGCTGCGCGTGAGCATTCAGCCGTCGGGGAGGAGAAGAGGAGGATCGGAGGAGGAGAGCTCGCCGCCCAGCGCTGGAAAAAGGTAAGTTTTAACCCCTTTCCAGAGCCGGGCGGGAGTGGGACCCTGAGGGTGGGGGCACCCTCAGGGCACTATAGTGCCAGGAAAACGAGTATGTTTTCCTGGCACTATAGTGGTCCTTTAAGGATAGACTACAACGAGTTGTCATTAATGCTAAATTTTCAAGCTGGACAAAAGTGGTAAGTGGTGTCCCTCAGGGTTCTGTTTTGGGACCGCTTGTATTTAACATATTTATAAATTATCTTGAAATGGGCATTGAAAGCCATGTATCAGTGTTTGCAGATGACACTTTGTAAAATAATAAAATGTGAGCAGGATATTGCCTTGCTGCAGAGGGATTTGAATAGATTGGGGGACTGGGCACTAAAATGGCAGATGAAATTTAACATAGAGAAATGCAAAGTTATGCACTCTGGGGTTAAGAATGCACAAGCAATTTACACCCTAAATGGTAGTGAACTAGGGATAATCAAACACGAGAAGGATTTAGGAATTGTTATAGACAACACATTAGGCAGCAATATGCAATGGCAATCTGCCGTTGCTAAGGCTAGTAAGGTTTTGTCATGTATAAATAGGAGCATAAATTCTCGGGATGAAAATATAATTTTGCCTGTTTATAAATCACTGGTAAGAGACCACACCTTGAATATGCTGTGCAATTGTGGGCACCTGTTCTAAAGCAAGATATCATGGCACTAGAAAAAGTGCAGAGACGAGCTACAAAATTGATAAAAGGAATGGAGCATTTTAGTTATGAAGAAAGGTTAAAAAATTTAAATCTCTTTAGTTTGGAAAAACAGCACCTGAGAGGGGATATGATAACATTATACAAATATATTCGGGGCCAATACAAACCATTGTGTTGAAATCTATTCACAAACCGGACTTTACATAGGACACGAGGTCATGCGTTTAGACTGGAAGAAAGAAGATTTCTCTAAGGCAAAGGAAAGGTTTTTTTTACTGTAAGAACAATAAGGAAGTGGAATTCTCTGCCTGAAGTGGTGGTTTTATCAGAGCTGCTTGATCTAAGGAGACATCTGACTGCTATTTTGGGGTCAAGAAGGATTTTTTTCCTAGTTAGTTGCTGTGGCAGAATCTCACTTGCTATTTTAAACTATTTTGTCTGTTTGTTCGCCAGTCCCCGATTGTTCGTGTGTTTCCTGATTATATTCTCTAAGAGACGAATGAACTAATGAATGTCGGGCCACCCAGCAGGGAAGTGTGCTGCTTGTTAACCTTTCTGACCTTATTAACATTGTGGTTAACCGAAGCCACTTCCAACTCCCGAACAGTTGGCTGGGTGGTCGTCATTTGTTTGAACGAACACGTGGCGGTGGCCATCTTGGACAGTCAAATGCCCAGTGGTGTTCGTCGACAAATACATGGAACTAATTTCGGACACTGCTTCCCATGAACACCGCTGAGATCATCAACCATCCATCTTGTTGTCCTGGTTCATACGAACGCCGTGCCGTTCGGTATATTGACAATCCACGAAGGGAACTGCCCCAGATAGCTGAAACCATGGAGCTCATGCTTTCTGCCGAATGCACAATGAACAGACATTCAGCTCCATGACAATTTGACTGTATGTATGAGATATGAGCGTTGTTCGGTTATATTGAGCACTCATATCCAAGATATCTTGGGATATGTCGAACGTGGGGGTTACGTTCGGTAAAATAAGACTTATGTATTTTTATGTGTTTTTCTGTTTTTGTAAAATGTGGGATATTCTCTCTACCTGGAGATAACTGAGTTACTTCATGGCTCTTTACCCAATTATCTCCAGGATAGAGAGGAGGCGTTGTACTGTTTGTGTGGGAGTGTTTGCATTCTGTAACTACATGTGATTGGTTACTGTAAAAATGTCTCAGTCTTCCACAAGGTCCCTGTGGGAGTGCCCCCTGCTGGAAACCCTGCATAAAAGGCTGACATGTAGCCACCATTAAACAGATCCTGCTTGACCCTCAACACATAGCTTTGCCTCGTGCTTGGGGGGATAATTAGTATGTTTCCTGTTCGGTGTTTTGGAGTGTTCGGTAGCTGACTTCATATTCGGGAAAAAGAACAGCTTTGGTGGCGATAACCCTTTTACCTACCCGGGGTGACACTACAGTTGCAAAATTGGAAGCGCTTTAGACTATGTTTTTGCTTTCTTTTGGATCAACAGCAAAAACATATGTGAGGAAAAGCTGAACTTGATGGACGCAAGTCTCTTTTCAGCTTTGTAACTATGTAACATCAAAATGATTCAGAGGAGATCTGGGTGAAAGTGTTGTGGTCAGATGAGACCAAAATTGAACGCTTTGGCATTAACTTAACTCGCCATGTTTGGAGGAGGAGGAATGCTGGCTATGACTCCAAGAACACTATCCCCACCGTCAAACATGAAGGTGTAAACATGATGCTTTGGGGGTGTTTCTCTGCTAAGGGGACAGGACAACTGCACCGTATCAAAGGGATGATGGATGGGGTGAGAACTTGGGTGAGAACCTCATTCCCTCAGCCAGGGCATTGAAAATGGGTCGTGGATGGGTATTCCAGCATGATCATGATCCAAAACACACAGCCAAGAAAAATGAGTGGCACATTAAGGTCCTGAAGTGGCCTAGCCATCTCCAGACCTTAATCCCATAGAAAATCTTTGGAGGGAGCTGAAGGTTTGAGTTGCCAAACGTCAACTGCAAAATCTTAATGACTTGGAGAGGATCTGCAAAGAGGAGTGATACGAAATCCCTCCTGAGATGTGTGCAAACCGGGTGGCCACTAAGTACTAAGTCGAAGGGGTCAAATACCTATTTCACTCATTGAAATGCAAATCAATTTATAACTTTAACATGCTTTTCTCTGGATTTTTTTTTGTGTTATTCTGTCTCTAACTGTTAAAATACACCTACCATTAAAATTAAAGACAGATCATTTCTCTGTCAGTAGGCAAATGTTCAAAATCAACAGGAGATCAAATACTTTTTCCCTCACTGCATGTGTCCTTTACAACCCAGACATCATCAATCAAATAGATCTAATCTGTTTGTCATTTCTTACTTATTCCAACAGATTTATATAACATAGCAATAAATGATAAAATACATAAATCCCCATAACAATATCTAAATCAGTAATACATACATAATATACATGTTTCCTAAAGAAATCACAAGAAAATAAATACAATACACAGCATATATGGGGCCCCATATATAATAATGAAACATAATGAGTAAAAAACAATCATAACCAAATATAATATATATATAAATAATAACAGAATATATGTAATAACAGAAAATAGAAAAAAGTAATCACATAACAACAGATCCCTGGGCTCTGGGATGGGGATTGGGAAAAGACACCCCACAGTCCATAGATGTAAGTAGCTGGAGAATAACACAAAAAAAATAGTAATAAAGAAAAATAATAATAAAAGAACAATAACATATAGAAAAGTAAATAAATTAAAAAATTGTCACAATCTCGGACTACAGGAAACCGAGCGGGTAATCAATCTGTCCAGATATCCTGGGTTCGGTAGAGTGAAGAGGACAGGATATATATAGAGATGTGCATAAGATGACCCATGGTGAATCTTGGATCCCCTAAATAAAAAGTCAAAAATAACAAAAAAAAAATAACAAAATAAAAATAACAGGTGACCCAGGTAAATCCCTACATCAGAATAGCAGCCATGTTTGTATGTTCATATATGATTTGATGTCAATCTCATAGCCTAAACAGGGATGAGTAAAAGAGATAGCTTTTATGGTGTTGTTACAATTCACACATCTCCCGCACCTATACATTCCTCTCGGAGGAGTTAACCAAGATTCCATCCTCACTATATCACTGGCATGTATTAGACGTTGTCTCAAATTCCTAGAATTTCTATAGGCCATTATGAGAACACCCCCAAATACATTTTGCAGATCAGTTTCATCACTCAAGATGTGCCAGTGTCTTCTGATTGTGTGTTTAGACTTAGTGGAAAATGTATGCACAAACAGAATCCATTTGGGGTGCTGTTCACCAACCTTCCACCTACTATACTCAATGTTTGGATGTGTCACTAGCTTTTTCAGATCCTTGTCAATAACTCCCTCTCTGGCTGCTTTCTCTACCGTGTCAATGATACCACATGCTATTTCTTCCGCAGAAGTCTTAGGCAACCTATGGTATGTCTTAATATCTGAGAGCTGTGTCATAATTTCCAGGTCATACTTCATTGTTTCCATGACCACCAAAGCCCCATCTTTGTCAGCTGGCTTGATGGTCAGGGACACATCTTTCCACAGTTCACTCAGGGCAAGTTTCTCTGCTCTCGTGAGTTTAAAACATTTTGTGTTTCTGTTCCTTTCGACCAGCCTTATATAAGCTTTAACTGTGATTTTAATCTAGGGAGGACTAAATCTGCTCACCATTCTACACCTGGTTCTATCGACTGGCCAGAAGCTTTCCACTTCAAAAGAAGGCAGAGACAATGGACTATAATGAAAACAAGCTTTTTAATCTGAGTTCTAAACAACAATTTGTAATTCATTATTCAGTGTCAGTTATTTTGATGCTTGGAGTGTTTCTTTAAAGGAATGCATAGTAAATTTACTGAGCTTTTTCAAAATATGATTTGCCAATTCCCTACAATTTTATTCACACATGAGGAACATTTTCACACTGAAAGCAGCTGGACATGACAGCATTTGTGGAAATTGTATACTAGGTTTGTAAAACCTTTTCCGTTTTCTGTCGATTTACCATACTTATAATATGTCTCCCAAGGAGTAAGAATTAATCTGAAAGTGCCACAATATACTATAAATTAAATATAAGACTGGAAATATAGTAAGTAGTAAATGAATACTCAATTTAAACAAAACAAAAACCCACATATGAAAAATCTATTGTTTTGTAAGTAATACATAATTATTTTTGGAAAATATCATCTCATAGATGAGCAACTGTCAGTCATAGCATAATCTCTTTCTGTGAATAGCAATCATAATTATAGCAAGACAAGAATTAACTTGCATATATAAATAGAATTTATGTGAAAATAAAAGTCATGAATAAATATAATAATGCAACATAGAATGATGAATAATAAAACACCTTATGACAGGTATTAATAAATACACAATTTTTATATGCATTTACAAAATAGAGTCCTATGTAATGATATTAAAAACTATCCATGCAAGAAGAACCTCCTCCCACCCCCCCAAAACAATAGTAAGATTTTCATTAAACCATTTCAAAATTGTTATATTTCCTATATATAAAGAAATGATATACAGCAACCAAAAAGGCTTACAAAAGGACATTTGGATGAGCTAAACTAGAAAATTAAGAGCTCATAGCCAAAGAGATCAAGACCAACCATAAAAAGTTTCTTAAGTACCTTATTGCCGAGAAGGTTAAAAGTTAAACTGTATCACCATTGGGATCTCAGATTGCTGTGTTAATCAAGGAGAATCAGGACAAACAGGAATTCTAAAGAATAATCTATAGCTGTAGATTAGCAAATCCCTGTTACAAAAGACTTACATCAAACAGATGATTGGTTAATACATGATAAAGTTAATTTAAACGAAGCTTCAGGGCCAGATGATATTTAACCATGAATAACTGAGGAGATTATTATAGAAATATCCATTCCACTGTTTTTAATATTCATGACTTATACCAGAGGATTGGAAAAAAGCAGATGTGGTGACTATATTTAAAAAGGGTTAAAACATAGAAACTGCACACCTATGCACTTCACATTTGTGATTGGGAAATTATTTGATGGGCTGTTAAGGAATTACACCCTATATTTTATTTTGAACAGCAATATCACTATCAGGAATCAACATGGTTTTATGAAAGACAGACCATTCCAAATTAACTTAATGGTCTTCTATAAATAACTTAGAAATAAAGGAAGTTATTATAGAGCTCGGTGTTCAAGTGGATATGATCTATTTAGATTTTGCTAAGGCATTTGATACTGTTCCACACAAAATGCTACCATTACGACATGAACAGCCGTGTTTTGCTCGAGCTGCCACTAAAAGCAGCTTTTCAGCCTTCTACATGTGAAAATGAGCAACACAAAATGGACCAAAACCTCACCAGAATTTCCAGATCCAACTCCTAGCAAACAATCTGGAGAACTGCATAAATATTTTTGAGACAAAACAAAACTATTATCACTGGAGAATGAAGACAACACACAGGTGTCATGTGACAGAGATGTGGAGATTCACACAATGCTTAGGAACTTACCCTCCAAAGTGGATATAGCAGCGATGCTGACGAAATTAGAAACCTCGGTCCAAGACCAAATTACCTCCCTGTCCTCCGATATCAGACAGGTCGGACACAGGGTCAGTGACCTGGAAGAGGAGAGAGACCATCTACAAACCAGCGTTCATAATATTTAGCAAAGACAAATCACTACAGATGAGAGAATCACCGGGATTATGAAGATTTGGATAACAGAGGCCGGAGAAACAACCTCCGCATAAGAGGCCTCTCCGAAACCTCTGAGCCACAAGAAGATCTCTTTCAAACCCTACGGGTTGTCTTTAAGGTCTTTAATAACATCCTACAATGCTCACCGGAGTCTCCAATAGAAATGGACAGAGCCCATCGCGCACTTGAGCCTAGAGGGCTGGCAAAAGATTCACCAAGGGTCGGGGGGAGGAGCGATGACGTAGGACGGAAGCGCTGTACGGGAGTGCACGTCCTCCTCATGAAGATGCTGACGCCCTAGGGGAGTGAAGCAGCGACGGATTTTTTTGCACACAGCCGTAGGAAGGTGCAGGCATGTCAGAGGACAGAGGCACGGAGTCTAACAAGCACTCGAGTAAGCACTAGAGTTGGAGTGGCGGATACTGAGGACGCCCAGTGCGAGGAAGACTGGATGGACTGGCTTCCCCTAATTACAACCGGCAGACAAGTGAGTCCTGTGAGACAGGGGCATGAAATAGAGGGTACAGAAGTACTGCAAAAAATGGGGGGTCTTGCATGAGAACTTGAGCTGTATAAAAGGTTCTTTAGAGATTTTAAGACCTATAAGACCTATAACCTATGATATCTAAACAGCTGAGTAGCACTCTGAAGGTCTCTGAAGGTCTCAAAACATATTAATAAATAAACTGTTCAAGATAATTGTTCAAAATAAGAAGCACTTCCTCTGCTCTCTGGACTTAGGGAGACACCAAGCTGCATAACGTTTCTCAGTGCAATTAAGTGAACCTGGATCAAAAAGGATAAAAAAAAGGAGCGAGATATATATATATATATATATATATATATTTTTTTTTTTGCCATGGCATCAAGGAAAGGCCAAGATAACAAACAGCTTACCAAGAGAGACAGAGAAAAGAAACAAGAAGGCAAGACTGATAGGAGGCTCTCCTTTTCAGCGCCGTTGCTAACACAGAAACAGGAAATAGACCATCAGAATGTTTCGGACTCTTCATCTCAATCACCCAAAGAATCTGAGAATCTGTCACCAAAGAGTCTACCAAAAAGGAAACTGACCTCTAAAGATTATAGCTCCAAAGAATTACATAGCTATCTTGAGTCCTGCTTTGAACGACAATTAGACAAGATTAAGAATGGGATCCATGAAGGTCTTATGGAATTTAAAACGGAGTTAATACAGCTGGAAAAAAAATTTAAGCAAAATGAAGAAAAATTAGAAGCTCTGGAATTCCAGCAAGTCTCTGCAGATGACAATATGAGAAAAGCAAATCAAAAAATAGCTGAATTGGAACTCAAAATTGCAGATCTTGAAGATAGGTCTCGACGTAATAATTTAAGAATCCGCGGTATTCCAGAATCTGTTAATAATGATATACTGCAAGACCATATAACGGAGCTCTTAGTGCAATTAGGCATTCAAATGACAAATCCATTGAATTCTCTGGAAAGATGCCATAGAATTATGAAACCAGATTTTGTGGCGCAAGGCGAGCCTAGAGACGTAATGATCTGCTGCTCGACATATAAAATGAAAGAACAAGCCTTAAAAGCAGCTAAACTCATTAAACTGAATGATCCATACACTAATATCATAATTTTTCCGGATATTTCATATTATACTAGGGCTAAAAGAAAACCGTTTGCATTATAAACAAAGATTCTACGTCAGAAGAATATTCGATACTCCTGGAGGTATTCCTGCAAATTAATAATTTCTTATGAAGCAAGGACATACTCTTTTTCAGATGTTATGGCAATTTCAAAATGGTTTAGACAGCAGAACTTCGATCAGACTAATTCAACGGAGGGAGATAAAGGATGAAGGAGAGAAGATAAATAATACAATATAAAGGATATTCCTTTTTTTTTTTTTTGTCGACTTAGAAGACATCTTTAGAAGGTATAATATTATAAGGAAAAAGATGAGAAGACGAAAAAAGAAGGACATTACCTTTACCTTATCACTAAAAATATAAATTGGAAATCCTTCAGGTGATAGATACTTGTAATGATACTCACATCGGACACTTTATATGTTAAAAATCACTAATGGAATTAGGAGGGATAATGATTTATAGAAGGAACAAATGAAATATAGATGTATTATAATAAGTATGCGTATTTAAAATGGGAGTTGGAAAATTCATCTAAATGAGGTTATTTAATATTTATAAAGTTTGGAGCACTTAAAAGAAATAGGAAATAAGAATACATTCAAATAGCAAAGGGAAAGGGAAGAAAGGGAAGAAAGGGGAGAAAGGGTAATAGCTAAAGGCAAGCAAGGGGAATAGATACTCACTAGTGTGATTAATGATTTTTATGCTCACAATCTGCAGAGAATATAAGTGAAGGATGCACGAATTGATAAATCCTTTTTTTTTTTTCTTTTTCTTTTTTTTTAGATAAATTAACACACAAGTAATAATGATCACAAGATAATGATATTGGTTCACAGATATTGATATTGGTCACAGATAGAAAGGAAAGTGGATGATAGAGACCTCAAGAAGGACAAATGATTATAAATAGAGTATATATAAAGATCTGATTTTTTGATGAGAGAAATGGATTATGGTCCAGAAATTATAATTTATAATGATAATAAATTAGGTTCATAGGGTTTTTTTTTTCTCCTCTCTCTCTTTGTGATGCCGTATGTTAGCTGGATAACCAGGATTGTTTATTTGAAAACTTTCTATGACTAAAGGCAATATAATGTGACTAAAAATACTCCCCGAAGGGGGCGGTTCAGCATCAAAATATTGATCCCGAATAGGATCTATTTGGAGGCTCTGTGAAAAAGGGCTAATCACAGGACCATCCACACTTCCTTAAGGGATGTTTATTTTATATGTAGTGTTTTTTGTAAGTGTCATATGTTGTTTGGTATGTCATAAGTTGACGCAGTCTGCCAGGAAAGATAAAACTCAATTACATAAGATAAGATAA
>OW240924.1:46621154-46648471 GCA_933207985.1 Pelobates cultripes | reverse complement strand
TGGGTGAGCATCTAACGGAGAAGGGAAGAGAGTTCCACAGGAACGGTGCAGCCCTCAAGAAATCTTGAAGTCGAGCATCAGAGGTGGGAGTACGGATAGAAGATAGACGTAAGTCTTCAGCAGATCGTAAGGGCCTAGACAGGACATACTTGTGTATAAGGGAGGATAGATAGGTGGAAGCAGCATTATGTAGCGATTTGAAAGCAAGAACCAGAATTTTAAATTGAGCTCTATATTTTATAGGAAGCCAATGTAGGGACTGACAGAAGGGTGAGGCATGGGAGGTGCGGGCGGACAGGAAGATGAGCCTCGCTGCTGCATTCATTATGGACTGTAACGGCACAAGTTGGGAGCACGTAAGACCACTGAGAAGCGGATTACAGTAGTCAAGGCGAGAAAGGACAGTGGAATGGACCAACACCTTAGTCGCATCTGGCGTTAAGTAGGGGCGGATGCGCGCAATGTTTTTGAGATGGAAATGACAGGATTGGCGATAGATTGAACATGAGGCTTGAAGGAGAGGTCGGAGTCAAAGAGAACACCTAGGCTGTGAGCCTGCGTGGTGGAGCTGATGGTAGCACCGTTGACTTGGAGGGAGGGAGACACAGGAGTAACAACACTAGAGGGAGGAAAGACCAGAATTTCAGTTTTGGTCGAGTTTAGTTTAAAGAAGTGGGCAGCCATCCAGTTAGAAATAGCAGAGAGGCAGTCAGAGACACTAGTCAAGAGTTACGGGGTGTCAGAGTATTTATATCGGCAGACATTTTGTGCTATGATAGAAACTAAAAGTGTATATTCTGAGTCACTCTGAACAGACCAGACTCCATTTTGTTATTTCAAATAACAAAGAAGACACTAGATTTCTTTCTGTAAGACTGGCCTCTTTGCCAGAGCTAAGGAATGTATAGCATAGTATAAACAAGTGATAAGAAGAATATAATCAAATCTAAACCCAGACAATTGTGACAGAGAAGATTAAATAATAAAATGTAACTGTCTATATACATATAAGGTACCATTGTATGGAAAAGGGTAAACTTAGTTCATGATCTGTCATATCAGAAATTATGGCAGGAATTGCAGACGCTAAGTCTGGACAAAACTTTAAGAAACCCTTTGAAATCTGAATTATGACCACTATCTAGATAGGCCAAAATGACGTCAAAATAGCCACCAGGAAAAGTTAACTCTTTCCTGGATAGGTATGTTTAGTGGGACAAGAATGCCCTCTATAGACCAAATACCTAATTTGCGATCTGGAAGATAACCACACCTCTAGTGCTTCTATTGGGTTATCAACTGATGACGTACAGAGAGTCTGGCCCTTTAAAAGTTAAGACAAAGGGAAGATAGGGAGATAGGAGGCAGATGCAGGACATATGCAAAGGAGAGGAGAGAGGAATTGGAAGTTTGGGGACTCCAACTCGGACAACATCTGAGACTAATACTCTACTCCTAAAACTCTAACACTTAGAATTTACTGACTTTCACCAACACCTCCATGCAGAGAGACATCCAAATAAGTTCCTGAGACTGTTTACCAATCGGATGAAATATCTACTCAACTGGTAATTATACTGGTTTCATTTAATTAATTAAATTAATTAAAATGTATTAATAGCATTATATATGACTGGATAAAGCACGGTCAGATTTCCATATTAAGAAATCTTAGTTAACTAAGAATATATAGTTATAAACATTCCATTCTGCAGGTGGAATTAAGAATAATTATATATTGATGTGATATTATCACGTGTTAGCATACCGCTGTTTTTATCCAGGTGTATTGATTTGCTCTAATTTAAGATAGATATCTTTTAGACAAATTAAAAATCTGCTTATATAATATATTAGATTCTCTTATTGGATGATTTTCAGGAAATGACTAATGAACTGGATTAAATGTTATTTTATTTAAAATGACATCAGAATAGATCTTAACTACCTAGGAGATCTAGCCAGCATTGAAAGGGTTATTCTAACTGTCTGCTAAACTTTACGACCTTACGCTGCACTCTGAGGAATTCTGTTCTTCGCTGTGAAAAGTTTCACTTAAGTCTGTGTTAAGGATACCTCATAAATCGTCAGAATTCTTGACAGAAAATGCTAGTTAGTCATTGAAACATAATACCCATTCCTTTGTATTGCATACCATTTTATACTGGATATTCATTGATTATTGTCATGCATGTTACATAATATTATTTGTTAATTATTGGTTATCATAAATAAAATCTATTTTTATACATTGTGATTATTTATATGAAATACTTTCCACTTAACACGATAAACGTTCTTTGGGATCTGAGAATTGAATTAGTGGGCAATTCTCAACTGTTTACTATTATTATCCCATAAATATCCCCACATATTGGAGGCACGGTGCTGAGATCGTTTAAGTTGAAATTGTATTTCATATATAATAATAATATTGGTGTAATTCATGCAATTTAATCTTGATATAGAAAAGAGTTTTGTATTGAGATTAAATCACTGTATAGAAATATGGCTGAATCCAGCAATACGTCTGTAACAGATAATACTGAAATAATTGAAGACCTAAGAAAACATGTTCTAGTTCATATTCATAAACATATGAAAAATGATGCAACCTATGAGGTTTGGTTGAAAAGCATAGAATGGGAAGCTAAACACACCATTCTAACTGATGAACACATCATCATATATCTTAAAGAAATTGCTGAACAAAAGAACATAGAAAGGAAAATGGCGTTCATAATACACTCTTGGCCTTTCTTTATGACAGCACTTCTTAAGGTGTGTGATGAAAACAAGTCACTGAATGCCAAATTGGACACGTACAGTGACGATCTGGGCATTCAAAATGGGAGATACCAAGATTTACTTGCTGAGCATAAAACTCGTCAGGCTGATCATGAAAAAGAAATGAAAGCTTTGACGGATAAATGTGCACAGGAAATAAATCAGCTTAAAATGCAATTGGATGAATATGAAAAGGAGAGTCAGAAATTAGACAGTGAGGTTGGTAGTAATCATTCTGTGCCAAAAAGTTGCACAAAAATGCAAGAAAAGACTATTTGTAAATCCCCTCCTTATTATGATTTTCCCACACCAAACCAGGTTTTCATAAAACAGTCTGTAAGAAAAGATGTGAGTAATTCTAAAAAATCACCTGTGGAACAAGATTCCCCATCTCATGACATTACCAAGCCACCTTGGAAATCTTGGGCAGAACAGTTTGAAAAAGCTGTCTTGGCCAAACTTGAGAGGGAGAGTCCAATTCAAGATGATAGGAATGAAAACAGACATGGTTCTGTACACTGGCAGGATTCTGATGCTGATCAGAATTGTGACAGTGAACAAGAAGCTCAGAGTGATGGGAGTGAAAGTGATTGCACTGTCCACTCTGAAGGCCATGTAACTGATATGCCATCTGCACTGTTGTACGGGTCTAATTCCTCTTCAGCAGACAGATCGCATAGACGTTTACCCAAACACAGAAACAGAGGTCGTAAATCAACGACGCCTGTTTATGAAACGCCAAAGGTCATCAAATTCCTTAGAGAGACTGTCCCACAATTTTCTAGAGGTTCAGGAAACATATCTGAACATCTGGAAAATTATGATAGAGCAATGAATTCATTGGGCATGTATGATGACATTCATAAGAAATGGTTCATTACATGGACCTTTGATTCAATGTGTCGTGTTTATCTAGAAAGTCTTCAAGCTATACAGTTAATGTCCTGGTCCAAGATGAAATATGAAATAATCATGGAATATGGTAAGTATAAAACCATTGCTTCTGCAAAGAAGGCGCTTTATAACTTAAAGTGCCGTCCAGATCAAAGCCCCAGAGAATTTTTAATAATTCTTAAAAATGCATACTCCGTGGCCCAAAGAAAACCCAGGTATGAAAGCACAGACTTCAAAGATCTGTATTTTCATGCCATGCCAGTAAACATACAAATGAATCTCGCAAGAGATTACGATTGTAAGTTACCATTAGAATGGCTAGTCAGTCAGTGTATGAAATTGTACACTATACACCATGCACATGACGAAAATCAGCCAAAGGTTAAGAAACCTGGTGATAAAATGGTGTCAGAGACTAAAACTCAGTTAGGTTTAGAAACCCAACAGAAAAAGAGGACCTATTCCGAGGTGTTGAAAACACCAAAACCTCAGAAACAGGAAAACGCAGGAAGCAATTCTGCAAATTCCTCTAATAACTCTGAAAAATCCAATGCCAATGGGAATAAACGCCCCTGGGTTAATAAGAACCAAGGCAATTCCCAATGGAGAAGGAATCCTCAGGGAAATAGGAGATATGGAAACAGAAATAACCAATCTGCTTCCAATAACTCCCAACAGTCTCAGCCATCCCAGCCAAATTCTAATGGGCAAAGACAAAACGGCAATGGGGGAAATAATTTGCGTCGTCAGGTTGGTCAATTGACAGACCAGATGGGCAAATTAATGGAGGGAATGACAAAGATTAACGAAGTCTTTGCCAGAAATCCTTTTTTAGGGATAGCTCCAATTGCAGAACTACCTGTGCAACCGCAGCAACAACAACAGGTGCCGCAGCAATAATAGCTACTGTGACTAAACAGGCTAGGTTATCAGTAGATGTAATGCCTAACCCTGTTTCCTTTCCAGGTACTAACAGTCAAATAAACAATAGTTGTGTTAGAAAACCTATTGCCTATACCGTCACTTCACTTCCGGGTGAAGGAGGCGCAACGTGTTCCTCTGTTTTTTCATTTCAGCCAAAGGCTAAAGAAGCCCCAGCAACCACTGGTTTCCAGGATCCAGACCTGAAAGGGTTAACTGATGAGATGCCGACCACTAGTTCCCGCTTGACAGTTCAAGATATTCCTAAAAAGGATGGGCCTGTGGGTAAGACTGAGCATTCCTCAGTACAGGTAGAAACTACTGCTGTGACTGGTAATGTATGGAAAACGAGTGATATGTTGACACATTCTAACTTCTTATGTGAATTAGAAGAACATGAAGGAAGGTACTACATGTCTGTAGAAATACAGGATTCGTTACCCCAGCCTTTTAAAGGGTTAATAGATACTGGTTCACAAGCCACTATCTTATCCAATACCTACTTCCAGCAGGTAATGGACTTAGCAACGGATAAGCCGAAGCTAAGAGGTTTCCCCAATGCTCTGTTGAGTGTAGGAGGAAATGCCCTTCATGTTATTGGCAATACCTGGTTAAAGTTTAAAATAGGTAACAAAACCTTTAGACACCCGGTGATAGTGGTAGATCTCCCCTATGACCGACTGATTCTGGGTATAGACATACTCAGAAGACTTAACACAATTATTGACTGTGTAAATGGAATTGTATGGTCACAAGCTAAGGTTCCTATAACCTATGAGAAATCACATGTACAATCTGATCGTAACTGCCATGTGATAGAAGAAAGACCTGACTCAATTGAGGTACATTTTAGGAATAGTCAGTCACCTGACGTGACTATCCTGCAGGTGAATGATGCAATCGCACCTGTAGATGAGCATTCCATAAGAATTGCTCCAGAGAGGATCCAGAATGTCTCTCTGGAAGGTGATGTTTTAACCATTTCTCTCCACAGGGACTATGTTGAATCTGTAGATCTGGCAGGTCATGCTCAATTCCTTGCCAGAATTGAAAGGGTTAATAACAACCTATTCTTTCCTATTCAAATAAATGACTTAGGAAGAAGTAGGAATGCAAAGCTGGACTTAAAGAGTGAGAACAGCTATATTAGCAGAAGTCTGTTAAAGCAGATCGCTAATCCTAAAATGATCAGGTACGCTTCCCCACATGACAGGTGGATCCAGAATCTGGATGGCGAATCAGAGAGTCACAATGTGATAGCAAAATGTTTACTATCTATTTCCATCGGAAATAAGACAGTTAAACATTTATTCTAGTGATAAATGAACCTCGCTATCAGGTTTACGTTGGCAATGATGTCATACATCGCTTTGCCATACACCTTGACCTGATTAATTCCAACTTGTGGACAAGGTTAAAAGGTAATCCTTGTGGATACCTACACGAGGAAAACGCCCTGAAATCAGGACAAATACTCCCATATGCGGTAAGTATCCAAGTTCCTGATGACATAACCATTCCACAGGGGACAAGTAATTTTCTTTTACCCCTACAGGTCAAGGAGGGTCAGAGATTGGAAAACTCTGATGCCCTAATCTGTTTATCCAACAGGATACAACAATTAGGGATGGTGGTAACACATACACCAATGGTAAGTATTGGTAAGAATCCCACCTATATAATGGTCAACAATGTTACACCCAATAGTGTTACTTTACCAAAAGGAACATTATTAGGTCTAGCATTGGATGCTGAGTACTATACATTTGGTTTCCAAAACCAAATTATAGGCCTCATCCCTGAAGAATACTTAACTGAGGATGAAATTGTCGATCAAATATTCCATTCCTCCCCAGAAGGATTATTCACTATCCTATCTGTATATCCCTTCAACGTTGAAGAAGGCTCGTGTAAAATCGAAGAAGCATCTATCACCTTCGATCATCCGCTCAATGAGCAGGAATCACAAGAGTATCTCGACCAAAGAGAAAAGGTAAGTCAACACCGAACTGACCTAACTTCTAGGCTTGAAGAAGCTTATGAGATAGGCCAGCCTGAAATCTTTCCAGGATTTCAGGAAAGGCTAGAAGAGCAAATATCTTTAGCTGACGGTTGCTCCAACGATGCTGAGCGGCAACAGCTAAAGGAAATCCTAATGGAATTCCAAGATATTTTTGCCAAAGATTCCTACGACTGTGGGTTAACTAACCTCCACGTAGCCAGAATACAAACTGATCCAAATTTACCACCTGTATTTATCAAACAATATAGACTCCCATTAGCGTCATATGATGGTCTACAAGACATCATTCAGAATTTAAAGGAAAGGGGCATTATACGTCCAGTGCACAGTTCGTATAATAATCCAATCTTGGGGATTCTGAAACCTAATGGACAATGGCGTTTATGCGCTGACTTACGACAGCTAAATAAACGCGTCTATATGTCTGGTTGGCCAACGCCATACATAGACCAATGTTTGGTACAAATGCAGGATCCAAAATATTCACTGCCATTGACTGTGCGCAGGGATATTGGACTGTACCAGTCCATAATGAAGACCAATACAAATTGGCCTTCACATTTGGAAAGCAGCAGTATACCTGGACCCGTATGCCTTTCGGTTACATAAACTCTGGTCATGAATTCGCTGTGTTCATGCATAAAGCTATGCCTGACGCACTCGAGAGAGGAACGTTATCATATGTCGACGATGTCTTGCTGAAAAGCACTTCCTTTGATAAGCATATATTAGAGATTAGACATGTTCTCACTCAGTTAAGAGAGGCAGGAATTAAACTGTCTTTACAAAAGGCGCAATGGTGTCGCACCCATGTCAATTTCCTCGGACATGAGGTAACTTCTGAAGGATTAAATCCCCAGAGGAAGAAGGTTGAAGCCGTACTAAAGGCTAAAACACCTTCAAACATCAGGGAATTAAGATCGTTCCTTGGTATGACTAACTACTCCCGTAAGTTTATAGATAACTATGCAGAAATAACTAAACCACTCTTACACCTGCTTAAAAAGGAAACTACCTGGAACTGGGGGGAGCCTCAGGACCAAGCGGTAAGTGAACTGAGGAGGAAGCTCACTCAGGCACCCTGTTTAGCATACCCAGAGGGGGGTAAACCCTTCTATCTGGAGACAGGATATACCGATTTAAGCATAAGTGCTGTTCTGTATCAGAAGCAGGACAGTTTAAACAAAGTTATTGCATATGCTAGCAAGACTTTGTCACCTGTTGAAGTTAAATTCAACACGTGTGAGAAGGCGTTATTGTCGACTGTCTGGGCACTACAAAATTTTCGTAGCTATATCCAAGGTGAGAAAATAATTGTAGAAACAGCTCACCAACCTCTACAGTATCTGCAGAGTGAAAGAATTAGAGACGGTAATCTCTCTAACAGTCGGATTACTGCATGGACTCTATCCTTACAGGGATGGCCGTTAGAAGTCCGTTATAAACATAATAAGAGAAGCCCAGTTGCCCAAGGTTTAGCAGAATTACATGACTGTACTGCTCCATCTCTGGATGATAATGACACCGGAGATGACTTCCTAGAAGAGCAATTGCTATCTCCTTATAAAGTTTATGACGAGGAATACTGTCGACCACTACCGTGGGTATACATTGATGGTTGTTCATATCACCACGTCGTTGGTGCTGAACGGAAGTTAGTTGCAGGTATCGGAATCGCCTGGACAGGTGATTATCCCAATGTATCTATAGGATACAATATTGGTCCCAAAAGCAGTCAGATAGCCGAACTCTGTGCAGTATATAAGACCATTCAAATGGCAATAGAATATGGTATCAAAGAATTTGTTATTATAACTGATTCCAACTATGTTCGCAACAGTTTCGTCGAATATCTGCCTAGCTGGAAACGTAACCAAATGCTGAAAAGCAATAACAAACCTGTTAAACATGGGAAATTGTTTTGTAAAATTGATGAACTGGTTAAGGAAAATGGTTTAACCATATATTGGAAGAAAACCAAAGGCCATTCTAAAATAGAAGGTATTGACAAGGATGGTAATGACTTAGCCGATTCACTGGCAAAACAAGCTGCCATCAATGGTGAAACCCTAAACATTGATGATCTTATGGGTTCAATTCATGTTGAAGCCATAACTAGACGACAGGCTAGAGATAATGCCGACTTAAATGTCGTGCAATGGAGTCAAGAAGCTCCTAGTGAGGACCTGATTACTAGTCAAAAGAATGATCCCGTCATAGGCATATTCTATAAACATATAGAAGACCCTACTGCCAATCCCATCACAGATGAGGATTGCAAAGATAATGAAGATTTACGAATCTTGATGAGATATAAAGTCCAATTTAGTATCATGGATGGGTTACTGGTCAGAACTTCTAAACATGGTATACAACAATGGGTAGTCCCAACTGTATACAGAGGGTTAATGCTCCAACACGCACATGATGCACCTACATCTGGGCATCGTGGTGATAAGATCACATATGAGATATTGCGTGATTATGCATATTGGCCACACATGTTAAGGGATGTTAAGACATACTGTCAGGGATGCTTGATTTGTCCGCAATATCAACCCCATGGTCCAACCCATCGTGCACCACTTCAGAAGAGGGGGGTGTCATTACCCTGGTCTGATATTCAAATTGACTTTATAGGTCCTGTAACAAGATCTTCAAGAGGTAACAAATACATGTTAACCGTTACATGTATGTACACAAAGTGGATAGAATGTTTGCCTTGTAAAGAGAACACGAGTACCGTGTGCGCCACTTTGTTGATTAACCATGTCTTTTCCAGGTTCGGTCTGCCTCAAAGAATTGAGTCAGACAGAGGTAGTCATTTTACCAGCGAAGTAATGGCTAAGATGTGGAACATTCTAGGTGTTAAACGAAAGCTACATATTGCATACCGCGCTGCGTCTAGCGGGGGGGTAGAGCGATATAACCAGTCTATCGTTAATATTCTGAAGAAATATGTTAAGGAGTCTGGTAAAGACTGGGACATTAAATTGCCCCTAGTTTTAATGGCGATTAGAGCCACACCTAGCACTGCTACCAAATTGTCACCTTTTGAATTGATGACAGGAAGAAAGATGGTTTTACCACAGCATTTACTATATCGTACTTCGGATCATAACTTGATCAATGCTGCCACTACGCATCAGTATATCGAAGATTTGCGCAAGCATTTACAGCATGCATTTGCTTTTGCCCAAAAGAATCTAGAAAAAGCAGCGACAGGGGTTAAGACCTATTACGATCTAAAAACCACGAAAAAGGAATATGAGATAACAGATCAAGTCTATCTGTATAACTTTGCGCGAAATCAAGTCAAGGAAAATAAATTTTTACCTTCTTGGAAAGGGCCATATGTCATCATTGACAAAATTTCCCCAGTAGCGTACAAGATAAAAATTCCTAAGGATGGTGATTTTATTGAAAAGTGGGTTCACATTAACCAGTTGCGTGCTTGTCATCCTAAATCTCAATTAAGGATTATAGGTGTGGATTCAGACACAGAAGGGTGAACGACTAACCTGGATGAATGCTTGATTCACGTGGTATAGTATGATGTGAAATGTTGTGATGTGCCATGATCTCATGTACGTTCATGTCATTAACCATTTCCTTGCCATCCAATAACTACATTTTCTAAGCAGGTTACCAGCTTGTTTAACTGCTATAGGCATATTGCTGAAGAGTCAGTAATAAATGTAGTGAGGGATGAAGTTATAAAAATAGAATTAGAGAGAATACATATGTTGATGAATCGTAATAATGTGTTGTCCTAGGCCAAGTGATGTCACACTGTTATAAGTTTGTATGCTTAACAAACCTTGAATCATTAGTAGATAAGTCTGAAACGAGTTCCTGATCCGTGACTGTCGAAAGATGTCCAAGAAGGATGTGGCGTGTTTCTGGATCGTACTGCTCCTGTGCCAAGAGCTACGGACCGACCCGATCGCAGAGATGGGACCATCCTCCGGCATCCTGATTCAAGAGACACCAGGGTTCATCTTAACAGAGAAGAGGATCCTGACCCGACGTGTGTTCGTCAGCTTGGACCCCAAGATTTCCATCGAGAAGGCATACAACATTTCATCGATGCAGCTTCCTGAGTTACAGACTTGGTACCAGATGCACCTCCAAAGAGCACAGGACCATGTGCGAAACATCTTGGAGCAAGCCCGGAAACCATTTGTATCCAGTTCTATTCCGATGAGCAACCGACCCAAAAGGTTCCTCACCGCTATAATTGTTGCATTAGTTTGTGCCACTGTCGGTGCAGTTGTCGCAACTGGAATGTCTGCAGCCAACTCTATTACTGTCCAAAAGCTGGATATGGAAATCTATGCGCTAAAGCAACACATTAACGATATTCATCAGGTGATACAACAGCAAAGAACACTTCTCCAAGACGTGTTAACTATTGTGGAAGACACAGTTGTTACAACAAATTTGCATTCGGAGTTAATTGCCAAATCCACTGAGTTGCACCAAAGTCATGACTTATTTAAGCGTGAACTTCTATTTCTGCATGACCCAATATTGTTCCACACACTTGCTTTTCTTGACGAAGTGCAAACTGGAATGATCGAATTGGCAGGGGGACGCATACCTCTGTACTTTGTATCCAAGGATATTGTTCATGCGATGCTTGCCAATGTGGATGGAGAGACAATTGAGCCTATGCAATTAAATCTGGCCTTTGAGATGGGGAGCACTATACCTCTCTTAATTAATCCGGAACGTATGGAGATTTGCTTTTTATTGACCATACCATATGTAACTCCCAAAGACATTTTTCAAATGAAAACAATGTACTATGTAATAATGATATTATGGTTGATTGTACTAAGTGTAAAGTTCAAAACTCTTACAGGTACAAATATATACAAAAATGTTCATTCCATGCACGGGCCTATGTTAGAAATGATGTGATTGCACAATATGTCTGGTAACTTCTATAGTGCTTATTCATAAGCTAAATTAATTTTGGCTATGAAATGCACTAAAGGGGGGTTATGTCAGAGTATTTATATCGGCAGACATTTTGTGCTATGATAGAAACTAAAAGTGTATATTCTGAGTCACTCTGAACAGACCAGACTCCATTTTGTTATTCCAAGTTAACAAAAAAAGACACAAGATTTCTTTCTGTAAGACTAGCCACTTTGTCAGAGCTAAAAGGAATGCATAGTATAAACAAGTGATAAGAAGAATATAATCAATTCTAAACCCAGACAATTGTGACAGAGAAGATTAAATAATAAAATTTAACTGTCTATACATATAAGGTCCCATTGTAAGTTACGGGTCAAAACTCAGATTTGCCAGACACATAGTCTGGACAAAATTTAAGAAACCCTTTGAAATTTTAAATTATGGCACTATAAAGATAACGCAAAATGACGTCAAAATAGCCACCAGGAAAAGTTAACTCTTTCCTGGATAGGTATGTTTAGTGGGACAAGACTGCCCTCTATAGATCAAATAACTAAATTGCGATCTGGAAGATAACCACACCTCTAGTGCTTCTATTGGGTTATCAACTGATGACGTACAGAGAGTCTGGCCCTTTAAAAGTTAAGACAAAGGGAAGATAGAGATATGCAGGGTATGCAAGAGATGCAAAGGAGAAAGGAAAAGAGGAGAGAGGAATTGGAAGTTTGGGGACTCCAACCTCCATGCAGAGAGACATCCAAATAAGTTCCTGAGACTACCAATCGGATGAAATATCTACTCAACTGGTAATTATACTGGTTTCATTTAATTAATTAAATTAATTAAAATTTATTAATAGCATTATATATGACTGGATAAAGCACGGTCAGATTTCCATATTAAGTAATCTTAGTTAACTAAAGAATATATAGTTATAAACATTCCATTCTGCAGGTGGAATTAAGAATAATTATATATTGATGTGATATTATCACATGTTAGCATACCGTTGTTTTTATCCAGGTGTATTGATTTGCTCTAAATTAAGATAAGATATCTTTTAGACAAATTAAAAACAAACTCTGCTCATAAAATATGGTAGATTCTCTTATTGGATGGTTCCAGGAAATGACTAATGAATTAGTTTAAATGTTATTTTATTTAAAATTACATAAGAATAGATCTTAACTATTTAGGAGATCTAGCCAGCATTGAAAGGGTTATTCTAACTGTCAGCTAAACTTTACGACCTTACGCTGCACTCTGAGGAATTCTGTTCTTCGCTGTGAAAAGTTTCACTTTAAGTCTGTGTTAAAGATAGTCATAAATAAAGTCGACAGAAAATGCTAGTTAGCCATTGAAACGTAATACCCATTCCTTTGTATTGCATACCATTTTATACTGGATATTCATTGATTTTATTAAAGACACGGAGGCTCCTATTATGCTTCTCTTTCTTTAATTTCCCTCAGCAGCGAAGAGAGATATATGCAAAGAAGCGAGAAAAAATAACATAACATTATCATATTCATAGTGCTACCAAAGGTATCCACCCCCTTTAGTATATAAGGTGTAGCACTCCCTTCCTCTTCCTCTTTCTTCGCTGCTCCCTCAGACCAGCTAAGTACATTTTCTCTGCTCCATTATATTTGATTATTCATTGTGGGATTTTGTGTACTATCCCTACTCAGGGATTTTTATTGTTGTTATTGCTCCCATTAGCCTTTTATTATCTGGGTTTCTGTCCCTGTGTGCATTTATGTGATTTCCTTTTTCATAATTGTCTACCCCACCTTGCCTTGCTAGGCAGGTTGGTCTTTACCCTCTCCCCACCTCTGGGTGGAAATTTTTTCTCCCTAATTCTCTTGCCTGTGCCAACCTCTCTATTAGCCAGGAATCCGCAGCGAGGGCTTACCAGAGTGCTACCTCGCTCGGTTCCCGGCTCCCTGCTTGTATACGCCGCCGGCTCTGCTCAGCCGCGCGGCGGTTTTTTGCTTTCGTTTATGCCGATCGCGGGCGCCGCGCATGCGCGGTACGCTCGCGGCGGCCATTTTGTTGTTTTTTTCTGTCGCCGGCCCTGCCGGCGGCCATTTTAACTAGTTTTTCCGCGGTACCGGAATTCTCTTGACCAGCACGCTTCGTTGCTCCTCTGCTTACTTCAGACGGGGTAATCTGTGACCAGTCCTCTCTGGCCTACTGCCTTATCTCTCCTGTATTGGGTTAATCAACCCTGCCTGTCACTTTTTCTTGTTTTTTTCCTCACTTGCACTCTCTGTCTCCACCATGCAGTCTGCTGGTGATGCTACCCCTAGCCACCTTAGTCCTTCTGGGCGCACATCTGGCCCTGACCCACAGGCTGACCCTGGCCTCATGGGCTCGGAGGACTTCCAGAGCCTATTGGACGCCACTATGTCCAGCTCTATCACCAAGGCCATTTCATCAGCCATGGGGGCCATGTCCTCGACCATTTCCCAATCTATTACCCAGGCTCTCCGACAGGCCCATCCTCTCACTGCCCCTGCGGTACCGCAGGCAGCCCCTGAAGGGGCGTTACTAGGGCGCAAGGCGCTTAGCAAGCGCAAACATCCTCAAGAACCCCCCCCACGCAGGTTCGTCCTGCATTGATTGACACGCCTCAGGCTGTCTGTGATGGCGCGCAACAACCGCGCAGTAGAGCTACTGGCCGGGCTACGGCGGCCAGAGATTGGAAACGGGCGCGGGCCCATGATACCATGTCTGACTCAGACAATGAAGGGGATGAGGGGTCGGATGTCCAATACTCTGATCCTTACGAGGATGAGTTTTCAGAGAGCGAGAGCCTCCAAGGAAAACAGTTCCCGTCAGCGTCAGCTCATGCAGAGACTCAGCTAGAGACGCCCGGGTCTGACGCTACCCACGATGCTAAAGAGGTACTTTCATTTGACCCGGATAACCTAAGACATCCACGCTCCGCTGAATGGGAGCCCCCAGAGCATATCGCTCAGTACCTAGCACTCAGAGTGCGTAAGTCCCTCTCCCAAGAGGGTCGCAATAAATTAAGGGCAGAATGCCCACGTCCCATTGTGCCAGATGCGGTGGCTAAGACCCCTGAAGTGGACCCTCAGATAGTCCAATTCCTGGCTAAAACCGGCTGGAAGCCTAAGAGGGGACTTGACTATTCTCTCCGCAACTGTCAGGACAAGTTCCTGGACACACTGGGCCCGGTCACTAAATTATATGAGCTACTAGAGGCAGCCCAGTCAGGTGAGACTGACCTGGATTTTGAAGTTGCATTTGGCTGGCTTCAACGAATCGTGTGTATGATCGGGAACGCTAACACAGCCATATCTACTGAACGCAGGAAAGCTATCCTGCTCAAGATCGAGCCTAAGCTAGCTAGCATGGCTTCCACTGAACCTGGGGCTTCAGCTAAAGGACTGTTGTTCGGTGAGTCCTTTGTTAAGGATTTGGGCTCATACGTGAAGACCTTCACGGCCCTGGACAAAGCTCAATCGTCCATCAAACGAGTCTTTAGCCAAAAGGTTTTCGGCGGGGCCGGTAGAGGTAGGAGCCGTCTATCCGGCCGCAATTCCCGAGGTTTCTCCAGACCGGGCAGAGGCTCCTCCAACACCCAAAGACCGTATCAGGAGCGTGCCTATACACCATTCTTCCCCACTCGAGGAAGACCTTGGCATGCCCGCGGCGGCAGAGGAACACCCCCAGGAAAACGCCCTTATGGTAAGTGCTATTTTTCCCCATTTTTCACATATAAATGTGGGGGGCAGACTGGCGTTGTTCCACCAAGCGTGGCGCTTGATCACATCCGATGTATGGGTGTTACAGACGATAATGGGTTACCACCTAGAATTGACAGATCTTCCCTCTCAGGTCTCCCCACCTCACGTGCCTCATTTACCAAAGTCACACCACGACCTCATAACCGCAGAGATCAAAGTACTGCAGTCCAAAAACGCTATAGAGGAGATCCCTCTACATACACCAGGTTTTGTAAGCAATCTATTCTTAGTGCCGAAAAAAGGAGGGGGGGTCCGTCCGGTTATCAACCTGCGGCCCCTCAATGCCTTCGTCCAGTACAGGCACTTCAAAATGGAGGGCATTCACTGCCTCCGAGATTTGCTCCTCCCGGGAGATTGGATGGTAAAACTCGATTTGCAGGATGCATACCTCACAATACCGATAGCGGCAGATCACAGGGATCTGTTACAATTCCGATGGGAAGCAAGGAAATGGCGTTTCACCTGCCTTCCTTTCGGACTGTCCTCCGCCCCTTGGTGCTTCACCAAGGTACTGAAACCGGTGGTTGCCTTTCTCAGGTTACACGGAGTTCGTCTGATTATATATCTGGACGATATCCTCATACTCTCGAGTACACGCTCACTATTACTAACACACCTGTCATGGACCCTTCACCTCCTCCAAAACCTCGGTTTCCTGGTGAATTGGGAGAAGTCGGTGCTACAACCCTCTCAGCAGATGGAATTCCTAGGATTCCGAGTCGATTCTGTTCAACAAATCCTATGCCTCCCAACAGAAAAGATTTCCATCATCAAAAAGGAAATAAGGCGGTTATTGAACCGGCCGGACATTTCACTGAGACAACTAGCACGGATGATCGGCTTACTAGCTGCCTCCATCCAAGCGATTTTCCCGGGACCATTGCACTACCGGGCGCTTCAACGTCTGAAAGCAACCTGCTTGAGGAACAGTCAGTCATACGAGTCCACCGTCTCCTTAGACGTAGAGTCCAGGGAAGAACTGAAATGGTGGTTGACTCACATGGAAGCGTGGAACGGACGAGCAATCTTCGGTTCCACCCCGGACCTAGTGATAGAGTCGGACGCAAGCTTACATGGCTGGGGCGCGCGTTGCGGCTCTATATCCACAGGAGGCAGATGGTCGGTAGACGAATCATTTCTGCACATAAATTCGCTGGAACTGCTGGCAGCCTCCTTTGCCATCCGCAGCCTCTCACCCAAGGGAATTTCATGCTCGATCCTTCTCAAGTTGGACAACGTCTCGGCAGTCAGATACATAAACCATCTGGGAGGTACCAAGTCACGCATCTTAGCTATTTTGGCTCGAGACTTCTGGCAATTTTGCTTGCAGAACAAGGTGTCCGTAACCGCGGAACACATACCGGGACTGGACAATTACACCGCGGACTGGAACTCCCGATATCTGCGAGACATGGGGGATTGGAGACTTCAACCGATGATATTCTACAAGATCAATCAGTTATGGGGTCCTTTGAATGTGGATCTTTTTGCTTCAAGACTGAACACCCAACTTCCTCAGTTTTACAGTTGGCGACCCGATCCAGAAGCCATGGCTACGGATGCCTTTCTCCAGGACTGGACCAAGGGACGAGCATATGCCTTCCCTCCATTCAACCTGATTGCCCGAACTCTGGCGTACGTCCGACGCTGCAGGAGCACTTTGGTTCTGATAACACCATGCTGGAGATCTCAACCTTGGTTTCCCCACCTGCTGGAAATGGCGATCGATTGCCCACGGCTGTTACCGGACCAACCCTCACTGCTGACCAATCCGGAGGGGGAGAACCACAACATGGTGGAACAAGGACTCCTTCGACTGATGGCGTGGCTCCTTTCCGGGGACCTTGGGAAATCTCGGAAGTTTCGAGAACGACTACCCAACTCCTGGCAAATGCTTGGGCACCAGGAACTCGACGTGCATATACTGCGGCATGGAAGACATGGGCCAATTGGTGCCTGGAAAGATCGGTGGATCCCGTATCAACCTCTGTGAAAACGGTTCTGGATTTCCTGACACACTTGTTCGAATCGGGAAAAGCCTTTCGTACCGTCAACATGTTTCGATCTGCCATCTCGGCTGGTCATGATCTCGTGGACGGCCTACCAATCGGGCAGAATCCATTGGTCTGTCGCCTGCTCAAAGGTATACGCTTCTCACGTCCGCCTAAACCTAGATATGGATCCTTTTGGGACGTCAACATAGTTTTCAAGCTCCTAGCAGAATGGCCCTCCAACGCAGAATTGTCATTAAAACAATTGTCGGCTAAATTACTCATGCTATTCTGTTTACTATCCTGTAAGCGGGTATCTGACGTAAGGGCCTTGGACTGGCAAGCCCGTGTGTTCACTCCGGAGGGAGTGTCTTTCGATATCTCACGGAGAACGAAATCATCGACTAAACAGGTTTTTTATCCGAGGATCCCGGATCAACCGAGTCTATGCCCGATACTGTGCTTGAAGGAATACGAATCTCGCACTTCCACTCTACGTTCAGCTAATGACGGCCCTTTGTTCATTTCACTGAAGAAACCACATCTCCCTGTAACTACACCTACTCTCGCCCGTTGGATCAAGTGGCTGTTAACTTCAGCCGGGATAGATGTCACGGTCTTCACACCACACTCTGTCAGGGGCGCTATGGCCTCCAAAGCATCGGTAGTAGGATGTCGATTGGAAGACATCTTAAAAGCCGCAGATTGGTCTACAGAGTCCACATTCCGAAATTTTTATTTTAAACCCATTCAACATTTCTCAGATAGGATTATAGCTCAGCTTTAAAAGAGCATAATAGGAGCCTCCGTGTCTTTAATAAAATTCCAAGATTTTACTAATAACATGACATAAAGTCATGATTTTATTAAAGACACGGAGGCGAGTATTATTCCCTCCCGCCCTCCCTGGGTGGATCTCTTGGGATTCATAGTTCAGACAGTTATAAGACTAAGTGGTTCCGACTTGTTAAAATTTCTCATATTAGATTCCTGAGTCAATCAGGTAAGTTGGTTTACCATGTTGGATGTAGTTTGAATTTTGCTTATCATGTATGATGACGTCTTGACTGTTGAGGATATATATATTCAGACTCAAATAATTGCCTACATTAAAGTATATGTTACAATCAGGTGACAACCACGATATTACCATATTTTCTCCTCTCTTTTTAGCCTGAATGCTCCTATTGAAGTGTTGAAGTCTTGGAAGACAATTCCACAGTTTGCCCATAAAGTATGGATGTATGGATGCTATCCAAGGTTTTTTGTTTCCAGTTACGGTTCAAGTTCATCGTTTTGATTATTGACTGGTCTTCGGATCGCTACGGAAAGAGGAAGAGGAAGGGAGTGCTACACCTTATATACTAAAGGGGGTGGATACCTTTGGTAGCACTATGAATATGATAATGTTATGTTATTTTTTCTCGCTTCTTTGCATATATCTCTCTTCGCTGCTGAGGGAAATTAAAGAAAGAGAAGCATAATACTCGCCTCCGTGTCTTTAATAAAATCATGACTTTATGTCATGTTATTAGTAAAATCTTGGAATTATTGTCATGCATGTTACATATTATTATTAATTAATTTGTCATAAACAAATAAAATATATTTTTATAAAACTGTGAATATTATTTATATGGTATACATTTCACTTAACACGATAACGATATTTGGGATCTGAGAATTGAATTAGTGGGCAATTCTCAACTGTTTACTATTATTATCCCATAAATATCCCCACAATCTGTATAGACTGAGATTGCTGGATTTGTCTGTTTTGCCTTTTCATGAACTTACCCGTTCGTATGCCCCTGTTACGTGAATTGACTTTTCCGGCAAACAAAACTACCAAACGGACGGCCACCCAGAAGAAAAGTGTGCTGCTGGTTAACCTCTTGATCCCAATTAGAACATTGCGGTTAACCACAGACACTTCTCAATGGCGGCGGCCATTTTAAACCATGCGAAAGACCAGCGGTGTTCGGCATTGATTTCATGGAACTGAAAACAGACACTTTTTCAGCCGAACACCGCTGAAGCCTTCTCCATCGACAGAAGTGTGCGAACACCGGACGTTCGGGAGGTTTAAATGCACGAATGGACTTACCCCAGATAGCCTTCCCATGGAGTCAATCACATACCGAAAGACTGTAATAGACTTTGACTCCATGGCAATTGAACTATGCGTATGGGATCTGAGCGCTATTGGCCAATAATATATACTCAGATCCAGGCTATCTGGGGATATGTGATACGAATGGTAACATTCGACAATTGTAAAGTTATGTATTTTTATGTGGTTTTCTGTGTTGAATTTAAAATGGCGATTTGCCTCTGTCCTGGAGATAATTAAATTACTTCTCGATTATCTCCAGGGCAGAGGGGAGAAAATACTAATGCATGCTGGGAATATTCTGTGTCTGTGGGTCCTAACCTGCCATATGTCTGTCTATTGTTACAGTCTCCCATTTGGTCCCCTAGGGGAGTGTCCACCAAGTGGGAAACCTGCATAAATACGGGCAGGTAGCCCACAGTAAAGCCAGTTCTTGTTTTACCCTCAATGCGGAGCTTGGTCTCGTTATTGGGGGGATTTATTACTGATGACTAGAGACTGCTGGATGGGATTATTAGATGCTTGGGAGATACCTGCGTTCGGCTAATATTGGCGATTCGTGAGTTTGGAGCTCATGGTGTGAAGTGCCCGTACGGATCCCGTTCGTGAGTTTGCAGCGTTCCCTTGCTTGCGGTTCGCATGATTATACTGGATACGCATGCAGCCTATGTTATTGCGAAAGGGGAGCATTCACTAAACGGCGTTTTCTACATTCCATGCTGAGGGTACTGTAACATCTCCTTTTACATATCTCAAACCTCACCTGTCCTAGTTCTACAACCTCCTTCTACAATTCCATCCTCTCCTCTCAACTAGACATCATGGCAGCTTGTACATTTAAACGCCGCAGGCGCCCCCAACAACAACCCTGGCACACCAAGCTCACTCGATACCTCCAAAAATGCTCCAGAACTGCTAAACAACATTGGAGAAAGTCTCACTGTGCATCTGACTTTCTCCACTACAAATTTATGCTGAGCTCATACAGCTTGGCTCTTTCCTCTGCAAAAGTTAATTACTTCAATACCCTCATAACCACACTCTCCCGTGAACCCAAACGACTATTTCACACATTTAACTCTCTTCTTCACCCTGCTGTTACTCCTCCACCTACTAACTTGACTGCCTCATACTTTGCAACTCAGTTCACTGATAAGATCTCTACAATCAGAGAAGAGATCTCTCATCGTTCTTCTTCCCCTTACAATACCTCCCCTAACTTCACTCCCTCTGCTGTTCTATGTTCATTCGCACCCGCTACATTGGAAGAGGTTTCTGCTCCAGTCCTCCCGCCCCACCACCTGCTCCCTAGATCCGATTCCTTGGAACTCATCCGTACTTTGTCTTCTTCTCTTTCTCCACCTCACTAAAATTCTCAATCTCTCCTCTGGTATATTTCCATCACCCTTCAAACATGCAACTATAACCCCAATTCTAAAGAAGCCCAATCTTGACCCTAACTCCCCATCCAACTATCGTCCTATCTTGCTACTGCCTTTTGCATCCAAGATCCTTGAAAAAATTGTGTATGCGAGATTGACAGACTTCCTCGAGTCTAACTCTCTGCTATACCCGCTTCAGTCTGGTTTCCGCGCTAAGCACTCTGTGGAAACGGCACTGACTAAAGTATCCAATGATCTACTTGCTGCAAAATCTCGTGGTCACTACTCTATCCTTATTCTCCTTGACCTGTCTGCGGCTTTTGACACTGTTGATCATCAACAGCTTCTTTTCATCCTCTGCAATATCGGTCTACAAGATATTGCTCTCTCCTGGTGCTCCTCCTACCTCTCCCAGCGCTCTTTCAGTGTTTGTTTCTCTGGCTCTGCTTCTCCTCCCCAATTGCTCTCTGTTGGTGTCCCCCAAGGTTCAGTCCTTGGTCCCCTACTGTTCTCCATCTATACTGCCTCCCTTGGTAAACTCATTAGCTCCTTTGGCTTCCAATATAATTTCTATGCAGATGACACGCAAATCTACCTGTCCTCTCCTGATCTCTCCCCGTCCCTCTTGACTAGTGTCTCTGACTGCCTCTCTGCTGTTTCTAACTGGATGGCTGCCCACTTCCTTAAACTAAATTTGACCAAAACTGAAATTCTGGTCTTTCCTCCCTCAAGTGTTGTTACTCCTGTGTCTGTCTCCCTCCAAGTCAACGGTGCTACCATCAGCTCCACCACGCAGGTTCGCTGCCTAGGTGTTATCTTTGACTCCAACCTCTCCTTCAAGCCTCATGTTCAATTTATCATCAAATCCTGTCATTTCCATCTCAAAAACATTGCGCGCATCCGCCCCTACTTAACGCCAGATGCGACTAAGGTGTTGGTCCATTCCACTGTCCTTTCTCGCCTTGTCTACTATAATCTGCTTCTCATTGGTCTTACGTGCACCCAAATTGCGCCGTTACAGTCCATAATAAATGCGGCAGTGAGGATCATCTTCCTGTCCGCCCGCACCTCCCATGGCTCACCCTTCTATCAGTCCCTATATTGGCTTCCTATAAAATATAGAGCTCAATTTAAAATTCTGGTTCTTGCTTACAAATCTCTACATAATGCTGCTCCCACCCATCTATCCTCCCTTATACACAAGTCTAGGCCCTAACGATCTGCTGAAGACTTACGTCTATCTTCTGTCCGTACTCCCACCTCTGATGCTCGCCTTCAAGATTTCTCGAGGGCTGCACCGTTCCTGTGGAACTCGCTTCCTTCCTCCGTTAGATGCTCACCCAGTCTCCATTCCTTCAAAAAATCGTTAAAAACCCACTTCTTCATAAACACGTATCAATTAAACTGTTAATAGCTCCTGACTGATTCCTCTTCTGCAACTGTCACTAGTCTAATACTATCCTTACCTTTTTGTGTCCTTTTACCCCACTCCCTCTAGCATGTAAGTTCATTGAGCAGGGCCCTCAACCCCTCTGTTCCTGTGTGTCCAACTTGTCTGGTTACAACTACATGTCTGTTCGTCCACCCATTGTAAAGCGATGCGGAATTTGATGGCGCTATATAAATATAATAATAATTGTTACGGTACCTCCAGTAGTAAATGCACAAACCGCCGTTTAGTGAATGCTCCCCGTTCGCAATAATGTGGTCTGGAAGCGTATGCAGTATAACCATGCAAACCGCCAGCTAGGGAACACTCCAAACTCCCAAACGGTACCTGTACGGCTCTTTCCCTTCCCGAGCTCCAAATGCACGAATCGCCACTAGCAACCGAACGGCAATAGTTTCCAAGCAGCAAATAATCCCAATAAGCAGTCTCTAGTCGCCGGTAATAAAATCCCCCCAATAACGAGACCAAGCTCCACTTTGAGGGTAAAACACGAAGTTTACTGTGGGCTACCTGCCCGTATTTATGCAGGTCTCCCACTTGGTGGACACTCCCCTATGGGACCAAATGGGAGACTGAAATAACAGAAGGACATGGGGACATTTTGGACATACATCCCCACAATATTCCCAGCATGCATCACAGTTTCCTCCCCTCTGCTCGGGAGATAATTGGGAAGTAATTCAATTATCTCCCCGAGCAGAGGCACATCGCCATTTTAACTCAAAGTTATAAAACACATTAAAATCCATAACTTTATAACTGCCGAACGTATTGCATTCGTATAACACATCCCCAGATAGCCTGGATCTGAGTGCATATTATTGGCGAATAGCGCTCAGATCCCATACGCATAGTTCAATCGCCATGGAGTCAAAGTCTGATACAGCTCTTCGGTATGCGATTGACTCCATGGGAAGGCTATCTGGGTTAAGTCCATTCGTGTTGTTAAATCTCCCGAACGGCCGGTATTCGTATGCTTTTGTCGATTGAGAAGGGGTGGTCGACGCCTTCAGCGGTGTTCGGTTGAAAAAGTGTCCGTTTTGAGTTCCATGAAATAATCGTCGAACACCGCTGGGCTTTCGCATAGTCAAAATGGCCGCCGCCTCGTGGTCGACATACGAACGGCGACCACCCGGTATTCGGTTTTAATTGAGAAGTGTCTGTGGTTAACCGCAACGTTCTAATTGGGATCAATAGGTTAACCAGCAGCACACTTCTCTTCTGGGTGGCCGTCCGTTCGGTAGTTCCGTTCGATAAAAAAAATACATTCCCTTAACCGAGGCATACGAATGGGGAAATTCATGCAACCGTCAAAACAGACGAACACAGCACTTTTAGTCTATACGGATGGGTCTGTCACACGGCTCCTCCCTTGTGGAACACTCCGGCAGACCCGGCATGACCCTTTGGCGGGTCAACTTAGGGATGACCGGACTGGGAAGGAGTAGGGACGTCTGTTTGCCGGGATAACCCATCCGCATTCCCATTCTGCTTACCGGGTCGGTAGCTGATGGTGAAGTTGTAAGGCTGCAGTGCCAGACTCCACCTCAGCAGTCTGCCATTGTCTCCTGAGACCCGGTTAAGCCAGACAAGGGGATTGTGGTCTGTGATGAGGGAAAATTCTTGTCCGTATAAATAAGGGCTCAACTTCTTCAGTGCCCAGACCAGGGCTAAACACTCCTTCTCCACTGCCGCATAATTCACTTCCCGAGGTAGTAACTTTCTGCTTAGGTATGCGACAGGGTGCTCTCCTCCATCTTCCCCGACCTGGCTCAGCACAGCCCCCAGTCCATACATGGAAGCATCTGTATGAACAAGAAAACGTTTGTTAGGGACTGGGGCAGCCAGGACAGGGGCATTCACAAGAGCTTGCTTCAGGGCCTGAAACGCGGCTTCACAAGCTGGAGACCACAAGACCTGCTTGCCCCCTTTCTTCTCAGTCAGGTCAGTCAAGGGCTTGGCAACCGTACTGTAGTCGGGGACAAAATGTCGGTAATACCCTGCCATCCCCAGGAAGGCCAGCACTTGGGTCTTGGTGATAGGTGTGGGCCAGTTAGCTACAGCCTCTACCTTGGCTGTACTCACCCAGTCTCCACCCAGTCTCTGGCTCCCACATCCTACTCTGTGAACCAAGTACTGCACTTCTGCCATGCCTAAATGGCACTTGTCTGGCTTCAAGGTCAGGCCTGTGGCCCAAATCTTGTCCAGCACCACCCCCACGTGTACTAAATGGTCTTCCCATGACTCACTGTAGACCGCAATGTCATCCAGGTATGCACATGCAAATTCCTGGAAGCCATCGAGGAGCCTATCCACCATACGCTGGAAGGTAGCCGGAGCATTCTTCATCCCAAATGGCATGACCTTAAACTGGTACAGGCCAAATGGGGTGACGAATGCCTACTTAGGGATAGCATCCTCGGCCAGGGGGATCTGCCAATAACCTTTGCACAGGTCAATGGTGGTCAGATAGCGCCCCCTGGCAATGCGGTCTAATAACTCGTCTACCCGGGGCATCGGGTAGGCGTCAGTGGTGGTCCGCTCGTTGAGCCGCCTGTAGTCCACACAGAACCGGGTGGTCCCATCTTTCTTAAAAAAAAACACTTCTTCATAAAAACGTATCAATTAAACTGGTAATAGCTCCTGACTGATTCCTCTTCTGCAACTGTCACTAGTCTAATACTATCCTTACCTTTTTGTGTCCTTTTACCCCACTCCCTCTAGCATGTAAGTTCATTGAGCAGGGCCCTCAACCCCTCTGTTCCTGTGTGTCCAACTTGTCTGGTTACAACTACGTCCACCCATTGTAAAGCGATGCGGAATTTGATGGGGCTATATAAATATAATAATAATTGTTACGGTACCTCCAGTAGTAAATGCACAAACCGCTGTTTAGTGAATGCTCCCCGTTCGCAATAATGTGGTCTGGAAGTGTATGCAGTATAACCATGCAAACCGCCAGCTAGGGAACACTCCAAACTCCCAAACGGTACCTGTACGGCTCTTTCCCTTCCCGAGCTCCAAATGCACAAATCGCCACTAGCAACCGAACGGCAATAGTTTCCAAGCGGCAAATAATCCCAATAGTCGCCGGTAATAAAATCCCCCCAATAACGAGACCAAGCTCCGCTTTGGGGGTAAAACATGAACTGAGTTTACTGTGGGCTACCTGCCCGCATTTATGCAGGTCTCCCACTTGGTGGACACTCCCCTATGGGACCAAATGGGAGACTGAAATAACAGAAGGACATGGGGACATTTTGGACATACATCCCCACAATATTCCCAGCATGCATCACAGTTTCCTCCCCTCTGCTCGGGAGATAATTGGGAAGTAATTCAATTATCTCCCCGAGAAGAGGCACATCGCCATTTTAACTGAAAGTTATAAAACACATTAAAATCCATAACTTTATAACTGCCGAACGTATTGCATTCGTATAACACATCCCCAGATAGCCTGGATCTGAGTGCATATTATTGGTGAATAGCGCTCAGATCCCATAAGCATAGTTCAATCGTCATGGAGTCAAAGTCTGATACAGCTCTTCGGTATGCGATTGACTCCATGGGAAGGCTATCTGGGTTAAGTCCATTCGTGTTGTTAAATCTCCCGAACGGCCGGTATTCGTATGCTTTTGTCGATTGAGAAGGGGAGGTCGATGGCTTCAGCGGTGTTCGGTTGAAAAAGTGTCCGTTTTGAGTTCCATGAAATAATCGAACACCGCTGAGCTTTCGCATAGCCAAAATGGCCGCCGCCTCGTGGTCGACATACGAACGGCGACCACCCGGTATTCGGTTTTAATTGAGAAGTGTCTGTGGTTAACCGCAACGTTCTAATTGGGATCAATAGGTTAACCAGCAGCACACTTCTCTTCTGGGTGGCCGTCCGTTCGATAGTTCCGTTTGACAAAAAAAATACATTCCCTTAACCAAGGCATACGAATGCCCAATAGTCGCCGGTAATAAAATCCCCCCAATAACGAGACCAAGCTCCGCTTTGGGGGTAAAACATGAACTGAGTTTACTGTGGGCTACCTGCCCGCATTTATGCAAGTCTCCCACTTGGTGGACACTCCCCTATGGGACCAAATGGGAGACTGAAATAACAGAAGGACATGGGGACATTTTGGACATACATCCCCACAATATTCCCAGCATGCATTACAGTTTCCTCCCCTCTGCTCGGGAGATAATTGGGAAGTAATTCAATTATCTCCCCGAGAAGAGGCACATCGCCATTTTAACTGAAAGTTATAAAACACATTAAAATCCATAACTTTATAACTGCCGAACGTATTGCATTCGTATAACACATCCCCAGATAGCCTGGATCTGAGTGCATATTATTGGTGAATAGCGCTCAGATCCCATAAGCATAGTTCAATCGTCATGGAGTCAAAGTCTGATACAGCTCTTCGGTATGCGATTGACTCCATGGGAAGGCTATCTGGGTTAAGTCCATTCGTGTTGTTAAATCTCCCGAACGGCCGGTATTCGTATGCTTTTGTCGATTGAGAAGGGGAGGTCGATGGCTTCAGCGGTGTTCGGTTGAAAAAGTGTCCGTTTTGAGTTCCATGAAATAATCGAACACCGCTGAGCTTTCGCATAGCCAAAATGGCCGCCGCCTCGTGGTCGACATACGAACGGCGACCACCCGGTATTCGGTTTTAATTGAGAAGTGTCTGTGGTTAACCGCAACGTTCTAATTGGGATCAATAGGTTAACCAGCAGCACACTTCTCTTCTGGGTGGCCGTCCGTTCGATAGTTCCGTTTGACAAAAAAAATACATTCCCTTAACCAAGGCATACGAATGGGGAAATTCATGCAACCGGCAAAACAGACGAACACAGCACTTTTAGTCTATACGGATGGGTCTGTCACAATAATAATAATGAGTGCTGCCAGCATTGCTGCAGAGATTAAAGGGGTGGGGGGGTCAGCCTGTCAGTGCTCAGATCATACACCACACACTGCATCAAATTGGTCTGCATAGCTGTCGTCCCAGAAGGAAGCCTCTTCTGAAGATAATGTACAAGAAAGCTCGCAA
>OW240924.1:46582630-46621054 GCA_933207985.1 Pelobates cultripes | reverse complement strand
CCCTCGCTGCGGATTCCCGGCTAATAGAGAGGTTGGCACAGGCAAGAGAATTAGGGAGAAAAAACTCCCACCCAGAGGTGGGGAGAGGGTAAAGACCAACCTGCCTAGCAAGGCAAGGTGGGGTAGACAATTATGAAAAAAGGAAATCACATAAATGCACACAGGGACAGAAACCCAGATAATAAAAGGCTAATGGGAGCAATAACAACAATAAAAATCCCTGAGTAGGGATAGTACACAAAATCCCACAATGAATAATCAAATATAATGGAGCAGAGAAAATGTACTTAGCTGGTCTGAGGGAGCAGCGAAGAAAGAGGAAGAGGAAGGGAGTGCTACACCTTATATACTAAAGGGGGTGGATACCTTTGGTAGCACTATGAATATGATAATGTTATGTTATTTTTTCTCGCTTCTTTGCATATATCTCTCTTCGCTGCTGAGGGAAATTAAAGAAAGAGAAGCATAATAGGAGCCTCCGTGTCTTTAATAAAATCAATGAATATCCAGTATAAAATGGTATGCAATACAAAGGAATGGGTATTACGTTTCAATGGCTAACTAGCATTTTCTGTCGACTTTATTTATGACTATCTTTAACACAGACTTAAAGTGAAACTTTTCACAGCGAAGAACAGAATTCCTCAGAGTGCAGCGTAAGGTCGTAAAGTTTAGCTGACAGTTAGAATAACCCTTTCAATGCTGGCTAGATCTCCTAAATAGTTAAGATCTATTCTTATGTAATTTTAAATAAAATAACATTTAAACTAATTCATTAGTCATTTCCTGGAACCATCCAATAAGAGAATCTACCATATTTTATGAGCAGAGTTTGTTTTTAATTTGTCTAAAAGATATCTTATCTTAATTTAGAGCAAATCAATACACCTGGATAAAAACAACGGTATGCTAACATGTGATAATATCACATCAATATATAATTATTCTTAATTCCACCTGCAGAATGGAATGTTTATAACTATATATTCTTTAGTTAACTAAGATTACTTAATATGGAAATCTGACCGTGCTTTATCCAGTCATATATAATGCTATTAATAAATTTTAATTAATTTAATTAATTAAATGAAACCAGTATAATTACCAGTTGAGTAGATATTTCATCCGATTGGTAGTCTCAGGAACTTATTTGGATGTCTCTCTGCATGGAGGTTGGAGTCCCCAAACTTCCAATTCCTCTCTCCTCTTTTCCTTTCTCCTTTGCATATCCTGCATACCCTGCATATCTCATCTTCCCTTTGTCTTAACTTTTAAAGGGCCAGACTCTCTGTACGTCATCAGTTGATAACCCAATAGAAGCACTAGAGGTGTGGTTATCTTCCAGATCGCAATTTAGTTATTTGATCTATAGAGGGCAGTCTTGTCCCACTAAACATACCTATCCAGGAAAGAGTTAACTTTTCCTGGTGGCTATTTTGACGTCATTTTGCGTTATCTTTATAGTGCCATAATTTAAAATTTCAAAGGGTTTCTTAAATTTTGTCCAGACTATGTGTCTGGCAAATCTGAGTTTTGACCCGTAACTTACAATGGGACCTTATATGTATAGACAGTTAAATTTTATTATTTAATCTTCTCTGTCACAATTGTCTGGGTTTAGAATTGATTATATTCTTCTTATCACTTGTTTATACTATGCATTCCTTTTAGCTCTGACAAAGTGGCTAGTCTTACAGAAAGAAATCTTGTGTCTTTTTTTGTTAACTTGAAAATAACAAAATGGAGTCTGGTCTGTTCAGAGTGACTCAGAATATACACTTTTAGTTTCTATCATAGCACAAAATGTCTGCCGATATAAATACTCTGACATAAACCCCCTTTAGTGCATTTCATAGCCAAAATTAATTTAGCTTATGAATAAGCACTATAGAAGTTACCAGACATATTGTGCAATCACATCATTTCTAACATAGGCCCGTGCGTGGAATGAACATTTTTGTATATATTTGTACCTGTAAGAGTTTTGAACTTTACACTTAGTACAATCAACCATAATATCATTATTACATAGTACATTGTTTTCATTTGAAAAATGTCTTTGGGAGTTACATATGGTATGGTCAATAAAAAGCAAATCTCCATACGTTCCGGATTAATTAAGAGAGGTATAGTGCTCCCCATCTCAAAGGCCAGATTTAATTGCATAGGCTCAATTGTCTCTCCATCCACATTGGCAAGCATCGCATGAACAATATCCTTGGATACAAAATACAGAGGTATGCGTCCCCCTGCCAATTCGATCATTCCAGTTTGCACTTCGTCAAGAAAAGCAAGTGTGTGGAACAATATTGGGTCATGCAGAAATAGAAGTTCACGCTTAAATAAGTCATGACTTTGGTGCAACTCAGTGGATTTGGTAATTAACTCCGAATGCAAATTTGTTGTAACAACTGTGTCTTCCACAATAGTTAACACGTCTTGGAGAAGTGTTCTTTGCTGTTGTATCACCTGATGAATATCGTTAATGTGTTGCTTTAGCGCATAGATTTCCATATCCAGCTTTTGGACAGTAATAGAGTTGGCTGCAGACATTCCAGTTGCGACAACTGCACCGACAGTGGCACAAACTAATGCAACAATTATAGCGGTGAGGAACCTTTTGGGTCGGTTGCTCATCGGAATAGAACTGGATACAAATGGTTTCCGGGCTTGCTCCAAGATGTTTCGCACACGGTCCTGTGCTCTTTGGAGGTGCATCTGGTACCAAGTCTGTAACTCAGGAAGCTGCATCGATGAAATGTTGTATGCCTTCTCGATGGAAATCTTGGGGTCCAAGCTGACGAACACACGTCGGGTCAGGATCCTCTTCTCTGTTAAGATGAACCCTGGTGTCTCTTGAATCAGGATGCCGGAGGATGGTCCCATCTCTGCGATCGGGTCGGTCCGTAGCTCTTGGCACAGGAGCAGTACGATCCAGAAACACGCCACATCCTTCTTGGACATCTTTCGACAGTCACGGATCAGGAACTCGTTTCAGACTTATCTACTAATGATTCAAGGTTTGTTAAGCATACAAACTTATAACAGTGTGACATCACTTGGCCTAGGACAACACATTATTACGATTCATCAACATATGTATTCTCTCTAATTCTATTTTTATAACTTCATCCCTCACTACATTTATTACTGACTCTTCAGCAATATGCCTATAGCAGTTAAACAAGCTGGTAACCTGCTTAGAAAATGTAGTTATTGGATGGCAAGGAAATGGTTAATGACATGAACGTACATGAGATCATGGCACATCACAACATTTCACATCATACTATACCACGTGAATCAAGCATTCATCCAGGTTAGTCGTTCACCCTTCTGTGTCTGAATCCACACCTATAATCCTTAATTGAGATTTAGGATGACAAGCACGCAACTGGTTAATGTGAACCCACTTTTCAATAAAATCACCATCCTTAGGAATTTTTATCTTGTACGCTACTGGGGAAATTTTGTCAATGATGACATATGGCCCTTTCCAAGAAGGTAAAAATTTATTTTCCTTGACTTGATTTCGCGCAAAGTTATACAGATAGACTTGATCTGTTATCTCATATTCCTTTTTCGTGGTTTTTAGATCGTAATAGGTCTTAACCCCTGTCGCTGCTTTTTCTAGATTCTTTTGGGCAAAAGCAAATGCATGCTGTAAATGCTTGCGCAAATCTTCGATATACTGATGCGTAGTGGCAGCATTGATCAAGTTATGATCCGAAGTACGATATAGTAAATGCTGTGGTAAAACCATCTTTCTTCCTGTCATCAATTCAAAAGGTGACAATTTGGTAGCAGTGCTAGGTGTAGCTCTAATCGCCATTAAAACTAGGGGCAATTTAATGTCCCAGTCTTTACCAGACTCCTTAACATATTTCTTCAGAATATTAACGATAGACTGGTTATATCGCTCTACCCCCCCGCTAGACGCAGCGCGGTATGCAATATGTAGCTTTCGTTTAACACCTAGAATGTTCCACATCTTAGCCATTACTTCGCTGGTAAAATGACTACCTCTGTCTGACTCAATTCTTTGAGGCAGACCGAACCTGGAAAAGACATGGTTAATCAACAAAGTGGCGCACACGGTACTCGTGTTCTCTTTACAAGGCAAACATTCTATCCACTTTGTGTACATACATGTAACGGTTAACATGTATTTGTTACCTCTTGAAGATCTTGTTACAGGACCTATAAAGTCAATTTGAATATCAGACCAGGGTAATGACACCCCCCTCTTCTGAAGTGGTGCACGATGGGTTGGACCATGGGGTTGATATTGCGGACAAATCAAGCATCCCTGACAGTATGTCTTAACATCCCTTAACATGTGTGGCCAATATGCATAATCACGCAATATCTCATATGTGATCTTATCACCACGATGCCCAGATGTAGGTGCATCATGTGCGTGTTGGAGCATTAACCCTCTGTATACAGTTGGGACTACCCATTGTTGTATACCATGTTTAGAAGTTCTGACCAGTAACCCATCCATGATACTAAATTGGACTTTATATCTCATCAAGATTCGTAAATCTTCATTATCTTTGCAATCCTCATCTGTGATGGGATTGGCAGTAGGGTCTTCTATATGTTTATAGAATATGCCTATGACGGGATCATTCTTTTGACTAGTAATCAGGTCCTCACTAGGAGCTTCTTGACTCCATTGCACGACATTTAAGTCGGCATTATCTCTAGCCTGTCGTCTAGTTATGGCTTCAACATGAATTGAACCCATAAGATCATCAATGTTTAGGGTTTCACCATTGATGGCAGCTTGTTTTGCCAGTGAATCGGCTAAGTCATTACCATCCTTGTCAATACCTTCTATTTTAGAATGGCCTTTGGTTTTCTTCCAATATATGGTTAAACCATTTTCCTTAACCAGTGCATCAATTTTACAAAACAATTTCCCATGTTTAACAGGTTTGTTATTGCTTTTCAGCATTTGGTTACGTTTCCAGCTAGGCAGATATTCAACGAAACTGTTGCGAACATAGTTGGAATCAGTTATAATAACAAATTCTTTGATACCATATTCTATTGCCATTTGAATGGTCTTATATACTGCACAGAGTTCGGCTATCTGACTGCTTTTGGGACCAATATTGTATCCTATAGATACATTGGGATAATCACCTGTCCAGGCGATTCCGATACCTGCAACTAACTTCCGCTCAGCACCAACGACGTGGTGATATGAACAACCATCAATGTATACCCACGGTAGTGGTCGACAGTATTCCTCGTCATAAACTTTATAAGGAGATAGCAATTGCTCTTCTAGGAAGTCATCTCCGGTGTCATTATCATCCAGAGATGGAGCAGTACAGTCATGTAATTCTGCTAAACCTTGGGCAACTGGGCTTCTCTTATTATGTTTATAACGGACTTCTAACGGCCATCCCTGTAAGGATAGAGTCCATGCAGTAATCCGACTGTTAGAGAGATTACCGTCTCTAATTCTTTCACTCTGCAGATACTGTAGAGGTTGGTGAGCTGTTTCTACAATTATTTTCTCACCTTGGATATAGCTACGAAAATTTTGTAGTGCCCAGACAGTCGACAATAACGCCTTCTCACACGTGTTGAATTTAACTTCAACAGGTGACAAAGTCTTGCTAGCATATGCAATAACTTTGTTTAAACTGTCCTGCTTCTGATACAGAACAGCACTTATGCTTAAATCGGTATATCCTGTCTCCAGATAGAAAGGTTTACCCCCCTCTGGGTATGCTAAACAGGGTGCCTGAGTGAGCTTCCTCCTCAGTTCACTTACCGCTTGGTCCTGAGGCTCCCCCCAGTGCCAGGTAGTTTCCTTTTTTAGCAGGTGTAAGAGTGGTTTAGTTATTTCTGCATAGTTATCTGTAAACTTACGGGAGTAGTTAGTCATACCAAGGAACGATCTTAATTCCCTGATGTTTGAAGGTGTTTTAGCCTTTAGTACGGCTTCAACCTTCTTCCTCTGGGGATTTAATCCTTCAGAAGTTACCTCATGTCCGAGGAAATTGACATGGGTGCGACACCATTGTGCCTTTTGTAAAGACAGTTTAATTCCTGCCTCTCTTAACTGAGTGAGAACATGTCTAATCTCTAATATATGCTTATCAAAGGAAGTGCTTTTCAGCAAGACATCGTCGACATATGATAACGTTCCTCTCTCGAGTGCGTCAGGCATAGCTTTATGCATGAACACAGTGAATTCATGACCAGAGTTTATGTAACCGAAAGGCATACGGGTCCAGGTATACTGCTGCTTTCCAAATGTGAAGGCCAATTTGTATTGGTCTTCATTATGGACTGGTACAGTCCAATATCCCTGCGCACAGTCAATGGCAGTGAATATTTAGGATCACTGCATTTGTACCAAACATTGGTCTATGTATGGCGTTGGCCAACCAGACATATAGACGCGTTTATTTAGCTGTCGTAAGTCAGCGCATAAACGCCATTGTCCATTAGGTTTCAGAATCCCCAAGATTGGATTATTATACGAACTGTGCACTGGACGTATAATGCCCCTTTCCTTTAAATTCTGAATGATGTCTTGTAGACCATCATATGACGCTAATGGGAGTCTATATTGTTTGATAAATACAGGTGGTAAATTTGGATCAGTTTGTATTCTGGCTACGTGGAGGTTAGTTAACCCACAGTCGTAGGAATCTTTGGCAAAAATATCTTGGAATTCCAAAAGGATTTCCTTTAGCTGTTGCCGCTCAGCATCGTTGGAGCAACCGTCAGCTAAAGATATTTGCTCTTCTAGCCTTTCCTGAAATCCTGGAAAGATTTCAGGCTGGCCTATCTCATAAGCTTCTTCAAGCCTAGAAGTTAGGTCAGTTCGGTGTTGACTTACCTTTTCTCTTTGGTCGAGATACTCTTGTGATTCCTGCTCATTGAGCGGATGATCGAAGGTGATAGATGCTTCTTCGATTTTACACGAGCCTTCTTCAACGTTGAAGGGATATACAGATAGGATAGTGAATAATCCTTCTGGGGAGGAATGGAATATTTGATCGACAATTTCATCCTCAGTTAAGTATTCTTCAGGGATGAGGCCTATAATTTGGTTTTGAAAACCAAATGTATAGTACTCAGCATCCAATGCTAGACCTAATAATGTTCCTTTTGGTAAAGTAACACTATTGGGTGTAACATTGTTGACCATTATATAGGTGGGATTCTTACCAATACTTACCATTGGTGTATGTGTTACCACCATCCCTAATTGTTGTATGCTGTTGGATAAACAGATTAGGGCATCAGAGTTTTCCAATCTCTGACCCTCCTTGACCTGTAGGGGTAAAAGAAAATTACTTGTCCCCTGTGGAATGGTTATGTCATCAGGAACTTGGATACTTACCGCATATGGGAGTATTTGTCCTGATTTCAAGGCGTTTTCCTCGTGTAGGTATCCACAAGGATTACCTTTTAACCTTGTCCACAAGTTGGAATTAATCAGGTCAAGGTGTATGGCAAAGCGATGTATGACATCATTGCCAACGTAAACCTGATAGCGAGGTTCATTTATCACTAGAAATAAATGTTTAACGGTCTTATTTCCGATGGAAATAGATAGTAAACATTTTGCTATCACATTGTGACTCTCTGATTCGCCATCCAGATTCTGGATCCACCTGTCATGTGGGGAAGCGTACCTGATCATTTTAGGATTAGCGATCTGCTTTAACAGACTTCTGCTAATATAGCTGTTCTCACTCTTTAAGTCCAGCTTTGCATTCCTACTTCTTCCTAAGTCATTTATTTGAATAGGAAAGAATAGGTTGTTATTAACCCTTTCAATTCTGGCAAGGAATTGAGCATGACCTGCCAGATCTACAGATTCAACATAGTCTCTGTGGAGAGAAATGGTTAAAACATCACCTTCCAGAGAGACATTCTGGATCCTCTCTGGAGCAATTCTTATGGAATGCTCATCTACAGGTGCGATTGCATCATTCACCTGCAGGATAGTCACGTCAGGTGACTGACTATTCCTAAAATGTACCTCAATTGAGTCAGGTCTTTCTTCTATCACATAGCAGTTACGATCAGATTGAACATGTGATTTCTCATAGGTTATAGGAACCTTAGCTTGTGACCATACAATTCCATTCACACAGTCAATAATTGTGTTAAGTCTTCTGAGTATGTCTATACCCAGAATCAGTCGGTCATAGGGGAGATCTACCACTATCACCGGGTGTCTAAAGGTTTTGTTACCTATTTTAAACTTTAACCATGTATTGCCAATAACATGAAGGGCATTTCCTCCTACACTCAACAGAGCGTTGGGGAAATCTCTTAGCTTCGGCTTATCCGTTGCTAAGTCCATTACCTGCTGGAAGTAGGTATTGGATAAGATAGTGGCTTGTGATCCAGTATCTATTAACCCTTTAAAAGGCTGGGGTAACGAATCCTGTATTTCTACAGACATGTAGTACCTTCCTTCATGTTCTTCTAATTCACATAAGAAGTTAGAATGTGTCAACATATCACTCGTTTTCCATACGTTACCTGTCACAGCAGTAGTTTCTACCTGTACTGAGGAATGCTCAGTCTTACCCACAGGCCCATCCTTTTTAGGAATATCTTGAATTGTCAAGCGGGAACTAGTGGTCGGCATCTCATCAGTTAACCCTTTCAGGTCTGGATCCTGGAAACTAGTGGCTGCTGGGGCTATTTTAGCCTTTGGCTGCAATGAAAAAACAGAGGAACACGTTGCGCCTCCTTCACCCGGAAGTGAAGTGACGGTATAGGCAATAGGTTTCCTTACACAACTATTGTTTGTTTGACTGTTAGTACCTGGAAAGGAAACAGGGTTAGGCATTACATCTACTGACAACCTAGCCTGTTTAGTCACAGTGGCTATTATTGCTGCGGCACCTGTTGTTGTTGCTGCGGTTGCACAGGTAGTTCTGCAATTGGAGCTATCCCTAAAAAAGGATTTCTGGCAAAGACTTGGTTAATCTTTGTCATTTCCTCCATTAATTTGCCCATCTGGTCTGTCAATTGACCAACCTGACGACGCAAATTATTTCCCCCATTGCCGTTTTGTCTTTGCCCATTAGAATTTGGCTGGGATGGCTGAGACTGTTGGGAGTTATTGGAAGCAGATTGGTTGTTTCTGTTTCCATATCTCCTATTTCCCTGAGGATTCCTTCTCCATTGGGAATTGCCTTGGTTCTTATTAACCCAGGGGCGTTTATTCCCATTGGCATTGGACTTTTCAGAGTTATTAGAGGAATTTGCAGAATTACTTCTGGCGTTTTCCTGTTTCTGAGGTTTTGGAGATTTCAAAACCTCGGAATAGGTCCTCTTTTTCTGTTGGGTTTCTACACCTAACTGAATTTTAGTCTCTGACACCATTTTATCACCAGGTTTCTTAACCTTTGGCTGATTTTCGTCATGTGCATGGTGTATAGTATACAATTTCATGCACTGACTGACTAGCCATTCTAATGGTAACTTACAATCGTAATCTCTTGCGAGATTCATTTGTATGTTTACTGGCATGGCATGAAAATACAGATCTTTGAAGTCTGTGCTTTCATACCTGGGTTTTCTTTGGGCCACAGAGTATGCATTTTTAAGAATTATTAAAAATTCTCTGGGGCTTTGATCTGGACGGCACTTTAAGTTATAAAGCGCCTTCTTTGCAGAAGCAATGGTTTTATACTTACCATATTCCATGATTATTTCATATTTCATCTTGGACCAGGACATTAACTGTATAGCTTGAAGACTTTCTAGATAAACACGACACATTGAATCAAAGGTCCATGTAATGAACCATTTCTTATGAATGTCATCATACATGCCCAATGAATTCATTGCTCTATCATAATTTTCCAGATGTTCAGATATGTTTCCTGAACCTCTAGAAAATTGTGGGACAGTCTCTCTAAGGAATTTGATGACCTTTGGTGTTTCATAAACAGGCATCGTTGATTTACGACCTCTGTTTCTGTGTTTGGGTAAACGTCTATGCGATCTGTCTGCTGAAGAGGAATTAGACCCGTACAACAGTGCAGATGGCATATCAGTTACATGGCCTTCAGAGTGGACAGTGCAATCACTTTCACTCCCATCACTCTGAGCTTCTTGTTCACTGTCACAATTCTGATCTGCATCAGAATTCTGCCAGTGAACAGAACCATGTCTGTTTTCATTCCTATCACTTTGAATCTGATTCCCTCTGTCAAGCTTGGCCAAGACAGCTTTTTCAAACTGTTCTGCCCAAGATTGCCAAGGTGGCTTGGTAATGTCATGAGATGGAGAATCTTGTTCCACAGGTGATTTTTTAGAATTACTCACATCTTTACTTACAGACTGTTTTATGAAAACCTGGTTTGGTGTGGGAAAATCATAATAAGGAGGGGATTTACAAATAGTCCTTTCTTGTATTTTTGTGCAACTTTTTGGCACAGAATGATGACTACCAACCTCACTGTCTAATTTCTGACTCTCCTTTTCATACTCATCCAATTGCATTTTAAGCTGATTTATTTCCTGTGCATATTTATCCGACAAAGCTTCCATTTCTTTTTCATGATCAGCCTGACGAGTTTTATGCTCAGCAAGTAAATCTTGGTATTTCCCATTTTGAATGCCCAGATCGTCACTGTACGTGTCCAATTTGGCATTCAATGACTTGTTTTCATCACACACCTTAAGAAGTGCTGTCATAAAGAAAGGCCAAGAGTGTATTATGTACGCCATTTTCCTTTCTATGTTCTTTTGTTCAGCAATTTCTTTAAGATATATGATGATGTGTTCATCAGTTAGAATGGTGTGTTTAGCTTCCCATTCTATGCTTTTCAACCAAACCTCATAGGTTGCATCATTTTTCATATGTTTATGAATATGAACTAGAGCATGTTTTCTTAGGTCTTCAATTATTTCAGTATTATCTGTTACAGATGTATTGCTGGATTCAGCCATATTTCTATATACTGATTTAATCTCAATACAAAACTATTTTCTATATCAAGATTAAATTGCATGAATTACACCAATGTTATTATATATGAAATATAATTTCAACTTAAACGATCTCAGCACCGTGCCTCCAATATGTGGGGATATTTATGGGATAATAATAGTAAACAGTTGAGAATTGCCCACTAATTCAATTCTCAGATCCCAAATATCGTTATCGTGTTAAGTGAAATGTATACCATATAAATAATATTCACAGTTTTATAAAAATATATTTTATTTGTTTATGACAAATTAATTAATAATAATATGTAACATGCATGACAATAATCAATGAATATCCAGTATAAAATGGTATGCAATACAAAGGAATGGGTATTACGTTTCAATGGCTAACTAGCATTTTCTGTCAAGACTTTATTTATGACTATCTTTAACACAGACTTAAAGTGAAACTTTTCACAGCGAAGAACAGAATTCCTCAGAGTGCAGCGTAAGGTCGTAAAGTTTAGCTGACAGTTAGAATAACCATTTCAATGCTGGCTAGATCTCCTAAATAGTTAAGATCTATTCTTATGTAATTTTAAATAAAATAACATTTAAACCAATTCATTAGTCATTTCCTGGAACCATCCAATAAGAGAATCTACCATATTTTATGAGCAGAGTTTGTTTTTAATTTGTCTAAAAGATATCTTATCTTAATTTAGAGCAAATCAATACACCTGGATAAAAACAACGGTATGCTAACATGTGATAATATCACATCAATATATAATTATTCTTAATTCCACCTGCAGAATGGAATGTTTATAACTATATATTCTTTAGTTAACTAAGATTACTTAATATGGAAATCTGACCGTGCTTTATCCAGTCATATATAATGCTATTAATAAATTTTAATTAATTTAATTAATTAAATGAAACCAGTATAATTACCAGTTGAGTAGATATTTCATCCGATTGGTAGTCTCAGGAACTTATTTGGATGTCTCTCTGCATGGAGGTTGGAGTCCCCAAACTTCCAATTCCTCTCTCCTCTTTTCCTTTCTCCTTTGCATCTCTTGCATACCCTGCATATCTCTATCTTCCCTTTGTCTTAACTTTTAAAGGGCCAGACTCTCTGTACGTCATCAGTTGATAACCCAATAGAAGCACTAGAGGTGTGGTTATCTTCCAGATCGCAATTTAGTTATTTGATCTATAGAGGGCAGTCTTGTCCCACTAAACATACCTATCCAGGAAAGAGTTAACTTTTCCTGGTGGCTATTTTGACGTCATTTTGCGTTATCTTTATAGTGCCATAATTTAAAATTTCAAAGGGTTTCTTAAATTTTGTCCAGACTATGTGTCTGGCAAATCTGAGTTTTGACCCGTAACTTACAATGGGACCTTATATGTATAGACAGTTAAATTTTATTATTTAATCTTCTCTGTCACAATTGTCTGGGTTTAGAATTGATTATATTCTTCTTATCACTTGTTTATACTATGCATTCCTTTTAGCTCTGACAAAGTGGCTAGTCTTACAGAAAGAAATCTTGTGTCTTTTTTTTGTTAACTTGGAATAACAAAATGGAGTCTGGTCTGTTCAGAGTGACTCAGAATATACACTTTTAGTTTCTATCATAGCACAAGATGTCTGCCGATATAAATACTCTGACAAGATGGATCTGTCACAGGAGAGTTTGGAGAATAGTGGAGAAATGCTCTAGGTCAAGACATTGGAGGTTTCTGTGAGAGTGATGTTCAGACGGTGGTGTCAATTGGGTCTTAGGTATGCCAATCTCAAAAGTCAGCAGATGGTGGTCAGATAGAGGAAAAGGAATATTGGAGAGATTAGAAGCAGTACAGAGGTTGGTGAAGGCAAGATCAAGAGTGTTTCCCGCTGTATGGGTTGCTAAATTGGACCATTGCGTAAGGCCAAAGGAGGAGGTTACAGAGAGCAGACGAGAGGCATCAGTGCAATTGGGGTTGTTGATTGGGATATTAAAATCCCCAAGTATAAGGGAAGGAGTGCTAGATGAGAGGAAGTTGGGAAGACAGGATAGGATAAGCAGAGGTGGGGTGGGGGGGTTAGTAGATGATAGCAATTCTTAAAGGAGTGGGTTTAAATAGGCGGACAGTGTGAAATTCAAAAGAAGAAAAGGATAGGGCAGGGGGAGTTATGATTGGTTGAAATGTACATTGAGGGGAGAGAAGGATGCCTACGCCACCTCCTTTACAGTTGAGTCTGGGAGTGTGAGAGAATTGTAGCCCACCAAAACATAAAGAGGCAGAAGTAGCGCTATCAGAGGGGGACAGCCAGGTCTCTGTAAGTGTAAGCAGTGTGAGTGAGTTTGAGATAAAAAAGTCATGTATGGTTGTTAATTTTAAATTACTGCAGATGGAGCAGGCATTTCAGAGTGCACAATGACTTTTGGTAAGTGAGGGTAAAGGACAGGGTATTGTGATGAGGTTTGTGGGGTTTCTGGTTGTCTTAGTGTGTATAGAGAAGGTGAAGAGCCCTGGATTGGGAGAGACATCACCAGCTGCTAGAAGTAGGAGAGAAAGTGACAGGAGTTGTGAATGGGTTTTGTATGCATGGGGTCTAGGATGAGATCGATTGTGGGTCGGAGTGAGAGTGTAGAGAAATGAGTGTAAGGCATGAGATGAGAGAAAGGGGGAGTATAGCAGAGAGGGGCATATGTAAATGTGGATGGGGGATGATTGAAGTGGGTGTAAGGAGACAACATACGTCTATTTACCAAAGACAACCTCTGGATATGACGCTGAGCACGGGCACTCATGGTCGACCATGGCGAGGTCCGTTCTAAATTAAATCTGTCCTGTGAAACCGCTGTTTGGTCTTGCCCACCGTGCTGCAGCTCAGTTTCGGGGTCTTGACAATCTTCTTATAGCCTAGGCCATCTTTATGTAGAGCAACAATTCTTTTTTTCAAATCCTCAGAGGGTTCATTGCCATGAGGTGCTATGTTGAACTTCCAGTGACCAGTATGAGAGAATGTGAGAGCGATAACACCAAACTAAACACACCTGCTCGCAATTCACACCTGAGACCTTGTAACACTAACGAGTCACATGACATCAGGGAGGGAAAATGGCTAATTGGGCCCAATTTGGACAAACTTACACTTAAGGGTGTACTCACTTCTGTTGCCAACGGTTTAGACATTAATGGCTGTGTGTGTTATTTTGAGGGGACAGCAAATTTACACTGTTATACAGGCTGTACAGTTAGCACTTTACATTGAAGCAGAGTGTCATTTCTTCAGTGTTGTCACATGAAAAGATATAATAAAATATTTAAAAAAAAATGTGAAGGGTGTACTCATTTTTGTGAGATACTGTATATTTAATAAAACCATGCTAATTACAATGTTCAATTAGCCTTTAATAATTCTGCAAATACTTTCCCAACCACAAAAGTTAAGCTCACAGGTCTATAATTTCCAGGAAAAATTTTGAGCCCCTTTTGAATATAGGAACCACATCAGTCTTTCTCTTTCACTTATCTACACACTTTCCGCAGCTACTTATGTGTGAATACCACCAGGCATTGGGTCTTTGTTTACATTAACTCTCTTTAGTTGCTGTATTACCTTTTCTACAATATTCCAGTCACAATTTTTCAGAATGTTTTTTGCAGTAATTATTTGCATATCCCTTGCAATAGGTTCCTCCTTAATATATACTGAGGAAAATTAGTTATTTAAAATTACTGCCTTTTTCCTGGTCTTTATTAACTAACACGCCCATCTTGTTTTCAGTGTACCTACGCTTTCATTTTTATTTTTTTTAGAATCTCTGTACTTAAGAAAATTGGATTTCTTATATCTTATCAGCTTTGTCTGAATTAATTGCTTTTAATACCCCTTTCTTATTTAACCTGCTGACTTAACCACATTAGATTCAATTTGTTTTTTTATATTTATTACCCAATGGCACATACTGAGAAGTGTACCTTTCTAAATTTGTTCGAAGATATTCTATTTAGCCACTAAAAAGGTTATGCCAGTCAATTAGTCTATTTCAAATGATATATTTTATTAAACCTATGTGAGTTTATTTCACAAGACACTATATTGCTATTTCTAATTAATACCCTAATAGTTTATTTATTGAGACACAGGAAGGGGGTCCCATAACTTGCCCATTATGCTGCCTTGTGCGGGTCCCTCCACTCGGTCTGCCGTGGGAGAGAGCCCAGCACAGCCTCCTGTCTGCAGCCTCCTGTCTCCTGTAGTTACCACGGCAACACTCTGATACTTCCAGATCTCACAAGACACTAACTACATGGTCTGCAGCTCTGCACCCGGCGGAGTTGCAGACAGGAGAACAAGACCATTGGACCTCCAGGGAGAGACCACTGGACCACCAGGGAGAGAAACCACGGGGCCACTAGACCACCAGGGAGAGAAACCACCAGGGAATGACTTAGAAAAAAAGGTATTTCAGTATGAGGAGGCTGTTCTTTGAAACACAGCCTCCCATACTACTACCCCCCGCTTCCACACTGTCACCCCATCACACACACCATCAACCCCCACACACACAATGTCACCGTGCCACAGTCACAAGCTGAAGACATTCAGCATACACACACAATCATGAAATGTAGCTTTGCCATCAACACAATGCACAAAGCCCACAGACAGCCCCATACACACAACACACCACAAGCAGCTACCCCACACACATATTCCCAGACACAAACATACACATGCTCACAAAGACATAGATTCTCACACAAGGATACTCTCTGGCAGATACACACTTTCAGGCTCATACATAGGTAGAGAATTCCAGACACACTCAGAAATACACACAGCCAGATACACATTGTGAGTGTATGTTTGTATTTGTCAATGTGTGTGTCTCTGTGCATCACTGTATTTGTGTGTGTGTGTATGCATGTATGTATATCAGGGTGTGTATATGTGTGCATGTATTAGTGTGTATTTTGTTTATGGCTGCAATGTGAGGGTTATAGGGGCAATGCAATGGTAAAGTGACACTATTTTCTTATCTCTTATCTGATTTTTCTCTTATCTGGTTTTTTTTTTAAAGTTTTTTTGCTCAACTAACATTTAAATTTTTGTTTCCAAAAATTGTATACATACCAAACTATGATGTCTTAACCCCTTAAGGACCAAACTCCTGGAATAAAAGGGAATCATGACATGTCACACATGTCATGTGTCCTTAAGGGGTTAAAGGGAGTAATCACCAGAATAGTTACAGCTTATTATATTTGGTCTGGTGAGTATAGTCATTCCCTCTTTGCAGTAAGCATTGTCTTTTCAGAGAAAATGCAATGTTTACATTACAGCCTGTGAATACCTCCATTGGCCACTCCTCATATGGCTAATAGAGGTGCTTCCTGGGGCAGGGCTGCACAGCGTGCAGCACTGCCATTCAGTGTCTCCACCCTCTGCGTGGTTGATTCAATGCTTCTCTATGAGGAAATGCAGGTTGGCCAGAGCTGTATTTGACTTGTACTGGCTCTGCCCCTGATCTGCCTCATTGATAGTCAGCCAATCCTATGGAGAAGCAATTTGATTAGCTCAGACCACTACTTCTGATGTCAGCCAAGGTGGCAGATCAGGGGCAGAGCCAGCAGCAGAAGCAGACTGCAATAAAAGTAAGATTTTGTTATATTTAGGAGGGGCAAGGGGGCCAGATTATGGATTTAATACTGTAGAGTGAGGAATACATTTTTGTGTTCCTGACCCTATAGTGTTCCTTTAATTTAAAATCTCTGTACCCAGCTCTGCAAACTCGTCCATTAATGTAACTATAGCTTCTTATACACACACAATGCAACCCCTATTATTTTCACTTTGGGTGATATTAGGGGCCTTATGTAGGAGTTTTGTCTCAAAAAGTCTGGAGCCGCCACTGCTGAGAGGCATACAGATACACACACACTGCCAGACATACAGATACACACACACACACACAGTCAAACATTCTAATACACACAGAGACACCCACACACACTGTCAGACATACAAATACACACAGAGACACACACACACTGACAGACAAGTCAAAATACACGCTTTTATAGCCACCTTCCAGTTTCCTTTCTGAGGCTGTTGGATGTTAGGGATGCCATTCAGCCTGTGCCCCCTGCTTCTCCTCTGTCATCCTGTCTCAACAGGTACCAGCCCTGATCAACTACTCACTGCCTCCCCCTCACGTGCGGCTCTACATCTCTCTAATCAAGGAGCCCGCTCGTACTGTTAAAGGGCCCCATTGCAGACTAGGCCCCTGCTGACAAATGATGGCCTTAAGTGCAGAGGACATCCGATGGGCCCCTTTAGTGTTCATTGATACAGTACATATTCATGTTGCTACATATGCTCTAGAACAGTTGGGTATGTTTCCTTGAGATCTGTGTAGATGAAACACCACTCTCCACTGTTCTCTCACCATTGTTGCTAATGTCAGGCTACCAAACTATGAGGTATTAGCTTAATGCTCTGTCATATTTAAGCTGGGGAGTTGTGTGAGTGAAGCTGAAGACCACAATGTACTGCTTTGGTAGCAAATCAGTACAGCACAGTTTCAATCTTAGTAAGGAGATTTTTATTAATGGTGTCAAATAAATGGGTGATGTTGTTTTGGGCACCATGTGGCCTTTATCAAACCTAACATATCATTGCTCAACATCCATTTAAATATGGTCTTAATTAGACAGAGGGGGTGGATTCCCACCCTCAACAATGATAACTGACATGTATAATCACCCCCGACACTCTGTCTAATTAAGACCCTATTTAATTGTACTTTGAGCAGTTACAGTTGTGCTCAAAAGTTTTCATACCCTTGGAGAATTGGTAATATATATACCATTTTTACAGAAAACATGAGTGAGCAGGCAAAACACATTTCTTTTATTTCTTATAGGATTAATTTTCAACTTTAAGTTATGACAGAATGTCACAATCATAAAACATGGCAATAAAGAAAAAAATGAAATATAAGGATATAAAAACAGTGTGCAGTCTTTTGTAACCCAATTCTTGCAGGTGGTATAGCTGCCTATTCATCATGGCAAAATGCCTCCAGGTCATGCAAAGTCTTCGGTCATCTTGCATGAACCAGACGATCTCCTGATATTAAGGTCAGGAGACTGTGATGGCCACCCCAGAACCTTCACCTTTTTCTGCTGTAATCATTGAAGGGTCAACTTGGCCTTGTGCGTAGGATCATTGTCATTCTTGAAAGTCAAAGAGCATCCCATACGTAGCCTTCGTGCAGAAGAATGCAAATTGTCTGCCAATATTTTCTGATAACATGCCTGCCATCAATTTCCACATGATTCACCTTCACTTTAGATCTCACACATCCACAAAATATCAGTGAGCCACCACCATGCTTCACAGTGGGGATGATATTCGTTTCACTATAGGCCATCTCCAAACATAGCGCTTATGGCTGTGATGGCCATGGCTTATGATCTTGTCACTCCAAATTACAGTGTGCCAAAGCTGTGAGGTGTGTCAAGATGTTGTCGGGCATATTGTAACCGGGCTTTTTGTGGCATTGGTGCAGTACTGGCTTCTTTCTGGCAACTCGACCATGCAGCTCAGTTTTGTTGTTTTGTTCAAGTATCGTCGTATTGTGCTCCTTGAAACAACCACAAAGATCCCTGAATTTTCCACTTCTTAATAAATGATTGAACAGTACTGACTGGCATTTTCAAGGCTTTTTATATCCTTTCCCATCCTTATAAAGTTTCATTACCTTGTAACGCATGTCTTTTGACAGTTCTTTTCTTTTCTGCTCCCCATGGCTCAGTGCATCCACGTGAGAGCTAACAAACTAATTGACTATTTATACACAGAAATCAAACTAACATGCAAATATAATATAAGTGGAGCTCTACTATACCTGAATAATAGTATTGAGGATGGGTGCACTTGGTGTAGCACTTTACAAAAATCTGTGAACAATAAATAACATAATAATAATGCAGATGGTATGAACAATAATAAATAAATGTGGATGAAAAAAAATTTCAACTCACAAGGAGAGATTTAAAAGAAAAATCTAAATTTTTTCCGAAAAATATGATTTCTAACTAAATCAAAACATTTTAAACAATGGTAATGATAGAAGTAAATAAAATAAAGAATACCAATAAGTATCAGAAAAGTCTGTCACAGGTAGAAATGAAAGCTCTGAGGATCTTACAGAAAAATGAAGATATTGTTATTAAACTGGCAGATAAAGGGGGAGGAGTTGTAGTTTTATTGAAGGAAAATTATGTAAAAGAAGCCAAAAGACTCTTATTAGATGAAAAGATGCATGACAAATTAAAATCCAACTCAGTCAAGTAATTAGAGGGAAATTTGAAAAATATATAAATGAAAGGATTAGAAAAGAATATTTTAACAGAAGCAGAAGCTAAATATTTATGTAATATTTATTTTTAAACCCCCAAATTCCTGTTTTTTACTGTTTGCCAAAAATGCATAAACATCTAACTAACCCTCCTGGGAGACCAATTTTTTCTGGAGTAGACAGCATTTCATAAAGAGTATCCGAATATATTGATATATTACTTCAACCAATAGTAACAGAAAGTCCTTCTTACTTGAATGATACAATCAACATATTGAGAATACTTGGTGACATAAAATGAGAAGAGGACTACATACTTGTTACATGCGATGTAAGTTCCCTCTATAGTATTATCCCACACAACAAGGGAATAGAGACAGTGGAATACTTTTAAAATAAATCTAATTTTGGGGGCGTGGCCTGGCAGCTCATGGACACAGATGTGTGAGCTGTTAGCTCCGACGAGGGTGCACAAACCGCAATGATTTGACGAGCGCAAACCGCCCAGACCGACTTACAAAAGGCTTACCTGACAAGCCCAAGCCACCATGTCCCAAAGAGCGCAAAAAAAAATGAAATTGCGCCCAACAGCCCTTCAAATATCGGCTCTCACCCCACCGCGCAGCAGAGCACAAGATGGCGCCGGAGGCCCTGACTCACCCACAGCATGCTCTGAAGGGAGTGACAGCACATCCATCTCCCATAACAACGCGGCTCCTGCCTCAGAAACGGCTCTGCATCGCATGCTCCAAGAGCTACAGCAGAATCTCCAAGCAGAATTCGCCAAATTGGCCCGGGACGTCCGCGCAGACATTAAAGAGATAAGTGCGCACACCGCCATATTAGAGGATAAAACAGAGGAAATCATAGACGCGCATAACAACCTAGCCGCAACCTGGGAAACCCTGGAAAACCGACTTACCTTCCTGGAGGCTAAGATAGCGGACCATGAGGATCGCGATAGACGCAACAATATTTGTCTGCGCGGCATACCAGAGGAAATCAAACCCTCTGAACTAAGAGATTATGCCATAGGCCTATTCAAGGCCCTCTGCCCACAGCTTAGTGACGCCGACCTGTGCCTTGATCGCATCCACCGCCTGCCGCGGCCTAAATTCTTAGCAGCAACTGCGCCTAGGGATGTAATTACACGCATCCACTACTTCACCTCTAAAGAAGCAGTACTGAGAGCGGCAAGAAACCCTGACAGCATCCCAGCTGAATTCTGAGGCGTGAAGCTATTCGTGGACCTCTCTGCAGCAACCCTGGCGAAGCGCAAAGCACTGTCACCAATCACCCAAGCACTCAGGGATGCAGATATCCTATATAAATGGGGCTATCCAACACGCATCATCGTGAGGCGAAATGGAGTGGAACACCAAATACAATCGGTAGATGATGGGACCCGACTACTAAGCGACTGGAATTTACATATCAAACCTCCAGACGTGAAAGATTCAGCGAGCAGAACTACCAAGTCGCCCACAAAAATCTCTAAGGACTGGTCCACTGGGACAAGACATAAGTGACATAAGACTAAGCTTAACGCATCGGGCTGCGCAGCCCAGCCTAATGCATCATCTTACCGCCTAGATACGTGAGCATGCTCCATGTCTGTATAATTGTTTGTAATGTTTTTTGTTGTATATGCTTAGTATGTGGTTAACAGAATACCTAGCATAACAGACACGTAGCCATCAGTCACGAACTAATGTGGAGATGATAGATGATTACCAGATTCCACTTCCACAGAGGCGGGCTATATGGCATCCCAAGCTAATACCAACGGCAGTTAAATACCCACAAAGACACCCTCCCCCATTGTGGCTCCATAGGGCCGACAAAGACCTCGTTGTGGTCTGATACACAGTATCTGACCAATTTTTTGTACATAGTTCCCCAGTGGGGAGTTATCCCTTTACACCCCCGACCCCCCTCCCATACCCCACTTAATACTAATAACTGTAGGTTGCTAACCTTAGATACTCACTACCATGATATAGCTACCATAGGCGAGACCGCACTGCATAAAGGCTTACTCAAAGCCACCCAGAACAAGACTCAGATTCGAAAAGCACACCTTATTTTTCCCACATTACACTGCGAGAAGAAGAGTGTCCCCGCTACATCCCCATGGCGTTAGTAGTTTTCTCACTCAACGTCAAAGGCCTAAATACACCACACAAAAGGAGGCTAGCTCTCGAAGAAGCTAAAAGGATGAAGGCCGCAGTGGCTTTCTTCCAAGAAACCCATTTCCTAACCTCCAAACTGCCCAGGTTCTCATCAAAAGAATACCCGATAGGATATCACACTGGCTACTCAAAAAAGAAAAGAGGAGTCTCCATTCTCTTCAGCAAAGATGTGGCTTTTTCCTTGCACAAGAAGATTGGGGACAAAGAAGGACGCTTCCTTCTGCTCCAATGCCTTATAAACAATGATCCATACACCTTCATAAATGTATACGGCCCACATGATAACCAAAAAGCGTATCTAGACAAAATCCTAACACTAGCAAACACATACCAATTTGGGACGACGATCATAGGGGGAGACACAAACTTTATTTTAGACGACCAATTGGATACCTCCTCCACCCTTCACGTTACGCAAAGAACGAAGACTAAACGTACCGTATCCACGACCACTGCCAAAACACAGTTGACCAACTCGGGATATGTGGATATATGGAGAATCCTACACCCTTCCGAAAAGGATTTCACCTTCCATTCCCAAGTACATAACTCTTACTCAAGAATAGATAGATTCCTCATACACAACACAACAATCCCAACAATTCAATCCACCAACATAGCGACCATCACATGGTCGGACCATGCACCGATTACCCTTACCATGACAACTCGATTCCCCACCAAAGGACGTGGTTCGTGGCGCCTGAACGAATCTTTACTACGCAATCCCCAAATTACTACACAAATAAAAACAGAACTAGAAGCATATTTCCACACAAACACTACCGCAGACATTTCCGTAGATACACTGTGGCGTGCGCACAAAGCCGTGCTCAGGGGCCTGTTCATCAAACATGCTAGTTACGCCAAGAAGCAAAGATTACACACATATAATACTCTGATCCAAGAAATAACGACCCTCACACACACAAACAAAATAAACCCATCGCCAGAACATTATAACACGTTGAGAACTTTACAAGCACAATTAAATGAATTTGAACTAGACAAAACCAACTACATCCTCCAGAAGTATAAACATAAATTCTTTGCACAAGGGAATAAATCGGGCAAACTTCTCGCGGCCATGTTAAAGGCCCGCACGGCCAACCCTAAAGTAGCATACATTATGGCACAAGGGAACAAGAAACTCATGAACCCACAGGACATAGTAGAGGAATTCGCGCAATACTATAGCTCATTATACAATCTCAAAGATGACCCCACAACGACCACACCGACCAAAGCACAAGTACGAGAGTACTTAGATACAGTAACACTACCTACACTAACCCAGACAGAAATTGACACAATCACTAAGCCAATCACAACGGAAGAACTGAGAAACACAATATCGAAATTACCCCCTCATAAGTCCCCAGGCCCAGATGGTTTTACCAATTTGTACTACCAAACCTTCTCAGAAACCCTTACCCCACACCTCTCCAAGCTCTTAAACCACTACTACACCAAAGGCGAAATGCCCTCTGAAATGCTACAAGCACACATATCAACACTCCCGAAGCCAGGCAAACCAGCGACGGTCTGCCAGAATTTCAGACCCATCTCTCTACTCAATTGCGATACAAAAATCTACGCAAAAATTTTAGCTAACCGCCTTCAAAACATACTAACTCGCATAGTTCATAACGATCAATCAGGCTTCATCAAAAATAGACAAGGGTCAGACAACACGAGGAAGATTTTAAATATCTTAGCCCACATGGAGACACGCAAAACAGAGGGCCTCCTTCTGGCATTAGACGCCGAAAAGGCCTTTGATAGGCTCAATTGGGAATACATGGAACAAGTACTTCTTAAATTTGGCTTCCCTAGCTCGTTTATTAAGGGCATAATGGCACTATACTCCAAACCATCCGCTAAAGTCACGAACACAGGCTTTATTTCGAACCCCTTCCACATCACCAACGGCACTCGCCAAGGATGTCCACTCTCACCTCTATTATTTATATTCTCTCTTGAACCTTTGGCCTACAAGATTAGAACCCACATAGACATTGCGGGAATCCCCGTAAAACAAGCAAACTACAAATTGTCCATGTTCGCAGATGATATCCTTATTTCCCTTACGAGACCAGAACATTCCCTACCGCACATTATGAGCACATTGGAAGAATACGGCAAAATTTCCTATTATAAATTGAATCAGGCCAAAACCCAAGCACTTCCCACATGTCTTCCTGTCACAACCGTACAAACGCTGAAAAAGCTATACTCGTTTGACTGGAGACAGACCCATGTAACATACCTAGGTGTGAAAATAGCCGCCACTTATAGAGGAATTAACACATTAAACTACTCCACAATACCACACATGTGCAAACAGACCCTGCACAAGTGGAAAGATGTCATGCTATCATGGATGGGCAGGATTAATGCCGTAAAAATGATAGTACTCCCGAAACTGCTTTATGTATTTAGGATGCTTCCAATACCTCTCTCCCCCACATTGAGCAAACAAATCCAAACGATAATAACAAAGTACGTATGGGAGAACAAGAAACCCAGAATACCATCGATTCTTCTACAAACACCCAACAAAGAAGGCGGACTAGGTTTCCCTAACATAGCAACTTACCACAGAGCAGCGATTCTCGAAAACGCGATAAAATTACACGCACCACCCCACACACTACAATGGGTGGATCTCGAAAACAATTATGACCCCGCAGGGTCAGCGGTAAATCATATGTGGACGCCTAAACAAATTCGGGACAAACGCAAGGATCTGTTACCACTTACCAAACACCTGATACAGACCTGGGACCACTTACACCGTGCAAGGACAACGGAGAGCAAATTCTCACCCTGGGCTCCCATCACAGCTCTCACCACTGTGTCACCCTGGTTGTCCCTGGACAAATGGAGGGAACTTGGAGTAACCCGCATTATGGACATATGCCACCAAGGGGCTATACTACCCTTTCCAGAAATTCAAAAAACGCATAACCTACCAGCATCCTACATCTTCCCATATCTCCAACTTAAAAGCTTACTTGCTAATAAAGTAGCACCCCCAACATCACACGTAAGCCCCACAGACCACGACCTACTATTACTGTACTATAGGTGCCACAACTCACCGATCAAACCGAAGATGCTCTCATTGAGCTACACAGCTTTAAGAAATCAAATTCCACTTCCAGAGTTCAAATACAGATTGCACTGGGAACAAGAATGCGCACTGTCATTCACAGACAAGCAATGGACAGCATCGCTCCAAGCCCTAAAGGGTATCACCGCTTGTTATTCACATATCGAAGCACATAAAAACTACTCTACAGTTGGTACTACACACCTGACAAACTCCACAGGATCTACCCCCACACCTCGGCCAAGTGCTGGAGATGTGGGACGGAACGAGGCACAATGACCCATATCTAGTGGAACTGTCCGAGCATTACACCCCTATGGACGGAAGTCCATCAGACATGGCAAGAATTGGGGATCAAACAACTACCACTCACACCCCTACTGACTCTCTTCCTCCAATACCCCAACTCAATACCTTACACGGACAAACACCTGACAGCGATGATGATCCTAGCAACCCGCAATCTCATAGCGTGTCACTGGAAAAAAACGGAATGCCCCACCACCACAATGTTACACCACAAAATTAGACAATACCTCCGATATGATCTGCTCACAGCCCACACTCACAAACAGACCTCCACCACACTCCTTAATTGGCGAAGATGGACAGAATGGGTAGCTCTTAAGGGGAACGCAGACGAGGCCATAATTACTACTAGAGATTGACACTATAGATTGAAGCCAACGACCATAGGCTGTTGGCACCCTGAATACTCGAGGTCCGTCAATAGACCTATACCACGATGCGAGGGAACAGAATAGGACACATTGTAATAATCACAACAAAAATAATCAGAATAACAACACAGCATAAATTAGCGTAAAAGTACTCAAGCGACAACAAGCTGCAGTACTATATAACACACAAAAATGTAACCAACTGCACCCTTGTATCTCTGCACCTATGTAATCTGATACCTTAGATCAAATATGTATACGTGCCAAGCTAAACTGTGTCTATATACATGTTTACTTAAGAAGATCTAACAAGCAACCTGAAAGAAATTTGTATTTGAATGTCCTCCACCTTCCCCTCCCCTCTTCCTTTCTGTACCCCACCCTACCCCAGACTTTGTTCAATACAATAAAATACGAATTGAAAAAAAAAAATAAATCTAATTTTAACAAAGAACAAATCGATTTTATTATTGGAGGTATACTTTTAATTCTCACCAATAATTTTTTTTTGTTTAAGGATAGTTGTTTTTCTTCAAATTAATGGAACAACGATGGGTACCAAGTTTGCACCCAGTTACGCAAATTTATTCATGGAGTACTGGGAAGAAAGGTTTATCCATCATAATACTTCTTAAGCGAACTTGGTTGCTTATCGCCGTTTCATTGACGACATATTTTTTATTTGGAAAGGAGATGAACCAAGTCTTATGAATTTTTAAAATTATCTAAATGCTAATAACTGGGGGATTATATTAACTTCCATGCAGAGTAAAGAAGAGTAACTTTTTGGATCTTACTATTTATAGAAAATGGGAAAAGACACACAAGGAATTTTTTTTAAAGAAGTTGATTCAAATAGTTATATAGACTTAAAATATACTCCATGGCTTACTAATGCACCGAAGAGTCAATTTATGAGAATGAAAAGGAATTGTACACGAGAAAAAGATTTCATATGACAGACAAATATAATTAAAGAACAGTTTATCGAAAAGGGTTATAAAGAAAAGGACCTTCAAATGAGTATAGAGGAAATCAAAAAGATGGAAAGGAAAGATATACTCACTTATAGGAAAAAACGACATAAGGAAATTAATAAAATAAAAGTCCCATTTATTTGCAATATCTCCGCCAGTAATAGAAAAGTGCAATATACCATTAAAAAACATTGGCATCTCTTACACGATCCCATTCTTAAAAATACACTACCACCAAAACAAAGAATTGTACACAGGGGATGTAAAAATATAAAGAGCATATTAGTGAGTAGTAATTATAAAGATCCATTAAAAGCAAATAATTTCCTAGATAGCAATAAATGTTTCTCTGGGTGTGGAGGTTGTCTGGCATGTAGAGAAACTAACAGCAAAAAGAGAAATGTAAAAATATTAAGGGATTTACAAAGATACATTTTATAATAAGAGATCAATTAACTTGTTTTTCCAAAAATATTGTTTATATGCTAAAATGTCCTTGTGACATGCTATATATTGGGAGTGTCTACACATCAGAATATCAGAACACTAAAAAAAGGTGTAGAAACACATAGTGTATCCTATCATTTTAAGAATTATCATAATCAAAATCCAAAATACCTCACTTTTTGTGCACTTAAATCAGTCAAAAGAAATTGGAGGGGAGGAGATTTTATGAAAATAATTGGGATTGAAGAAATTAGATTTATTTTTTATTTTAATACACTAGCCTCCCATGGTTACAATTTAGATTTTGAAATATGTATTTTTTTTAACTTGATATAATCTTTGTAAAATTGTTATTTTTAACATTTTTTTAGATTGCAAATTCTTATGTATTTTTTTTATGTATCCTATTAATAATTTTAAAAGAAATACTAATCCAGTCAAAAAATCTCCAATTTTTCCCTCCATTTTCCTTTATGAAGAATTAATTCATGATGATACTTTATAGTGGTGTTCACATTTTATTATATAATATGCAACTTCAGACAAAATATGAAGCACTCTTTGGTAGCAGTTTTTAATTTTAATATGTATTTTTTGAGCTATAAGGTAAATGTTATGTTTATGTTCATATTTCTGATTGCCATTATGCTTATGTTTGGAATTTGGGGCAATATGCACTTAATTAAAGTTTCCTGCACGGCATGAGCGTTGATTGATTGATTTTTTCGCAAAAAAATGCGGAAGTGGAACACAAATTTGTGTTCCACAGAGAGCGTAAGCAGATATCAAACCATGTGATCAACAGACTGACGGAACGTGCGTTGCACAGGACGGAACGTGCGTTCCATTGAGAATACTTCCGGGTATACAGATGCTGGCAATTTAGAAATGAGAATGGTACAAAAGACAGAACTGATTTTTGAGGAAGCCAGCTAATTGCGAAACGCGTTTTGGACTAAGAATACCTTAAGTATTTTTGATCATTAGATCATATTTTATTTGATTTGTGTTTATAAATTCATTCATTCATCAACATCATTAAAGTCTTCCTGTCTATCCCTGCCGACCAACACTTGGGTTTTAAAGACACAGAAAAAGGCTGTGGATCTCCCTTAAGGATCCAAGGGTGTTATACACTAGAGCCAGGTGGCCCTTTGGCTCTCTACTTGTGAGTTGAAATTTTTTTAATCTACTTTTATATACTATTGTTCATACCATCTGCACTAATATTGTGTTATATATTGTTCAGATTTTTGTAAAGTGCTGCACCAAGTGCACCCATCCTCAATATATTATTCAGGTATACTAGAGCTCCACTTATTATATATAAACTGTTAGTTTGATTTCATTGTGGGGGTTAAGGGGATCCCTCTCATAAGTGTTGAGCCTATCCTATCCATTGTATTCATTTGTACACCTTTTTATACTTATATTTATACACAGGCACTAATTGCAATTAAAATAGCCACAGTTGTGGGAAATTAAACTTAAATTGCCATTTTAACCTGTGTGTGTCACCTTGTGGGTCTGTAACAAGACCAAACATTCATAGGTATGTAAACTTTTGAACATGGCCATTTGGGTGATTTCTGTTATCATTATAATTTAAAAAGGAGCCAAACAACTATGTGATAATAAAAGGCTTTATATGATCATATCCTTCAATAAAAGACATTTGCATGATCAGTCATATTTTAAAAATCAATGCCAAAAAATTTCACATTTTCTGCCAGGGTATACAACTGTGTATGATAAGTTTAATAAAGGCTGTGTGGGCCCAAAACGTCATCTATTTATCTGACACCATTAATAAAGGATCACCTTATTGAGACTCTTTTTGTACAGTTGCTGTTGGTTGTTGGTGGAGCCTTTTGCCAAGGTGGACCTGGATCCTCATTATCTGCTATTTATTGGTAGCAAATCAGATTTTTTGATCTTTAGCTGATTTTTGATAAAATGTTCCGTAGAGCAAAAATATGCTGCAAGAAATATATAAAAGTTTATTTCTCGCAAAGTTTATTTCCCAGAGTGAAGCAGGATCCGTGCTATATTCCTGTTTACAGCTTGATAACACAACAAGCGTGAGTTCCAAAAGAATAATAAAAAAAAAAATCTCACAAAAATAAATATTCTTTATTAACCCCTTAAGGACACAGCTTCAGAAGCTTGACTTACGCTTAATGACACAAGCAATTTTTGCATTTTCTTGCTGTTTGCGTTCAACTGCAATTTGCATCTCTCTCATTTATTGCACCGACACATATTATATACTGTTTTTTAAAGGACAGAAAGGGCTTTAATTTGATATAACATATATATATATAAATGCTTACTTATTATAAAAAAAATACAGAAAAATGCAAAAAAAATGAAAAATATTGTTTTTTTTACAGTTTTTGCAATAATAATGTGTGCATAATTAGTGCAGGTTAAGGAAAGTAATTAAAAATAAATTTATTTATTTGTTCTGATTTACAGAATATATAATGTGTCTGGGATTTTAAGTTTTTTTTGGTAGTTACAGGTCACAAAGCACAAGGAGTAAAATAAAATGTTAATGTGGAGCGATTTTAGAATTTGGTATGTTTGTCTTGTAAGCTTAATAGCCATAAAAGAAAACAAAATTGCAACACAAAAGTATATATTTATATAAAGTAGACATCACGGGCTATTTACCTAAGGTTGTTTTGACACTTTCTACGTAGCCATATTACCGCCAACCTCTGCTAAATATTGGAATAAAATTGTGTTCTTTTTGGTTTTTGGCACACAAACTTATAACAGAGAAATTCTCGTGTATATTTTGTAAAGTTGGTGCGTGCTATTCCTGTACAAAGTTTTATTTTGTGTTCAGTTACATCTGCTGAGTAAAATGACACCCCATTGTATGTCTTTTGCACTATTTCGTGAAGTTACAGTGCCATACAGGATACCTGTCCTTTTCAGTATTCACAGTAGAATTTTGAGAGATGGATTTAATGAGCCTTAGCTTCCATTTGGGGTATTATAACAGTTTGACTGTTCAAAAAAACCCCACAAAGGCCTACCATTTGTAAAAGTAGACACTCCAGGGTATCTATAAGGTGCATATTGTGCCTTAACATGCTCCCATTTTTTCACCAATATATGCCAAAGTATGTGGTAAAAAAAAATTTTGTGCATTTTTTACATACGGATTGCATTTTTGCTGGGCGTTTTGTATATTTCATATGTGCCACTAAGTTCAAACCCCCCAAATTATGCTCAGCTAAGTCTTCTGAGTAAAATGACACCCCATATGAATGTCTTTGGCACTATTTCGTGAAGCTACAGTGCCATATAGGATACCTGTCCTTTTCAGTATTCACAGTAGAATTTTGAGAGATGAATTTAATGAGCCTTAGCTTCCATTTGGGGTATTATAACAGTTTGACTGTTCAAAAAACCCCCACAAAGGCCTACCATTTGTAAAAGTAGACACTCCAGGGTATCTTATAAGGTGCATATTGTGCCTTAACATGCCCCCATTTTTTCACCAATATATGCCAAAGTATGTGGTAAAAAAAAATTTTGTGCATTTTTTACATACGGATTGCATTTTTGCTGGGCGTTTTGTATATTTCATATGTGCCACTAAGTTCAAACCCCCAAATTATGCTCAGCTAAGTCTTCTGAGTAAAATGACACCCCATATGAATGTCTTTGGCACTATTTCGTGAAGCTACAGTCCATATAGGAGACCTGTCCTTTACAGTATTCACAGTAGAATTTTGAGAGATGGATTTAATGAGCCTTAGCTTCCATTTGGGGTATTATAACAGTTTGACTGTTCAAAAACCCCCCACAAAGGCCTACCATTTGTAAAAGTAGACACTCCAGGGTATCTCATAAGGTGCATATTGTGCCTTAACATACCCCATTTTTTCACCAATATATGCCAAAGTATGTGGTAAAAAAATTATTTTGTGCATTTTTTACATACGGATTGCATTTTTGCTGGGCGTTTTGTATATTTCATATGTGCCACTAAGTTCAAACCTCCCAAATTATGCTCAGCTAAGTCTTTTGAGTAAAAATACACCCCCAATGAATGTCTTTGTCACTATTTTGTGAAGCTACAGTGCCATATAGGAGACCAAGCCATATCCGTTTTTACCAAACTTTGAATTTTGACTCTGGGCCTATGTGCAATTTCCAAGCATCTTCGCAGGTTTTAAATTCAACTACCCCACAAAGGCCTACCATTTCTTAAAGTAGACACCCCAGGGTGTTTCAAAAGGTATGGTTTGAACCTTAGCGTGGGATTTTTCCGCTAGCTTGTACCAGTGTAGTGGTAATAAGCATTTTTTCTGCCTTTTTGACATACAAAGTGAGTTTGCGCAGCATATTTTGCAAACCTTATGTGTGCTACGACTGTATAATACTTCATATGTTGCTCAGCTATGTCGGCTGAGTACAGCAATACCCCCGTATGTACCTTTGCCAGGTATGTGTGGACATCGGAGGGGCACATTTGGGACACAGCCATTCCAGTTTTTTTCAAACTTTGAATTTTATGCTTGTACCAGATTTGTAGTACCATTGTAATAAGCATCTTACAATTTGCATGCTTTGAATTATATGTGGGATGCCCTTCCGCTTTTGTACAAGTGTAGTGGGCTACCATTTTTTCTGCCTTTTTGACATACAAAGTGAGTTTGCGCAGCATATTTTGCAAACCTTATGTGTGCTACGACTGTATAATACTTCATATGTTGCTCAGCTATGTCGGCTGAGTACAGCAATACCCCCGTATGTACCTTTGCCAGGTATGTGTGGACATCGGAGGGGCACATTTGGGACACAGCCATTCCAGTTTTTTTTCAAACTTTGAATTTTTATGCTGTGCCTATGTCCCATTTTAGAGTATTTTACCAGGCTATATAATCCAAATTCCCCATAAAGCCATACCATTTCTTAAAGAAGACATCCCAGGGTATTTCAAAAGGCATATTTTGAACCTTAGCGTGGGATCATTTTTCCGCTAGCTTGTACCAAGTGTAGTGGTAATAAGCATTTTTTCTGCCTTTTTGACATACAAAGTGAGTTTGCGCAGCATATTTTACAAACCTTATGTGTGCTATGACTGTATAATACTTCATATGTTGCTCAGCTATGTCGGCTGAGTACAGCAATACCCCCGTATGTACCTTTGCCAGGTATATGTGGATGTTGAAGGGGCGCATTTGAGACGCAGCCATTCAGTTTTTTTTCTAACTTTGAAGTTTTACGCTGTGTCCATGTTCCAATTTGGAGTAGTTTAGACGGTTGGTTATTGAAACTTCCCCACAAACACATACTATTTATTAAAGAATACACCCTGGGGTAATTCAAAAGGCATATTTTGAACCTTGGCGTGGGATAATTTTTTCTCTAGTTTGTTCCAGGTGTAGTGGTAATGAGCGTTTTTAAAATGTATTTTTTTACTTTTTATAACTTTTTTACTTTTAAAAACTAGTTTTTAAACTTTTGTTTTGCTTATAAATTTTTTTTAAACTTTCCTAAACTTTCTTAAAACTTTTTTACAGATTTAACATTTTTCTAAGCTATTTTTTTTACTGTTAACCCCTAACTAGCAGTACGCAGCACTAACAGTAAATTCCCCATTTTCCCATAACTCCCACCCACCCCAGCTAGCAAAATATATAGTTATAAAATATTTAAATTAATTAATTAAATAAATTGAACCCCTGAGGGTTAAAAAAATAAATAAAAGTTAATCCTCAGGGGTTAAAAAAAATTAGATCACAGTATAATACTGTGATCTCTATTTGATCGCTGTAGGCAGTGATCGACTGGCAGGGAAGGGGTTAATTTTTATTTGGACTAGGTAAAGTGTGTTTTTTTGTTTTTATTACTTAAATGTTATTAAAACATTTTTTTAAGCTTAATTTTTAACTTTTTAAAGTTTCTTTTAAAACTTTTTTTTAACGTTAACCCCTAGTTAGCCTAACGTCAAATCCCCCAATTCCCCACTAACTTCCACCTACCCCAGCTATCTAAATATATAATTTAAAAATAATTTAATTAATTAATTTAATTAATTTAACCCCTGAGGGTTAAAAAAAAAAAGAATTAACCCTCAGGGGTTAAAAAAAAAAATCAGATCATAGTAAAATGTAATCCCTGCCAATTGATCACTGTAGTCAGTGATCAATTGGCAGGGAAGGGGTTAATTTTTTATTAAAATGGGTAAGGGGGGGGACACTTTAAATTAACTTTATTTTTTTTTACAGCAGGGGGCAGGATCAGCACTGATCCGGCTCCCTGCACTTCACACAGAACCCGGAAGTGCAGGGAGCCGGTAGGTAAGTATTCAGAGCACATGTGCTCGCTCCGACTTGTGGTCAGAGCGAGCACATGTGCTGGGCAGCTTGACCGGGTGCTCCCGGTATGCCTCCAATGCAGAGGCATACCGGGAGCACCATTAACCCCGCGATCGCCGCGATAGCGGCGATCCGGGGTTAATATTACCGCGTGACGGACGAGGTCCGTCACCCGTCGTTAAGGGTCTCCCCTGTGTGACGGACCTCGTCCGTCACCCGTCCTGAAGGGGTTAACTATAAAAAAAATCCCTTGAGAATTCTTAAACTCTTTATTTGAATGATTGCACAAAAATGTGTGAAACTCATTATTAAGTAGGCAACAACGAATGATACAGTTACCGTTAGCCAACTGAAACATCATTAAATATTAACATAAGACTTGTAGCATGAGAATTGTTTTTTGGGGGAGGGAAAGAGAGGGTTATTACCCTAATTTACTTAAATTACATTACTGACTGTATAGTATCAATTTTCTAATTATATAACTATAACTTTAGATTTTTTAGAGAATACTTTTAACGATTATTTTTTAAACCGAATTTTCTTGTTACTGTACGGACAATATATTTTGATTATTTTCATTGATAATGAGACGGTGGGGAAGCACTTTGTATTCTGTTCTATAATACTTTAAATATTCATTCAAATAAAAGAACTCTCCAAGCTGCTGCGTAGTCCGTAACAAAGCGTCATTTTGGCTAAGCAAGTATATCTGTCTTTGCTGTTATGTTTCTTTCTATTCAGCAGACGAGCTTCAGAAATGTAATTAACAACAAGCACTTAGATCTCAAACATAAAACATGATATAACAAGCTGTTGCAAAACGTTTAAAAATAAAAAAAGGCTAACAGGATTGCTGCCCTTAACAGAACAAAAAGGAACCAGACAACCCCCCCCCCCAAAAAACATACAATTCAAATTATAAACATAAAACATGGAAAGGAAATATTTGAAATGAAAAACTTACAATACATACAAATATTAAAAATTATAAAAAAAAGACAAAATTAAAATATTGCTATAATAAATTGCAAAATGGTCAACTTCTCAAACATTGACCCACACGGGGGTAGAAGTAGTGTACTAACCCACTGGCAAATGAAAAAAGAATTGTAAAAATAAAGGGAGAGTGAGCAAAGTTGCGGTTATGTTTGCTCCGTCGTCTTTTCCATTTTTGCAGTATGATCATCAGAAGTTAATTTAGTGGATAAAATTGCATTACTTTTGTAAAAGATAAAATGTAAAATGTATTATTTTGTATGCAAAGTACTGAACATTGAGAGACATTCTATTGATTTCAATGGAGATTGTTCCTAATTTAGCTCTTTGCTCCAGACTATTGCCTATTTGGCATTGGTAACTCTCCCCCATATGGCTAAATGCAAACAAATGAGTACTTATTAGTAATTAATGTGCATTTTGGTTTTGCATTTTGTTAGTCCCACATGACTGGCCTGTTGTGTGTAGAAAGCCAATTTCAACAAAATGTACATGGGACTTGCATTTTAGGTGACATTTTACTTATTACAGTGTATTAAGGGGCTCTCTAAGCACCATGAGAACAACAGCTCATTGTACTGGTCATATTGTTATAAGTCTATCGGGGTTTTAATCACTAAAGTGAGAATTCAAGTTGAATTCTAAGTGAATTTTAAATTTAAGATTGAAATTCACATTATTATTATTATTCATATTTATAAAACGCCAACAGCAGATAAAACTAAATTATCCCATGATGCAAATTGCCGCTGCTGCTTCTTGCTGATCACTACTGCAATTCCTAATAAAACCAACTTTAAAATAAATATAAAAATAGTTACAATTAACTACTTGGTGGTGTCACCCTTAGGGTGTTTTAAATTTATACAAACCTTCAAATTTATATATTTAATGTTCTGTGAAAGTAATGTGGGTAGTTACTTACTGTTATGCTCAATTATAAACAATATTGTATGTAAATATTGTGCACAAATATTGTATTTAAGATGGGAACCCTATATACTGGTAGTTAAAATGAAAAACTTCACTACCCTGCTTGTTTGTAATTAGAGACAAGATACTGTTTATGTAAGAGTATGGCACAGGCAAAGGTGAGTTTAACTTACCTGAACTTGCAGGTGCCGCTTGATCCTCTTCTGCTCCTGACGCTTCAGCTTCAGCAGCCGACATCACTGCATGCGCAAGAGTACAGCATTGAGGTCTATGGAGGATCCTGCAATACCTCATAAAATAGAGACAATTCCCTGGGGGCTTGACACTTCTCTCTATTTTGTCTCTCTATATCTTTTGACAGTCAATATGAATATTTCATTTTATTGAATTAACTGTGTACTATTTTGCACATGATGTAATGGTTAAGGTGCCTGGAGTGTTCCTTTGATAAAATGAGACAGGGTGGACCTCCTAATTACTCCTGAAGCACTTCAGCAAGCACTAAAATTATGAAATTCTGCAGCATTTCAATAGCCTGTTTTCCTTGGCACTTCTCTTTCCAGAGACATCTGTTTTTGCTGACATTTGTCACAGATAGTGATGTCGCGAACCCGAAATTTTCGGTTCGCGAACGGCGAACGCGAACTTCCGCAAATGTTCGCGAACCGGCGAACCGCCCGAAACGCCATTGACTTCAATGGGAAGGCGAATTTTAAAACACACAGGGACTCTTTCTGGCCACAATAGGGATGGAAAAGTTGTTTCAAGGGGACTAACACCTGGACTGTGGCATGCCGGAGGGGGATCCATGGCAAAACTCCCATGGAAAATTACACAGTTGATACAGAGTCTGGTTTTAATCCATAAAGGGCAGAAATCACCTAACATTCCTAAATCACAATCAATATGGATTGACACCTGACATATGACATATTGACACCTTGACATATGGATTGACACCTGTCCTCAGAGCCCCTGATGCACACGGACACAGAGCAGAATAGAGACTGGTCCCCCTACATAGGGTCACTTGGCAGATATGGATTGACACCTGTCCTAAGGATCCCTGATACACACTGACACAGAGCAGAATAGGGACTGTTCCCCCTACATCGGGTCACTTGGCAGATATGGATTGACACCTGTCCTAAGGTTCCCTGATACACACTGACACAGAGCAGAATAGGGACTGGTCCCCCTACATCGGGTCACTTGGCAGATATGGATTGACACCTTGTTACAAACTGCTATTTGTAACGGGCCCTTTAAATGGCAAATTGCCCTGCTTCCCTGGGTTGTGGAGAAGCCTATTTGCCAGCCTCCTCCCGCATGACTATGGCCCCTGGGAGATTGTGAAAATGTATGCACTTTTATTTGGTGTGTATGGCCCTTTAAGACTGTCGGTGGCATATTGGGGCTTATGGACTCTTTATGTGACTGGTGCTGGCCCTTTAAACACCTTTTTTGGGACATCAGGAAGATTGGGACACTGCCCCTTTAAGGCCGTGTCCCCAGACTTGTTGGGGACACGGCCCCTTTAAGACGGTGTCCCCTGTGTCCCCAGACCTGGTGCAAACCCTTTGTGCCTGCCTTGCTATTTCCCACTTGGTTCAGTAAATGGGAAATTATTTCAGCTGCAGAGACTAAGTCCCATTCGGCGATGGGACTTAGTCTTTTTTTCAGCCGTTTTTTTCAGCCTTATTTCAGCTGCAGAGACTAAGTCCCATTCGCGATGGGACTTAGTCGTTTTTTCAGCCTGAAATAGACCGACCTCACAGCCCAAATCTATGGAACTGTTTTGGGCAGGAAAATGTGCTTGCGGTCGGTCATAAAGGGACCTCCAGCTAACTTTTTAACCCCTGGATGGATTTGGCTGATTTTTGGTTATGTTTATGTTTTAAGTGTGCTGATTCCAAATATGTAATTATGAAGATGGGATGTGTAGTTTTAAAGTTACAGGGTATGGCTAAAAACTGTATTTTTACTGCCTGTGTTTAATTATGTTAATCTCTTCCCAAACGTCATTTCGTTCAAAGTGGAGAGAATGTTAAAAAAATATATTTTTGTTCGGAGTGTGAGAAATGCTTTTCAGCCGCTTCTAATCTTAAGCATCATTTGAGGAGCCATACAGGAGAGAAACCTTATTTGTGGTATGTTTAGTATTGTTCTGATCAGTTTAATACCTTCCGCGTCTCCTATCAGTGGACGTGTATATGGCAGCCATTTTAGGAACCGTACACCTGGGACCCGAGCAAGGTCACCTCGTTCAACAGGCGACAACATTTGTCCCTGGAAAACTATCCTGGACATTCTGTACAATTTGTATGGATATGGCAGTGATTTCTGTAACAGGGAGATGGAAGAAGATGCTTGGTCGGTCCTCTTAATTCAAATTTGGGGCACTGCGCGGTCAAGCTAATGTGCCACCAGATAGGAGTGGTGTGTTTAGTATTTTTCTGATCAGTTTAATACCTTCCGCGTCTCCTATCAGTGGACGTGTATATGGCAGCCATTTTGGGAACCGTACACCTGGGACCCGAGCAAGGTCACCTCGTTCAACAGGCTTGCAGCATATCCTCCAGGAAGAAGAGCCTGAACCCCTTACCGGGCCGCACGCGGTCTTACCTGTACATGGAAAAAGCTGCTGTGGTTCCTTGATGAGCCAGCGCTGCCCGCAGTGAGTTAACATGTCCCGTGGAGAAGCACTCTGTCCTGCAAAGCCTCCTCACCAAAAAAAAAGGAGTGGTGTGTTTAGTATTGTTCTGATCAGTTTAATACCTTCCGCTGCCTCCCATCAGTGGTCGTGGTATAACGCATTGATTTTGTAACAGGAGATGGAAGAAGAGGCTTGGTCGGTCCTCTTACTGCAAATTTGGGGCACTGCGGGGTCAAGCTAATGTGACAACAGATAGGAGTGGTGTGTTTAGTACTATTTTTATCAGTTTAATACCTTCCGCGTCTCCTATCAGTGGACGTGTACACGGCATTGATTTTTGTAACAGGGAGATGGAAGAAGAGGCTTGGTCGGTCCCCTTACTGCAAATTTGGGGCACTGCGCGGTCAAGCTAATGTGACACCAGATAGGAGTGGTGTGTTTAGTACTATTTTCATCAGTTTAATACCTTCCGCGTCTCCTATCAGTGGTCGTGTACACGGCAGTAATTTCTGTAACAGGCAGATGGAAGAAGATGCTTGGTCGGTCCTCTTTACTGCAAATTTGGGGCACTGCGCGGTCAAGCTAATGTGACACCAGATAGGAGTGGTGTGTTTAGTACTATTTTTATCAGTTTAATACCTTCCCCGTCTCCAATCAGTGGACGTGTACACGGCATTGATTTTTGTAACAGGGAGATGGAAGAAGAGGCTTGGTCGGTCCTCTTACTGCAAATTTGGGGCACTCCGCGGTCAAGCTAATGTGACACCA